>OY978222.1:12456109-12976109 GCA_963854785.1 Vaccinium vitis-idaea | reverse complement strand
AATTCAACACTTTTGTGTCAAGCACCGTCCGTCTGTCTCTGTGGTTCAACTACGGTACTTCCGGATATTGTGCTACACCGGTCGAGAGTCCTACGCTTAGGACGCGTCTTTATTTTAAGTCACCCGGTTGGTCAAGCATGCATTCGCTTATGATTCCCTTGATAATGACTGCCCAGATTGCACTTTAGTATTGGGCAATGATGATTTTGATGAGCCTAGGTTAATGTTTTCATTGCACTTGTGTATTAGTTCTAATTAACCAAATTCAGTTTGGGGCAATGATGAATTGACAAACCTGAGCCCTGTGAGATCTGTGCAATCTGGGCAGTTTTGTGTGCAATATGAGCAATTTTGTGCAATCTGGGCAGTTTTGTGTGCAATCTAGGCAGTTTTGTGCGCAATGTGGGTAGTTTGTGTGCAATCTGGACAGGTTTGTGCAATTTGGGCAGGTTTGTGTGCAATCTGGGCAGTTTGTGTGTGCAATCTAGGCAGTTTTGTGTGAAATTTGGGCACTTGTGTGTGCAATCTGGGCAGTTTGTGTGTGCAATCTGGGCAGTTTGTGTGTGCAATCTAGGCACTTTTGTGGGAAATCTGGGCATTTGTGTTATGCATGTGTGAAATCTTGGCAGTTTGTGCAATCTGGGCATTTGTGTTATGCATGTGTGAAATCTGGGCAGTTGTGTTTTGTGTGAAATATGGGCATTTGTGGGCATTAGAAGGTCAATTTGGCAACTAATGTTGCAACCCTATTTATGCTGTTATGCATGTTTTATTGGCTACGATGATACACGTTGATTGTTGTTTTGGAATTAGTTATAGGCGGGACAACATTAGAAGGTCAATTCGGCAACTAATGTTGCAACCCTATTTATGCTATTATGGATGTTTTATTGGCTATGATGATACACGTTGATTGTTGTTTTGGAACAAGTTATAGGCGGGAAAACATTAGAAGGTCAATTTTGGCAACTAATGTTGCAACCCTACAGAGTATCTGAGCCATTCTTTAATTGTTGCATACATATATATATATATATATATATTTTACTTTGTTAGTTGATTGTTGTTTTGGAATAAGTTACTGAATGACAGGTTCAAAGATTCAAAAAATTGCAGAAGGCCCGAAGATTCAAGAAACTACTGTGCAAGGCCAATTTCAACATTTTTATACTTATTTGTAATTGTTGTTTTAGGTTTGTAGGTTGTATTTTTTTGGTACTTATTTTTTATTCGGAATAAAGACAAAGTTGTAAGATTTAATGTTTGAGACTTACATTTTTTGTTTCAATGAAAAAATGCAGCCTAGTTTTGCATCTCTCTCTCTCTCTCTCTCTCTCTCTCTCTCTTGTGCGCGCGCGCTATCTAGCAAGAAATTAATTTTCATTACAATTCGGGCAATTAATTCAAATTTATTACATTTCATTTTCATTACAATTCGGGCAATTAATTAAAAAGAGTAAGTTAATTAAAATTTATTTTGTTTTTTTTTCTTATTTACATACAAACAAAATAAGGAATTAAGTGGGCCAGCACGACACTATTTAGTAAATGGGCACGGCATGTCTCAAAAGATTAAGCGGGCTGGCACGACATGATTAAGTTAGAGGGTCGGCCCGACCCGACACTATTTAAAAAAATGGCACGGCACGACACGATTAAGTTAATGGGCACGGCACGGAATGGCACGATTCAGACGATTAAGCGGGTCGGCACGGCACGACACGACGCGATTAAGTTAGTCGACCGGCACGACACGACACGATTAAGTAAATGCGCCGGCACGGCACGACACGGTTACAAAACGGCACGGCACGAATGAAGAAAAATGGCACGGCACGGCACGACTAGACTAAAAATGAGCACGGCACGATTAGGCACGGCACGGCATGACACGATTAAGTAAACGGGCACGGTTGGCACGGAAGAAAAGTGGCACGGCACGGCACGACGGGCCTGTTTGACACCTCTATTTAAGAATAAGGGATCTAAGGGGTCATTTAAACCCCTAATATTCCATGATGCAAACTTTACCATTATTTCTTCCCACCACCCTTGGATTTAGGAGGTCTACCCCTACCATCGCCTTTGGCAATCTTCTTAGGGCCCCCTTCCCCTTGAACCCAGATAGAAGATTGCATGCCTTCTTCAAATTCAGCGTCAGAGGGGAGAAAAACCTCACTTGACTTTGGAATCAACACTTCAGGAGAATCATTTCCTAAAACTTCCCAACCTCCTGTCCAAGTTATTTTCCACCATAAAAAAATATTTTGCATTGTAAAATGTTTTAGCCTAAAACAAACGGAGCCAAATTGACTTGGAAATATAATTCTCATATTGTAAAATTGTTTATCATGATATGAGGTGATTGTTGAAGGTATGAAATAGAACATTTATTTGATTGTTCGGTATCATTTCAAAAACCAATTCCGCAGATGAATTTTGTTTTCTAGATTTGCCAATTCTATATCAATCATGAGATTCGTAACTATCTACGAAAAGTTACCCTCTGTCTCTTTTTAGGTGTGCTATTTCGTAAATCCAACTTAGATTTTAGCAACCCAGTTGCTAAAATCATGATCATTTTAGCAAATTAGTTCAGAAAGTGCTAAAATCATGATATTTCAAATCATAAAATTAAGTGCTTCCGTGTATTATTTTTTGAATTTTTTTTACACCGAATTAAAGTACACGAGGAGTACTTTAATTTGGTGCGAAAAAAATTAAAAAACGATACACGGAACCACTTCATTTTTTGTTTTCAAAAAATTGATTTTAGCACCTGCTAAACTCATTTGCTAAAATCAACTATGATTTTAGCAACTAGATTGCTAAAATCTTTTGGAAAACTATGCCAGTACTCCATCTGTCCCAATTTAAGTGTCTTTTTTATGGGAAATCGAGCTTTTTAAGAAGTTGAAATTTGTCCTCTAAATTTCCAAAAGTAACCTTAAAAATTATGAAGTCAATTAAATATATTTAAATTGCTTATATCCTTCAATATGGATCTCAAAAAATATATAATATGTATCTTGTTTGATAGATTTCAATTAATTCTATCATGCAAAGTTTTCAAAATCATGAAGAATATTATACGCTGAAAGATATAGTCAATTTAAGAATGATATGAATATTAAAAAACCATCAAATTAATTAGGAATGAAAGAGTAATTTTCTGGGGTAAAATTGAACGTTATGTACATTTTGATGATTATTTATAGAAAGTTGACAATTATTTTGGGATATCCCAAAATAGAAAGGGGAATATTTAAAATGGGTCAAAGGGAGTATTAAAGAAACATCATCATTAGTTTTACATTTCAACTTTTACCTCAACTTAACACATTTCATATCAAATTTTTACCTCTACTTTCCAAAATTATCTCCACTTCTATGTATTAAGGGGATCAGTTTCCCAAATGATAGAATCAGATAAAATCAACATTTTCTAAAATCAAACCCCCTAACTCTTTACCCGTTAACTTTTCAAAAGAGCAAAATAATAGTTGTACAAACTTTTACCCATTAACTTTTCAAAACACATACTTATTAAGAGACAACCCAAAATGAAATACTCAACTATTAAAAAGGGACAGAGGGAGTAGAAATAAAACAAAAAATTTGCGCACCTTGCATCATCAGATCAAAAGATTTTTTTTTTCTCCCTGAAAATCACTGATTAATTTTAGTTGGAGGAGTTAAAATTTTGTAAATTGGACTTGTTAAGTTATTATTTTCTTTAAAAAAAAATTGAATGGTTTAATAAGTAATTTCATATTATTTTGCCAAATTTATGTCACCACCAAATTCATCACCCTAGCTAATAAAGTACACAAGTCGTGTGGACACCGCGTTTTTTTTTTTGGGCAACTACAGAGAGGATTTGGGGTTGAAACTGGAAGTGTCTGTGTTGACCACATGATTACATGCATCCGCGTAATTAATTAATTAAGGCTTTCTTCTTATCCCTTACTAATTTGCCTTTTATAAGTACAAGCCCTTGATTATATGCTCTATATATACTATGTGTATATAATTATACAAATTATGTGGCAACTCGTAACAGCGTAATGAGTCAAGAAACTGTGGCTATCATTATAGGGGCAGGGCCTGCTGGGATAGCAACCTCTGCATGCCTCAACCTTCTCTCTATACCAAACATAGTTCTAGAGAGAGAAGACTGCATTGCTTCTCTCTGGAAAAAGAAGTCCTATGACCGTTTGAAACTTCACCTAGCAAAACAATACTGCCAACTCCCCCACATGCCATTCCCTTCCCATTTCCCCACATTTGTTCCCAAGAACATGTTTGTCCAGTACTTGGACAACTATGTGTCCCGGTTTAACGTAAACCCGTTATACAATCGGTCTGTCAAGTCCGCATCACGCGAAGATGGAGAAAAGTGGAGGGTGGTAGCGAGGAATGCGGGGTCCGGTGAGATGGAGGTGTTTGAGGGGAAGTTTCTTGTGGTGGCGACAGGGGAGAATAGTGATGGGTTTGTACCGAAGGTGTTGGGGTTAGAGGGGTTTGGAGGGGAATTAGTACATTCTAGTGAGTATGATAATGGGAAGAGATATAGTGGGAAAGATGTGTTGGTGGTTGGATGTGGGAATTCGGGCATGGAGATTGCCTACGATCTTGTTAACTGTGGTGCTCGGGTGGCCATCTCTGTTCGTAGCCCTGTATGGTACTTCTTACTCTATTAGATAAGATTCGTTATCTTGGTTCCTTTAATCATTGTAACTCTTGTTTCTTTGATTAATAAAATTTCTTTGCCTTGCAAAAAAAAAAAATTAGATAGGATTCAAAAGGATAAAATATTAACTATTCGAACTTTACTCATTAACTTTTCAAAATGGACAGTTATTGAGCGACACCCGAAATGGAATATTAGACTATAAAAAGGGACAGAGGGAGTAATATTTTTCAAACCATTTTATATAACAGCCATTTTGAATTGCTTTTCATGACATTTGGATATAATAATGGAGAAACAACTTCCAATTCAAAATGTTCGGATTGTAGAAATTTTTATCTTGATATAAATAATTTTTAACAAGAGGTATGAATTTCATTGCAAGTATTGAATTTATTTTATAAAAAATTCATATAAACTATCATAAATTTAAAACGATCAATTCAAGGAGTCATAAGATACATACTCAAATAAGGGTGTTTGCTATTGCACTTCTCAACAAACTGTTAAATAGGATTGAAATGCATACTATTAATGTTTTGAGGTATTATATTCGTCGTAATTTCATGTGGACCTCTTAAGATAGTGTGGGTCCATAGAAATAAAATAAATTAATATACATTTTTTTATCCGAGGCATGTTTAGTAAGAGTCGCAAATGTTTCAATCAAACATAGACATATATTTTAAGAAACAGGAATATATACTCCAATGAATGCTATACTCATATCAGATCAAACAAATGCACCAAATAAATAAAATTAAAATGGTACTATTCGTGCATGGTTATAGACTTATGTAGCTCTTTACATTATGTTTTAATAGGTACACATACTAACAAAGGAAATGGTGCAATTCGGAATGTCTTTGTTGAAGTTCCTTCCATGTAATGTTGTGGACAAGATGCTTCAGATCCTAATCAAATTTAAGTATGGTGATTTATCCCGTTACGGCCTTCAAACCCCATTCGAGGGACCTTTTTATCTCAAAGCAACAACGGGTCGATCTCCTGTCATTGATGTTGGGACCATGGAAAAAATCAAAACTGGAGATATTCAGGTACCTTCATTATAGCACTTATCATTATTATCAGATTATTGTTATTATCAGCGGAGCACTTAAATTTTTTTTTGACTCGTCGAAAAAATTAGCTAAAAAACAAAAAATAAGTAATCAAAATCTCATTAGAAAATTGACAAGTTAAAATTGTAGTAATCGCATTACGAACCTGTTATGCTGTGAAAAGAAAGATATAAATCTTATGAAATTTTTAAATAAATGTGCAGAGATTTGTTACATTGACAAAACAAGTGCAGATTTCTTCATAGTCAATAAGATTAGGAAAATTTTGTCTTAGCAGTTTATTAAGAAAAAATTTAAAGCAAAGTAAGGGCGCCACACGCTAATGTAATGAATGTTATTCACATTTAATTTGGGATCCTTGAAGCTTTAAACTTTTCCTATCTAAAACGGTTGGCATAACTCTCTAGATTTTGAGAGATTAGCGTTCACATAGAAGAATTACTTCATATACCTACCACGTCATGAGTTTGCCATACTTTGTAGTTTATAGTCGTGTATCATAAAGTGAGAAATGAATTAAAAGAATACGAATTAATATGCGTTTCTCATCTTCAATTTTGTTTAGTCTTGGTTCATTAATTGTTGTCGTACGGTAATGATTTCTCAGGTTTTTCAATCCATAACAAGCATAAAAGGAGACATCATTGAGTTTACTGGAGGCCAGACAAGTCGATTCCAAGCTATTGTGTTTGCCACTGGCTACAAAAGCACTGTTCGACAATGGCTCAAGGTACTCCAAACTATGTTTTAAAGGTTGATGAGTATCCTGCCTAAGCGTACTGGGTAACAAAACATAATTTTTTTAATACATTTTTTATAATTGGGAATAAATTTTGTGAAAACTCAACAAGGGTACATCGAGAGAATTAAGGATCCAGACCACGTACAATACCAAATTAAACACTTTTTGTGTAGGCCATCCAACCAATTTAAGTCCGGACAAGTAACGTGGTGCTTCGACTCATTCTAGCATCAAATATTTTTGTGGGGTCCATATAGTTAGGATTGGACCCCACAAGAATGTATGGTATCCAGGGGGTGGACCACCAATATTATCTAAAATGTGATTATCTAATCTGTAAGCAGGATGATGGAGGCCTTTTCAACGAAGATGGGATGCCAAAAAAATGGGCACCGAATCATTGGAAGGGGGAGAATGGGATGTACTGCGTCGGATTTGCGAGGAAGGGACTGTTTGGAATAGCAAATGATGCTCAGAAGGTAGCCAACGACATTAGCTTGATTCTCAGACAACAAGAAGGCCGTTGCGTATTTTGATAGGCCATTAATGCTAGGGACTCAAAACTAATAACTCTTATTTACATAATCAGGAGGAAAATCAAATATGAGATAAACTCATATTTATTGAGCAAATCACAGTGTTAAGGATAATCCTTATCCTGTACCTTAGAGATCACCTTGGTTCTTAGTTGGTTGTTATATTTTGATTGTATCCAATTGGATAGCCTTTTATCTTTTAGTTATCAGTAACTACGCTTTGTATCAAGGACTCTCCACAGCCAAGTGTGAGAGAATTCAATCAATTCTTATTCTTCTATTACTAGTTTTTTTCAAAAACTAGTTTTTCCCAAAAACTGAGACAGGTCATCCTCTCACAACACATCACATAAAATGGTGTGAACACAAAAACCAAGACAGTTTTAAAACAAAACTATCTTAGTGAAACACCCTAACTCCTTTACAAAGAACAAATTACGGAAGTTCAACATGTCTTCAAGCTTGATATGAATAGTTGCCCTTGTGTTTGTTAGGGCTGTTGGGACACTTGCTCAAGTTTATCTTTTCTTCAAACTCTCTACCACAACACCAACCTTAAGAGCCTGCATGGCACTGGATGATTGGTGGTTGTAAAGTAGTTTCAAAATGCCTGTTCTCTCATTACCAATAATATAGTGCCCTAATTGGTGGTTTCAATCTTGCAAAGTAGTTTCAAAGTGCTTGTTGCTATTACCGATCATACAGTGCCACACAGGCTATTGTGGTTGGTTCTGTTGGAGTGTTGTATACCTAGCATTATAGCTGATTGACTTTGTCCTTACGCTTATGTTCGAGGATACTCATGTAGTAAATGTTCACAAATTTTGCTGGGCAAACATTTGGTGCATATGGGTGCTTATTCTCTGAAGTATGAGTTGGAAAATATTTTAGACCTAACATTTTATTGTGTAATGTGAATGTATATATATTGAGTTGATTTGGAGTCGTGTCCTTTCAATGACACATGTTCGATCGCTGTGGACGAAAGCATCTTCAATGAACACTGATGTCCCTCTTTCCAGGTGACTATTTTTTTTTTTTCGGTACTTACCAGGTGACTATTCGGAAAGTAACGAGTTGGTCTATATATATTGCATCCCTCATTCTTTTTGAGAGGTTGATATTTTTGGTAGACATTCATTGAGTCACATATGTTTCATTACAGGGAGTATAAGCAAAAGTTTGGTTCGACACATACATTGATTGCAATCCTGCTATGAGGCGTTCAATCAAGTAGTGTTGGAAGATAAACGTCTATGCAAACCATAATCATTTTAGTGGGGAGATTGATCACATTTTGTTTTTATCAATTTTCAGGTTTTGAATTCTAATTTTATTGGTTAAACACACAGATTTTTAAGAGTATGTGGATATTTTCAATAATTTCATGAGAAACAGTTTGGCGATAAAAGAAACATTTTTTCCAAACTTACTACAGATTTTATTACTTAGACATTCTAGGCTTCATAACGATGTTAACTTGAGTTCAATGGGTGATACCTCAACCCTTGTCTGCAAGCTCTAGTGCAATGGTGGGCGGATCGAAAACTAAAGCCAAAACAGAGAATAATCTGGGAATGCATCCTATTTACAGTCTCGTGGACTGTATGGAATGTGAACAATAGTTGTCTTAATTTGAAGGTAAAGCCCCTAAAAGATTGGTAACCATCAACTCATCTAAAAGCTTAAGCTGTTAGAGAGATGACCAACTTTATTATTTATATTCTCAACACGCCCTCACTTGTAAGACACTTATCCATTGGTGAAATCTACATTGATTTACCCATATATTACATGTCTCTCTACAAGATTCCAGTAGCTGTTGCGAAGACCATTGATAAACTGCAAAGGCAGTTCTTAAGAGGCCATACTGCTGAAAAGAAAAAAAGATTCGCATAGTGAAGTAGGAGAAAGTAGGAAATATGTTGGCTTGGGGATCAAGAGACTGGTGCAACATAACTTGGCTTTGTTGGCCAAATGGTGGTGGAGATAGAACAAGGAGAGGTCAGCTCTTTGGGTTAGAGTAATTCAAGGAAAATATGACCTGGGAAGGAACCATTGGGTACCACAAATGCCATAGACTGGTGAAGTTTCTAATGTTTGGAAGTAGGGATGAAATCAAGATTTCATATCTGAGGGGGCGCAACATAAGTTACAGGTATTAATGTCACCACAGTATCCCTCTCTCTCTCTAACCTCTCCCCTTTGTAAACCCTAGTCGCCGTTGCTATCCGAGGGGAGCGGCTCCTCCCTCCTCCCCCCGGGTTACCTCCTCCCCTTAGATCTCTCCTTCTCCCTCTTCTTCTCTTCGTTCTCTCCACCTCTCTATTCCTCTCTCCGCTGCTTCTCTCTCTCTCTTTCTTTTTTCTTTTCAGGTGTGGTGATGGGAGCCCGATCAGTGGCCTGGTGGTTCGGTGGTGGTGGTCGATGGTGGTGGGGTAGTTCAGGGGTGGGGTGGTTCGGTGGTGATTTGATTGTGGCGGTTCGGCGGTTCTGGGGTGGTTCGGGGGTGGTTCTCTTGCTTTATGTTTGTTCGGTGTTTTGGTGTTTGGTTGATGGCGATCGATCTCTTGGTGGTTGGTGGCTGACGTTGTGGATGGCTTGGGTGTCTCTCGTTTGTCGTGCTTTGGTTGGAGAGAGGTTGGTCTTCTCTCCCGGCGGGCCTGCGCTACGGCATTCAGCCGCTTCACGGCTGCGAGGGTCGCTTGTTTCTGTCCGTTGTTTGCTGTTCGACCTCGCCCCTCCCTTGGATCTGGCTGCCGTCGGCCTATCTCCTTGTGCTCCCGCTGATCTCGCTCTTGTGGTGGTATCTCCTGACGGGTTCATCTACGGGATCAATCCGGTATGCTTAACGGCGATTTGGTGTAGTGTTTTCCGGGGAGGTGGCGGTGGTTGCAGGAGATTGCTGGTTTTTTTAGGGTTGCTGTTTGGGCTTGGCCCATTTGTGCTTATTGTAATATCTGGGTTTTGACCCTTGGGCTGTCTTTCTTTGTGCTTATTGATGTATTTGGGTCTTGATCCACGGGGGATGGGTCTTGAATTGGTAACTATGCTGGTTACCTTTTCTTGCCCCTTTTAGTCTTGTTCTCTTTTCAAGATTAATAAAATTGTTTATCTTTCAAAAAAATTTTTTTAAAAAGAATTCAAGATCCTAGAGTCTAAAACATTTAAATGTCTTAATAATAGTAAACATAATATCTAAGTGCTCTGAAAAAAAATCAAAAGCAACTAGAATGTAAAAAAAAAAAATTATCTCAATGCGTTACCACAACCATGAGAAATTATCTCAATGCGTAACCTCAACCATGAATCATAATAGAATGCAACGCTCCTTTAGATCTCGAAAGTCATCTATGATTGAGTTGAACTGATTTTTGAGGAAATTTCCTCTTGATGAACCAAACCAAAGCATCCATGAGAAACTCATTGGGACACCATAAGTTCTACCCTTAAAAATAAATGCAGTTAAAATTTTTCGCTGCGGAAGGGCCCAAGCCACCAATAGCCAACTGGTAGCTCTGTCTTTGCACTACAACAAATTCTAGATTTTTCTATGAAAATTTTCGTCACTATATGTTAGTTTTTTGTCACTACAAAGTTATGGTGACGAAATATTTTTGTCGCCCTTTTGTCACAACAAGCTCGTAGTAATAAGTTTGTTGTGACAAAATTTCAAACTCGTCGTTGTTGTGACCAAATTTCAAACTCGTCGCAACAAACCCAAAACTATCCTGACAAAAAGAGTTTCTCACAAAAAGTCTCATTGGTAGTGACAAAATATTATGTCACAATGTGTAATTCTTTTATTCCCATTAAGCATTGGTTTGTCACGATAAAATATTTATACGAGGTACAAAAATATTATGGTGACAAACTATTTTTTTGCAAAAACTCCAGTTTCGTCTTTAGACAGCTATTGAGACAGAACAAACTTTTTACAATTGGTAATCTAATTTTGTAATTATAAGCTTGTGGTGAGAAAAATCTCATTCGTCACAAAAAAAAAAAAATAGTAGTAACAATTATTTTGCCACTACATCATCATTAATTTTGTCACTATAAGCACAATTCCGTCAAAAAAAATAATAATAATCTGGCTAGACGCACTATATGTGACAAAATAATTCGTCATAACATTACTATACAGAAATTTCATCACAATAAGAGTGATTTCGTCACAAGAGGTTACTTGTTACAAAATCATAATTCCACCACAATCCAATTATTGGGATGAGAAAGAAATGCTATTGGGACAAAAATTTATCCAAACAATGTGCCATTGATAAAAATATTTTTTCACTATTACAAGTCCACAACATGTTCAAAAGCTAGCTAGCATAAACCTTACATAATTAGCAATATCTAACTTCATTCACGAGACACAAATTAACTATTCATGTCGAACAAGTATTTCCTAAGAAAACATTTGCACAAAAGAAATCTCAAGCAAAACAAGTTATGAAATAGTCACTTAATCATAAATAATAGGATGACTGACTTAAGTACTGAAAGAAATATTGTTTAACCTAAAACCTAAATAAAACAAAAATGATACAGACACATCCTTTCAGCTACACTCTACCACACCCTCACTCACATGTGGGTGTAGGAACCATATGTGGGGACCACCCACATATGAGTGAGGGTGTGGTAGAGTGTGACTGAAAGGGTGTGTCTGTATCATTATTCTAAATAAAAACACCAAATCTAACATATGGATAGGAATCCTTTGCAAAAGGGTTTCACCACATTGCCATCACCTTCAAAATTTTCAGCCACCTGGAATCACAAGAGTAAAACTTGACCTTGTTAACAACCTTTTTTTTTTTTTTTTAATTTTATCGGCAAAGGAGAATATATTGAGTATTAGCGCATGCCCGTGCCTAAAGGTACGGTTCGAACAATCGGCGTGCCCTCGAACGATTAGTGCACCCAAATTAATACTGAACTCACGTCCAATATTTCAACCCCCTCTCAAAGGATTTCAACTCTGCGAAAGACCACTAATTAATGCATACTAATTGATATTGCAATTGCTCGTGCATAAAGCATAAGGTTATTGGGATGACAAAGGGGGTAAACTTACTCTAAAGCATCAAGGGAAAAATATCAGATAAAAAAATCTCTGAAAGAAACATATCAAGTTCAGATTTACGCATGCACAAAAGAATAGCATAAAGAAACCTTCACGGAAAATTTGGTCACGTATTGTTATGTGGTGGGAAGACGTGTGGGTATGTCCACCTAATCTAATATATATTTTTTTTGGGTAAGTTACAAACATCGTTAAAAGTTTGGTTCCGGAACGCGGGGGGCGTGCTGCGCGCAAACTGCTGTGCAGCGCGCTGTGCATCAAAACGGCATCGTTTTGATGCACTTTTGGGTCACAAAATGCTGCTGGGAAGGGCTCTGTTTGGGGCCTTGAAAACCCATTATTCTTCCATTCATGTTTTCCATTTTTTGGTCACAATATCTCCCAACAGAATTGCTACTTCTTTATGGGATGAATGAACACGAATGGGATCTGGAGCCTCACAGAACAAGATTAAAACCTTAAAAGAAACAAATCTCTAAAGTTGTAGACTTTAACCATGCAACCAACCCTTTATTTGTCTCCTAGTTCTTACATTACAGCCCTATCAACACACGAACAACCACAATTCAAACAACATACATACATCCTGTTTGTTCTGTTGGGACCCGGGTACGATCTCCATCATTTTTTTATCTCACTTTTAATGATCACTTCCAACAGAAACATGAACAAAAAAATTCCGGATCATTCATTTTAACGGAGGGAAAAATGGGAGAGAAGTAGATGCTACTTAGAGTTTTTGACGTTTTTGGTGCGAGAAAGAATAATGGGTTTTCAAGGCCCCAAACAGAGCCTTTCCCAGCAGCATTTCGTGACCCAAAAGTGCATCAAAACGACGCCATTTTGATGCACAGCGCGCTGCACAGCAGCCTAGGCGCAGCATGCCCCCCGTGTTCTTGGTTCCGCTTGGAACAAAATTGTTCAAAGGGGACATAACCTAATCTAATATTACACATGGAAAGATGGTTCTTTAAATCCTACTCAAATTTGGGAAAAGCATGTTGGGAAATTAGGTTTTTTGTTTTTGGTCAAGTATGGTCGATTTGGAAGGAAAGAAATAATAGGATCTTCCACTACAAGAGGGAAGCAGAGGGGCCATTGCGCAGCCTCGTGCTGCGCAACGTGCTCTGCGGGCCTATTTTGGCGCCGCGCCGGTACCGTTCCGACGATCGGAGACGTCCACCATGTAGAGCTCGTCGAGTACTATAAGTGTACCAAAAATCAACTCAATCAGATATCGTTAAGTGCCTCATCGGAATACAAATATGATGAAAAAAATTGTTACAATGGTTTTCATCCAATGTTTCAAGACATGTGTGTTCCAATTTTTTTCAACCTATTTGTGTTCCGATGAGGCATTTAACGATATCCGATTGATTTGATTTTTGGTACATTTGTAGTACTCGACGAGCTCTACACGGTGGACGTCTCCGATCGTCGAAACGGGGCCGGCACAACGCCGAAATGGGCCGCACAACACGCTGCGCAACACCTCCCCCGGTTCCCTACAAGAGGGCATAGTTAGAAGAATGTGTCTCATCAAGGTTAGAACAGCGCCGATAAAAAGAAAAAAAAAAAAGAACCAGGTTAGAACAGCAATTTGGACACTAGGAAAATTCAATATCAAGGACTACTCTGTTGTAGACTTTATGAGATGTTTGGGAGGAATGGGAAATATCAAGATATGAGGTGAAGCATATCAAGCTATGAAGTGAACACCCATTTCATCTCTAAGCAATGTGGGATTATATTTTTCTTAACATTTGGAAGATCCCAAAATACTACAAGAGACAAAAAATTTGGAACGGAGAGAGTACTGTTAATTATTTTGAGGGATTTTATATCGGTTAGTGTGGGTCCACCAAAATAAAATATGGGCATAATTAGTGCGAGACTTATAAATATTTCAACCAAACATAGACATATCCTCTCAGTTTGAACAAAACATAGACATATTTCAACTTATATACTCTGACTAATCCATACTCATATCCAATTAAACAAATGAGATGAATAATTAAGACCTTGTTTCCCCAGATTTTGTCAGATAAAATCAGAGATTTTATGAAAAATCATCCTCAAATGAGAAAACAAAACTAGATTTTATCAAAAAAGACATTGAGTGGAGTTTATCAAAAGTAAAAAACTAGATTTTATCATTTGGGAAGACAATGTGATTATCACAACTCAATAAAAAACTAGATTTTATCTCATAAAATCATTTGGAACTAGGATTGATAATCTCGATTGAACCATTGGTTACCCGAATCGCACTGCAAGAAGAAATTCAGTTGGCAAATCTAAAAGAGCTACTCAGTGGTGTGCAGATTCAAGGATCAGAACAAGATAGATTGATTTGGGCCTGGAACAATGATGCTGGGTTTACTGTAAAATCAGCATATGAGAAGTGGGAAATGCTCAAGTTCATTGAAGACCTGGGTTTATCATCTGTTTGGAAAAGTTTAGCACTAAAGTGGAGTGCTTTGTGTGGCTAGCAATTCAGGAATCCATTGCTTCCAGGTCAGTCTTGGCTAGGAGAGGTATTATTCCTGAAGATCAAAATTCATGCCCTTTATGCAATATTTATCCTGAATCTCCCAACCATTTGTTACTCTATTGTGAAAAATCTTGGTCTGTTTGGTCAGAGATGTTCCAATGGTGGGGCTTATCATGGGTATGTCCTAGTAATCTCTATACTTTTTTGAATATGTGGTCCTCTGTTAGATTCAAAAACCTGGAGAAATTTTGTTGGTTCACATGCTTCTATGCTACTATTTGGTTGATTTGGGGTGGGAGAAATGATCTGGTATTCAGAAACAAGGCTTTTAATACAGACGATATTATCGATTTGTCAAAAACGAGAATGGCATTTTGGATTAAGGCCAGGTTTAAAGTGGATGATTTCAAACGTTGTCTTGATGGGATCCGGAAAATCAAAATCTGATGCGTTCTTGTGATTCCAATGGATGTTACTGATGATTTTGGTTGAGAAGGGCTGTTTTTTCATCGAATACAAGAGACAATAATGTGTTTGGTAGTTTTGCTTTTGCTGTTTTTTCTTTTGTCTGTTGTTGTTTCAACTATCTGTTGAAGGTTCAACTCTTTTTGCTGTTTCTTTCTCGATGTACCCATTGTCGACATTAATAAAATTTTGTTGCCGTTTCAAAAAAACAATTGGTGTAGTTTTTAACCGTTTCTGTAATCGTGGTTTTAGTTTTGGTTTTTGCTTTTGAAAATCAGGCTATTTGTTTCCGGTTCTAGTTTTATATCTTCTCCGCACCGAAAATTGGATTGAACGATAACTGCAACCGAACTGTAGTATAATTGCATAAATACCCTTATATATATACACGCTTCCAACAAATTTTAGGGTTTTACTTTCTCACTCTCGCTTGTGCCTCTCCCTCTCTCACCCTCACTTGCGTCTCCCATCCATCTCTCTCTCTCTAGATCTCTCTCTCTCTCTCTCAATATTTGGACTTTCGATCTCTCCTTCCCAGTAGCATTGGACTC
The DNA here is from genome assembly GCA_963854785.1 of Vaccinium vitis-idaea. Classification (NCBI taxonomy): domain Eukaryota; kingdom Viridiplantae; phylum Streptophyta; class Magnoliopsida; order Ericales; family Ericaceae; genus Vaccinium; species Vaccinium vitis-idaea. The sequence goes on along the minus strand of OY978222.1, from coordinate 12,960,448 downwards.
CAATAACCTAAGGTTAGTACATCGGCAAGGCAATCTCTATAGATCTATTAATTTCATATATTGGTTATGGGTTTCTATTGTGTACTAGTTTTAATCCTTCTTCATTATCATTTGCTATAAAGGATCTGTTGAAAATCTAACAATTTTGGTGAAAAATCGAACAGAATCGGTAACCGTGGTTTTTGTTATAGTTTTGATAAAATAAAAATCAATGATTTTGTTATGGCCGGTTTTGCTTTTGGTTTTAGGTATTAGGTTCGGTTTTGCTCTTGGTTTTGACAATGACCACACTGAACGGCATGTTGCCATATCTGTAAATGACTATTGGGGCATGTTAATTTAGTGACTTATCTATATTGTTATATTTTTGTTGTGGAACTAATTACCCATTGTGGAACTAATTACCCAGGGAGAGTACAATCATGCTTTTTTGCCCAGATTGGTACATGGACAAAGTCAGGAAATGGTGCGATTGGGAATGTTTGTGTACATTGAAGTTCCTTCTATGTAATGTTGTGGACCATGGACAAAATCAAAACTGGAGATATTCAGGTACCTGAATTATAACACGTATTATTATAGTGGTGTAGAGGTAGACTATTATTAAACGTATTAACCAAAAATCTTTGCACTAATCAACAATAAAATAGAAAAAGAAAACAAAATGAAAAACTAACATGTCTTTTTCTTTTCTCTTGCATACATGATTATTTTTTGGGATTTCATTTGATTGCAAAAGCAACTTTTTGAATATTTTAGTAAAAACAATATCGGCGAGATGATTAGTGCCAATAAAAAAGACCCCAATCTACCCCCAAGACACACCAGCCCACAAAGACAACCTCACCTAGAAAAAAGAAAACTCAGACACAAAAAGACCCCCAAGGTAAAAACGAACCCCACAAAAACACCACACCACAAACATAGAACCGCCCAAGGAAACCAAAAACCAAGAAAAGAAAAAAGAAAAAAAAACCCCGGAAGAGACACAAAGAAGAGCACTAGACATCACAACCCCACCCAAACCTAGAACCCAAAGCAATCACCAAGCACAAGATGCGCCCCCCACTTTTGAGTCTAAAAAGGAAATCCTCAATGGAATAGTCTTTCTAGCCATCCTTACTTCTAACCCAAAAGTCCACTCTAATTTTGATTAGCTCTTTGACCTCAGCCCAATTTGGATTCACCATTTAAAAAATACAAGCATTCCTTTGATTCCATACTGTCCACATCACAGCAAATAGTATGCATTGCGTAATCATTTTCTTCTTTGGATTTAACTTTCCAATCCATCCACCAAATTAATATATAATATACATTTTGAGGGACCACCCATTGAATGCCCCACCAAAGAATGATATCAGTCTAAACATACCATATAGGCCGACAATGCAATAGCAAGTGATCAAGGGATTCTTGGTCACAATTCCAAAATTTGCATTTAGCATCATCAAAACTATGAATAACACCAATTCTAAATAGATAACCAACAGTGTTACTCTCCCCAAACTCACGAGCCATCCAAAACACTAAATTCTATTAGGAGCAAGTAAATTCAAAGATTGGCTCTGCAGTATTATCTCCAGGGTTTGATTTTGTCCGTTCATGCATTGATTTTACTGAAAATTTGTTGTAACTGTCCCCTTCCATATCAATACATCAGATTGCCGCTTGCTGCATATCACACCATTCTCATCTAACATCACCAAAAGCTCTTCTAAATCAGGTTTCTCCCAATCATACAAGTTTCTTCTAAATTGAAATTCCCATTGGTTTGAGACATTTTTCCTTTCAAAGACATCACTGAGCAATTCTTCTTTATTACTAGTTGGACTGAAAAGGATTGGAAAAACTATGAATTCTGATTTAATACATTTCCAAAAGAATAGAGGATTTACTTTTATTTTTTATAAAATATGAAAAATTTCGTCTTTGCACTTTATTATGGAAAAGATTAAAGCAAAGTAAAAAGGCGACTCACGCAGTCATGCTTATATAAGGAATATTATTCACATAGTATTTGGGATAGGAAGTTTTAAACTTTTTTCTATTTTGAATGTTTAACAAAACTTTCTAGATTTTGTGAGATTAATGTTCCTCCTATTTCAAATAAAATAATCTCGAGATGGGCCTAGCATGTCACGAATTTGTTATACTTTGGAGTTCACATTCATGTTTCATTAAGCGAGAAATGATTTAAAAGAATACAATTTAATATGCGCTTCTCATCTCCAATTTTTTTTGGACTTAATTCATTAACATTGTCGTATGGTTATGATTTTTCATGTTTTTCATCCATTGTGCGCATAGATGGACACAATATTGAGTGTGCAAGTGACGAGACAAGTCAATTCCAAGCATTGGTGTTTGCCACTTGCTACAAAAGCACTGTTAGAAAATGGCTCAAGGTATTTGAAACTACTTTAAAACTATTTGTTATTATAATTCAACACTCTGCCTAGTGAAACACTTTCTATCAGTGATGGAGCCAGGGTTCCAGTAGAGGCAGTCGCCCCTACAAGAAAAAAAACCTCTAGTATTACATAGAAAAAAAATATTTTCAAAAATTTTCCTATGAATTATACAGGCTCACCCTTCCAAAGTGAAATTTCTGGCTCCGTCCCTGACTTTCATGCAAGCTATTTATTGAGCCCGGAGCATAGTCACATAAAGCTCTGACTCGTACCATGGGACCAAACATTTATATGGGGTCCATACAATTTATCTTGGACCCCACTAAAATGGTGTTAAACTGTCTCGAAGCAACTCATCATGGATATGCTCAGGTGTAGCATCGAATAATTGGACCCAATTTATAAGTACATTAAACTACAATTCTTAGAGCAGTCATTGAGAATAAATAAATGCTACTTTTCAAAGAGAAAACAATCTTTTGTGAGCTCAAGGTCACGGCGCAACAATGCATTAAGTGTACAAAATACTTTTCTGGCAAAAAATACTTGTCATTACTAATCGTGAATATGGATGTGAATCGATAAAATGTGATTATTTAATTTGTAAATAGGATGATGGAGGACTTTTCAAAGACTATTGTATGCCGAAAAAAAAGCTTCAGATCATTTTGTTTTTCTCAGCAAACTGAAATTTTATAAATGTTTCAAGAAAAGAAACAAAGATTAAATGGACCAAAGGCACAAGCGCCACCCAAGGAGTAAACAAACTTGAAGGCAAGATGCCAACCAAACAGCAGAACGCCTGAACCAAAACCCCCGAAACTGAAACCTCAAACCCCGCTCAGCAAAACTAAACACCACCAACCACCAAAGAGCTCCAGATCAATGGTAGGGGGATGATCTTGTTGGAGGAATCTTTTCAAATTAATTTGCAAAATAAATTTCATTAAATAAGTTTTACCCATTGGTTCTTATTTAAAGTATGTGGATATTTTCAATAATTTTGGAAAAATAATTTGGCTAGTAGAAGAAGTTTCAAAATAGTAGTAGGACACTATTTGTTTTCCACTGGTTGTGTGGATGACACTTGGCGTGCTGCATGTATGTATGTGGTTCCGTGGACCACACTTGGCATACTGCATGTGCACTTGGCATGCTGCATGCATGTATGTGGTTTTGTGGCAACACTTGGCGTGCTGCATGCATGTATGTGGTTGTGAACCACACTTGGCTTGCTTTAATTTGCTTATAGGTTGTTAATTGAAGGCTTTTTTTGGATCCATTACTAACTTACCTATAAATACAATAGAGATGGCAATCTCCATGCCCAAATTCTCCTACCCAACCACCTACCACATCTTTCTCACTGTATCTTTACACTATTGGATTCACAAAAGTGTACTACTTCTCCCCAAAACCCTCTTACCGCAACACTTTGGAACAAACCCTTCACTATTCTCACCCGTCGCCACCACAAGATACCTCCGCTCAAAAAAAAGATAGCTCCGCTTAAAAACCTCCGTCTCACAGGACCCCATATTTCTCAATCTCTGGACTCTTGGTCTCTCACTCTCGGCGGCGTCGGACTATGGTAACATGACGTAAGTACATCGGCAAGGCAATCTCTCTAGATTCTATATTCATATCTTGGTTATGGGTTTCTATGCTATACTAGTTATAATCCTCATCATTAGTATTTGCTTTTAGAATCTGTAGGGCATCTCCAGTTTCGGTGAAAAATTGATTGGAATTGGTTTTGGTTTTTGGTTTTACCAATAACTGTACCAAACTGCACTGTTGCCATCTTTGTAAATGACCACTTGACTTACCAACCTCAGTATGTTTTTTTCGTGAAACTAATTACCCTATGAGATTTACGATCTTGCGTCTTGTTTTTTTTTTTCCCCTTCATAGGTACTTGTGCCAAGGAAATCAATTGGGAATGTTTGGGTTGAAATTCATTCCATGTAATGCTGTGGACAAGATGCTTCAGATGCAAACCAAGTTTAAGTACGGCGAGTTATCCCATTACGGCCTTCAAACACATCCAATGGACTATTTTATCTCAAAGGAACAATGGGTCAATCTCCTGTACAAACTGAAGATTGGAGATATTCAGGTACGTAAATTATAGCACGTATTATTATTGTGGTGCAGCTTGGAATTACTATGAGGCGGGGCTATCATTAAATGCATTAACCAAAATTCTTTAAACTAATCAACACCAAAATTGTAAAAAAGTATGAAAGGACCAACTAACATGTCTTTTTTGTTGTCATGCATATATACTTACTTTGTGGGACTTCGTTTGATTGCAAAAGGAAATTTTGAGTATTTTGGTAAAAAAAACTCTCCACGAGATGAATCATAAAAAAATCGGCGAGTAAAAAATGTTGCTGTTGTACTGCCAACCTGTTATGCTATGAAAAATGAAAATAAATGCTTTGAAAAAATTGAGATAAATCGAGCTTTTGAAATAGTATTATTTTATCCAAATGTAGAATAATGAGAGCAGAAAACTTTCAGTGGGGATTGGGCGTATTCTTCCTCCACCGCCGTCAATTATTAAATACACTATAAAACTTGAGTAATTCCACACAAATGTAGAATTTTTTTTATTACATTTCCAAAAGTAGAGAAGATTTCTTTATTTTTAAAAAAATGGAAAACTTTGTCCTAGCACTTTATTATGAAGAAAATTTAAACAAAGTAAAAGCGACTCATGCTTATATAAGGAATATTATTCAGATAGTATTTGTGATGTGAAGTTTTAAACTTGTTTCTATCTTGAATTTTTAACAAAACTCGCTATATTTTGTGAGATTAATGTTGATCCTCTTAATTTCAAATAACATAATTACTAGATGGCCTATTACGTCACGAGTTTGTCATATTTTGAAGTTTACAGTCATGTGTCATAACGGGAGAAAGGATTTAATAGAATACAAGTTAATAACTTAATATGCACTTCTCATCTCCAATTTTATTAGTCTTAATTTATTAATTGTTGTCATACGGTAATGCATGATATTTCAGGTTTTTCCATTCATTATGAACATAGATGGAGACAACATTGAGTTTGCAAGTGGCGAGAGAAATCGATTCCAAGCATGTAATTATCATTATATGCATAACAATTTCTTGCTTTGATCTCCCAATTTCAGTTCCATAGTTCCATAATAGTCAAACTTAGATTAAGCTACTGAAAAAATGGCATCAAGTTTTCTAGAAACTGTGGTTATCATAATAGGGGCAGGGCCTGCAGGGATAGCAATCGCTGCGTGCCTCAATCTGCTCTCTATTCAAGAAAACTTCGCCTAGCCAAGAAAACTGCACCCTACCACACATGCCATTCCCTTCCCATTTCCCCATGTTTGTTTCCAAGTATATGTTTATCCAGCACTTGGACAACTACGTGGCCCAGTTCAACATAAACCCGCTATACAGTCGATCGGTCTGTTCAGTGGCAGGTGGTGTTGTGGAATGCGGGGTCTGGTGAGACTGAGGAGTTTGAGGGGAGGTTTCTTGTGGTGGTGACGGGTGAGAGTAGTGAAGGGTTCCAAAGGTGTTGGGGTTAGACGGTTTTTGAGGGAAAGTTGTACATTCAAGTGTGAGTATGATAATGGGAATAGATGCAGTGGGAAAGATGTGTTGGTAGATGGGTGTGGGAATTCTTGTACGGAGAATGCTTACGATCTTTGTAACTATGGTGCTCGAGCGGCCATCTCTGTTCGTAGCCCTGTATACTTCTTCCCGCTCTATCTCCATAATGTACATTTTATGTGGTAGATGTATGTACGAAAAACTATACTTTTATTTGGCTTGACTTAAAAAGGATTTGATTCTAATATACTCTGACATTTGTGAAGTACGCGGAATGTTTGGGCAAAAAAAGAAAAAGAAAAAAGGAACTGAGAGCTGCTTTTGATTTGGTAATTAATAGTTTTTCGTCACAGGATATATAAAAATGACGAAAAAACACACTTTGATCGTATGACAAACTCACGATTTACATACACAGGCCATAGGTTTGGTTTACTATTACTATTACTTTATTTTGACGTTAGACTCCATTAGTGCTACATACCCATAAAATGTGTTCGAATTTAAAATCAATGGCTCAAATTTACTCGTATGAATGCATTCACATTAAACAAATTTATTAATTTTCAACAATGCCCTTATATTTCAACTTTTGGTTGAAATGATTGTTATTGGTAAAGGAGTTATTTGGACGATGGAATAAATTTTGTTTTGACTTTTCAAAAAGGAGTAACAATTTGAAACATTCCAAAATAGTATAGTTGACAAGCAATTTAGAACGGATGGAGTGCTTCTTTTGGATTTGGCATTATTCTTTTGATGTAACCGTCTTCGGAAACATGCATGCTACCATACGTATCTAAATATCTGGGTGTGCACATTATGCATGCACTCCCTCGAATGATCACCTCAAGCTAATAATATTTTCCGTAACAATTTTCACATCAATTTTGAATTCATATCTTTTATACATAAATTAATGACATTTGGACATAAATTGGGAAACTAACTTTAAATTCATAAACTCATATCGAATAAATTTTTGTCTTGGTATAATGAAGTTTAAAAAACGTTATGAATTGCAATGTAAGTTATGAATTTTCTTATAAAAATGTAATTACATTTCATGCATGTACAATATCATAAGTTAAAAATGATTCAAGGAGTGCATAAAATACAAACTAAAATAAGGTGGTTGTTGTTGCACTTCCCAACAAACTTTAAATAGGGTTTTAATGTGTACTATTAAATGTTGTTTTTTTTTTATCGACAGAAGAAATATCATTAAAGAAACTCGATAATGGTACATCGAGAAGAGGGGAGGGAACATCCAACCAAAGTTGAATGAAAGAAAAAGAGAAGAAAAAGAAACATCCGAAACAAAAAGCTACAAAATAGCACCCAAACAAAAACACCCAAAGGAGTCAATTCCAAGATGACCGCTGCTAACACCTGAAAGCAAAAACCACAAGAAGATCAGCTCCTAAATGCGTACTCATGACGCCTACAACATAGCCTTAGCCGAAACGGCCCAAACAAAAGCCACATCCAAGCATGTGACATCATCCGGAAGAAAAAGAAACAACCCTTGCCAAAGCTATCCGACCTCAACCTTTCCCGCGCCAAGTCATCACCGAAACTCTCCACCAATATTAAAAAGGATCCTTTACCTCATCAGAGAATCATCAGATTTCCTTCCAATTCTCAGCCATTTGAGAGTATGCTTTGAATTCATCTTCAATCATTTCCTTTAAGATTATTTCATCCCCTGGAAGAAGGTTTATACCAAGATTTTTTCCAGTGGTTTTGGTTGCTTTAGTTTCTTCCTCCAATCTTTTCCTTGCGCTACTAACTTCCTCTTGAGTCGATTGTATGGACGCAAACTCAGAATGCCGATCTTCCTCCATTTCAACCAATTTGCTATTTATCTCCTCTTCCGATCCTGCAGCTTCAGCACACCCCACCCACCCCCCGAATTGCCTGAGCATCATTGAGAATAAGCTTATTTCTATTCCGAATCCCTTTCAAAGATAAAGAGAGACACTACAAGAAATTTCACAAATCCCAACTAAATTCTAGTCGGCAAATATTTTCCGGACTAGATTTTTGGTCGAAATTTTTAGTCGGGTAATGCTTGTTGGCAAATGTCGTCGCCGACTAAAAAATATTTAGTCGGCCAAGGTGTATACATTGGCGACAACGGGTCCCGACCCAAAATTTAGTCGGTAATATTATTCTAGTCGGAAAATGCTTCGACATTTACCTACTAAATTCTAGTCGGGCATGTGTTGAAATTTGCCTACTAAATTCTAGTTGGGAATGTGTTGAAATTTGCCTACTAAATTCTAGTCGGGCATGTGTTGCAATTTGCCTACTAAATTCCAGTTGGGCATGTGTTGCAATTTGCCTACTAAATTCTAGTCGGGCATGTGTTGCAATTTGCCTACTAAATTCTAGTCGGGGAATGTATTCACTTTCACCAACTAAATTTTTGGTTGGTAATTTTTCTACATCACCAACTAAATTATTGGCCGCCAATTTTAAATATTGAAATCCCATAATTGGCTACAATTTTTTTTTCCCATTTTGATTCCTACCAATTTGTAATGAATACTAAAAAAATAAATTCTACGAAATAAATCCAAACTTTCATACATAAAGGTCCACCAAATAACTTGTATCGAAATTCCAAAAGCAGAAAATAACAAGTCTAATCATAACAAGGGGAAAATAAAAAATCCAAAACCCCTACACCGCAAAATACTAAAGTAATTCAACTTCAACAAACGGATGACCAAAAACATCGAAGCACATCTACAACCAAAATCTAGCTTTGATCTTCATAGTCAATAACCCAAAAGTAGAACGGCGGCATACTCCATGAAAGCTTCCATCTGGAAAAAAAAATAAAATCCATCATTAGTAGCAGCTGAGCATGAGGTGATGAAAGTGAAATAGGCAATAGTGGTAGCACACGAAGAAAACAATAAAACCTCTAAGAATACAACAATTGAACCACAATAAGTCCTTAAGATGCACTGCCCAGATTTTGCTTACTAATATGCACTTGTGCTTGTGAGTGAGAGGGTATAGACTTTGTAGTCTTAGGGGAATACTGTTTGTTGACAACGGAGAAAAAGATGAGCCTTTCCTAATGGACTACAGCCCGTCATAAGTTATTCATTGTGTGCCCCGTGATTGCATTGGTTTCTCTATGTATGTATGAGACCGGTAAGGTTTGCAATTTAATTGCGAAAATCACTTGCACACAATGAATGAACTACAGCATGTCATTAGGCTTTTGTTGATACAGTTAAATCTTTTTGCAGTTTGATCTCGAGGAAACTCCGCTTAGGCTACCTAAAAACTAAAATTACAGTGGGATCGATGTTGGACCATTCAAGTCCATGTGACGGGAAACATACTGTGTTCTTTAATTTTGTTCTCCTGTGTTCTTTAATTTTGTGATTTCCGCTGTTTGTTTATGTTGAACAAGCTTGATCTGGTAGTAGTTTACATTTTTTGTGTCTATGTCGTTCATCTTTTCCTGAATGAAATGCTTTGTGAATTCTCATCATTTGTATATTTTACCTTGCATTATTTTTAGATGGATTCTCAAGCGAATGCCTATTACATCAATCTTCTTAGTGGACATACCGACCTCGATCATGAATTTACCACTGAATCTTTGGACCAAGGGAGTCAATATGCCCCAATCTCCTTTGAATTAGAGTCCACCACTAAGAAAACACGAGGTGGGAATTTCACTGTTGATGAAGATATGCTCTTAATCTCAGCTTGGCCTAACATTAGCCTAGACCCAGTTAAAGGGAATCAGCAGAAAGGGAAGACATATTGGCGAAGAGTGTGGGAGTACTTTCATGAACACAAAACATGTGACTCCGATCGTACCCATATCTCTCTCATGAATCGTTGGTCCGCGATTCAACTTGCTACAAATAAATTTTGTGGGTGCTTTGCCCAAATTATGAGGAAGAATCAAAGTGGAACTACTGAGAAAGACAAGGTACTAATAATTTGTAATAGGTAATCATAACCATTGTTGCTTCCCCTTTTGAATTGGTGTTCTATTTTCCAGGTTCGCGATGCAAAGAAATTGTATTTGGTGAAACACAAATCATCCTTTACATTTGAACATTGTTGGATTGAGTTAAGGTATCATCCAAAATGGATGGAAGATGTAGAGATAAAGCAGCAAAAAACTCAAAAGCCTGCAACTCCAGGAGTATCTTCTTCTGCGCCGCCGACGATAAATTTAGAAGCTACGAATGAAACATGTGACTTGGAACCTGTTGAATTGGATAGAGCAACCGGAAATAAGGCTGGGTAGGAGGAACAAAAGAAAGAAAACAAACGAAAAAAATCAGATGGTGGAAATGACGGCACAAGCGCCACAGTGGTGATGCTAGACAACCTAAGGGTAGACAGAAGGCAAATGAATGATGCGAAGAAAGAAATGACGGAAAAAAATCTATCTCCAGGAGCAAGAAAAAATTCAACAAAATGCTGAAAAGATTCGGATGAAAAAGTTGAAGGAGGATGAGAGAATCATGTCATTGGATACAAGCAAAATGCCTCCATTACAAGCAGAATATATTCAACGTCGCCAAATGGAAATCCTCGGAAAACAGTTCTACTTATTGCCTAGTAGTTATTTTGCCTAGTAGTGTTGGAGTTGCTCTAGGTAAATTGGACAGCAAATTCAGTGATATCTAGCAGTGAACTGGACAACATTCAACCCATGAAAATGAATATGTATCAGACAGCAAATCCAACAGACTGCACTTATAAACTCAGTGCAGCAAATCTACAAGTATCAGACAGCAACAGAGCCACAATTCATAATACGGCAGCATATAAACTATCACATAGGGGCAGCAGCGAGTCCAGGGGAATGTAGCCCCCAAACATGTCAAACAAAGCCTTCCACAGAGATGCAAGATACATCAATTGAGCAGAAACATCCAAAGAATGCCTCCTTCCATTGGAGACAGAAATTTTTGAAGCATAAAAAACTACTTAATACTAAAACAAAGTGCAAGGTACAATGATTTTTCATTCAGATTTGAAGAGGGAGAAAGAGAGAGAGAGAGAGAGAGAGAAAGAGATCATAATGACGTACCAATATTGTGACCATCAACCTGATCCCAAATTGCCTTGTCCCTTCACTTGTTGCATCATTAATGGTGTAAGCACATCGATTTGTCTTTGCAGCCTTGCTGCATTCTCATCCTGTCGTCTTGCTGCCTCCTCATGCCTCCTTTGCTGCTCATCGCACTCCTCGAGCCACCTTTGCTCTGCCTCTTCGCGCCACCTTTGCTCCTTCGCTTCCCGCCTCCTTTGCTCCTCCTCGCGTTCCTCGCGCCTTTTTTGTTCCTCCGCCTCACGCCTCGCTTGCTCCTCCTCCCGCTCTTTTTCTCGCTCTGCACGAAATGACTCCATTTGAGCATCAACCATATTTTGTAGCTGGTTTTGACGTGCTGAGTTAGAACTTGATTTGGAAGTATAGGATGTGGGCATCGGGCCAACCCCAAATCCTCTTAAGTAATTCTTTCTCTCCCCAAGGACTGTTCTTGAAAGATATTCCCCTGTCACCTCCATATTTAATGCTTTCGCCTCATCTCGTATTGCCACCATTTGAGCCTGTTGTAGCAAAAGAAAAGAAACAACAAAAAAGATAAGGCATTGTTAAATGAAAAAAGAAATAACAAAAAGGTAGAGGAATAGAAGGGTTCAAGATTGGATACATACATGTTTCTCCTTACATTTATCATCGATCCAGTCCTCTTTCTCTTTCAATGTATGTGATGCCTTGTATGTATCACAAAAAATCTGGCATCACTCCTTTATGATCTTCAGCCTAACATATTCAAATTAAAAATGTCATATGCAGCCAATAGAATAGCAGTAGAAACAGATGATTAAATGAGACTATGAATACACCTTTCATAGTATAAAGAATGTGACAATTATCACCTATAAATTAGTTACTATATATATAAATTAGTTCCCTTTTTCCATAAAATTTCATGCATATATATTTTCACGCATAAAATGTCTCAATGATATAGTCATTGTAGCAACCAAGGATTTTGAACCCAAAGTATGACCAAGAGGTAATTTTGATCTATTTTGTTTGCCAGCTGCTTTGCGGGCTGTCCAGTCCTCATCGGTGAATATACTATCGATAAGCCATTTCCATTCATCCATGCTAATCCCTCGATAAGGATGCTGATAGGGGGAATGGTAGAGTATGAATCAGAAATGAGCTGAAATTTTGTTGACTGATGTGAATAATATCTTACTTAAGGCGAACCAACTAGGGCTAGCTTAGTTGGCCACCTATATACACTCTCTCACTAAAGATCAAGGGGTCAAATAAAAAAAAGAATAATTTGCATACCAAAACATACTAATCTGCATAGCACTTGTAACCAGTAACTAAATTAAGGTGCAAGAAATTAAGGAAAAAGAGCATGTAGCAGGTCTTGTGAATTTACCTATAACACTCCTACGGCTAGAAGAAGGAGATGAAGCACTCAAGGGAGTAGATGCCTCAATCTGCGGAGAAGGTGTTGTAGCTGCTGAATCATTTGGCAATGCTGCAGTTCTATGCAATGTGGCAGTCGAGTTGGAGGATGCACTGCTCTTTCTTGATGATCCAGGAGCCATTATGCAATCTGTGAAATTCTGAAATTTAGTCAAATGTGGCCATGTAAAGGAATAATCGTACTCATTTTGCACATAACTAATTCAATCATAACTTCAATCAAAGCATAGATATAGATAACTCTAGAAACAGAGAAATGCAATTGCTAAAACAAATTTTAGAAGTAAATCTTGATTAGATGTAGGAAATTTTACAACCATCAAACATCTTGAAAAGGAGAAAACAAAAGAAATTCCAGTTAAAATATAGCTTTACCTTCTTAATTGGGCAAACAAAGAACTTGCGACTGACAGCTTGTCCGTTGGTTTCCATGTAAATACGGCAGGGTCCAGCACTGCACTTGCATATAGGTGTTTTGATGTTCACATCACTCGTTGCACCTTTACACCACTTGAAGAAACGACACTGTTTCTCCTATAACAATTTCGTGCAATAAAAAGCAAACAAATAAGTGATCATCCACCTTCTTCTACTATGATCCTAACTTATGCAGTCCAATATCACAATAGAACTTCCAAAAACCAAACAAAAAAGGAGTACATTGTCTTCAGCCTCTACTCCTACTTCCACTCAAAATTGGATTAAATTTAACTCGAATACATTTGGAAGCCTACTGTCTCACCCTAAGTAGCATAATGGGCATGCATTAGCGGGAGAAGGTGCACGGGCATGAGAACATTTGAAATTACTAAAATTCGAGAGCGCGAGGATTGAAAGCAGGAGCATAGAGCGAGGATTAAGCGCAAGGGCCGAAAGTTCCTACTGGATAAAGGTTCCTAGTACTGGAGAAGTTCCTGCAGGAGTATTATGTGATCTGGGTCTCAACTATGCCAAAAAGAAGCTTTTTACTGAAAATCTAAGTCGAATTTGACTGAAATTTTACTCAAATTCCACTAAACCATGAGTGAAAAGGCTGGAGATACTCGCATAGAACTAAGCAAAACATAAATGGAGAGCGAAAACAGGAGAATATGCATAAATATGAACACGGGGGAGATGGCAGCTGTAGAACTTGCAACCCGGATTATTCTCAGTCCCAGAGACTTTCACGACGCAGGGGTCACCACAATGGCAATGAACAATTGGGATATCATCGGCAGGTTGAAGCGGTGGTGATCGGTTATTAGGGCTCTTCATTGGGCAGTCCTTAACCCTGTGTGTGTGTGTGTGTGTGAGAGAGAGAGAGAGAGAGAGAGAGAGAGAAAGAGAGAGAGAGTACGAGGAAGGAGGGAGCAGTGGATGGACGATGAAGAATGGGAGTAGTGGATGGACGGCGAAGAATCTCTCGACGAAGAATGGGATTTGGGGATGACCGACTTGGGGAAGAATCTCTCGACGAAGAATGGGACGGCGAAGAATCTCTGGACGAAAAATGCTTTCTCTCAATCCATCTCTCACCAATCAATAAAAGCAAGCTGTTTACTCTACACACCCCCGATTTCGAACAAATCTTCAATATACAATGGATAACAGAAATAGACACTTGCCAAACTAGATTCCCGTATACAGATGCTCACCAATTTCGATCCCTCTATTACTTCAATAGAAACTAACGATATCCTTCTTCATCTAAGAGCTTCGAAGAAATAAGGAATAGAATACCTCTCAGGCGATTTGACCGATGAGATGCCTTGCTGCTTCTATGGATTTGGCGGTGGAAAGGTGAGAAGTAAAAGATAGAGATTTTTCTTAGGTTAAAAGTTGGGGATTGTCTGTAGTGTACTCGCCTAACATTTTCGCCAATTGTTTAAAATTCCCGCAAAATCGACTTACTACACCAACTAAATTTTAGTCAGCAAAACTAATTTTTTTTATTTTTTCTGATGCAACACTAAAAATATTTAAAAACCAGTTGGTGATGCGCCTTTAATGCATCCCGAGACAATGAATTCTTATTATGTATACCCCACCTCAGGCATTTTTTCTATTGAAGTCATTGATCTTTTACATTATATATATTAGATAATTTATACCGAGAATAAAGAGTTACTCGGGTCTTGTACACACTTGATCGGACATAAGAACTCATTTACTTAATGAAACTGTGCCTCGATCAATAACCTTTTTAAACCCAATTAAACCAAAATTTTACAGCAATGATTTAGCTAATAAGAACAACAATATCAACGGTTTCGATCATCTTAATTGTATCACGGTCTTGGTACACACTTGATCTGTCTGACATAAGAACATTTACTTCATGAAATTGCTTGCCGATCAATGACCATTTTAAACCCGGTTTAGTCAAAATTTTACAACAATGATTTAACTAATAAGAATAGCAATATCAACGGTCCTGATCATTTTAATTGTATCACGGTCAAGTGGCTACTTTACATTCAAATACAATGCAATAGTTAGTTTGCTATTAATTACATTCAATGTATAGATTTAAAAGTCATCAACAATTCAATATTTACAATAGTTGATCTGAACCGTTAGAATTTCATGCCCTGCTAATTTCATCAGTGTCACCAAAAGTGGGGATCATTGGATATTGGCAACTGCGTGATCGATCACATTTAATGCATCAAGAGGCCTTAAAAGTCGCATAGTGGGCAATCCAAGCTCCATCTAAATTTTTTTACGCGATCGGAACCGTTTAACTTTTACTTATTACAAACACCATCAATTATAGAAAAAGTTAATAAGATCGCGTATTGTTAGGGATTTAATCGGACGAAAAGTACCATTAAAAAAATAATTGGGTCCCGATCAATGATCTTTTCAAACTTGATCGAGAAGAATATTTAGATGATTGATTTTTCATCAGAAAACAACAAAATCAACGGTTTGATTGCTAAAATAATTGCTAAAAAAAAATAGTATTTTGCAATGGGTTGGATCACGTGTGTGCGGAACAAGTATTGTGGCCTATGAATATATTTTTGCAAACTCATTGCCGACTAAATAATCTGGTTGGGAAATATCATCCAACATTTGCCGACTAGTTATTTAGTAGGGAAATAAAAAATATCCCCGGTAAATTTTTTTGTCAAATACTAAATTCACGAAAAACTATGCCCGACCAAGGATTTAGTCGGTAATTAAACTCCTGCCAAAATTATTTTTTCGCGCCATATTGTTCCCGACCAAAAAAAATTCTAGTCGGGAAATGTAGAGTTTTCCGGACTAAATTAGTTTGGTAGGGGATTAAAATCACTATTAGCCAACTACGAGGTATCTAGTCGGCAATGGTGTAGAAATTAGAGACTAAGTTATTTTAGTTGGGATTTTTAGTTGGCAATTGTGTAATTTGTTGTAGTGAGAGAAACAGCAGGCACCGTAGATCTGAAAACCACTTGTTTAGTTTTCCTCCTTCTGTATCGACCATTCTGAATAATACCTTCTGAGCTTTGAAACCCAAAATATCCTCCCAAAATTTCTTTTTCTGCCTTCCCTTATTTGGTTTCCCCAAACCTAAACCCTCTCTACTGTTTGGAATGGGCACAGATTCAGAAATGTTTGAGAAAATACAAGGGTTGGATTGTTGATGCCCAATCTCCGAATAATTGCTAGGCCCAGGCTCATTTATTACCAACTTAGAAGGAACATTAGGTAGATGGCCGAAATCATTGCTCAGGCCAAAAACAACTCCTGGTTTATTGACATTACCATCAGCAACAAATAAAAGCCCAATATCACAAATAGGCCCAAGCTCCTTCGTAATGTTCCTAGGTTCCTCATAAATAGACAATTGGGATTCATTCTCCTTGATCTCCTCTTCAATACATTCTTTCTTGGAACCATATGCATCATTTGAATTTACCTCTTTCTCCGCACATGCATTACCCACAGCCGCCAAACTTTCTACCGAATTCTCCACCATTGAATGAACTATGCGTGAATTCCCATTTGAATATTCTGCCTTCCCACCCAATCAACATCTTCCACCTCACGCATAGAGTTCTCCTCATCAACTGAGTGGTTGCCCGAGTTTCTATCTTCCCTGATTGACTCAGAAGGTGAGAAGTTACAGATAGAACAATGGCCTTGGGTTACAACTTGTTCTTCCACCACCCTGACTTCGAAAATTTTACCTTGTACTTCTAACTGAATAATTTCATTAAAACTATCCCACCGCTCTGTAGAAATCATAACTTTACCAGCTACATAAGGAATACCTTTTATCGTTGCTTCATCCGAACCGATGACCTCCCCCCACAGTTGAGCCATTTCATGGAAGGTTGCCACACTCCAGCCATGTAACGGAACCCCATAAAATGAAATCCAGATATTCCTTCTCTGTGCATTTTCAATATCAAGACTCCATATCTTAATCTCAGAAAACCAATTGTGTAAAGCCAACTTAGTTCCCCTCCAAAAATGGATTGAAGCTGGACAATGGAAGGGAAAGTAAGTACAACCCAAAAGCCACCCATATCTTTAACCTCAATCCCTGGAACCCCTTTACAATGGAGAGCTTCTCTCATTGTTTTCATAGTTGACAAGGATTTAAGCTTTGCAACTGCACTCCTTGAGAGCCATTCATTCCCAGTGGGTTTGACGGAGATACGTCTGGGAAAACAATTGGGCTTTCCCACCACCACATCTGCAAAAGACTTACCCATACCCGAGTTCGGGATCGCCACTTTTGGCTTTGCCTCCACAACCACACCTTTCCGTTGGACACCTTGTTACCATGATAAGGATGACTAGATTGAATAACACCATTCCCGAGCCGGCACAGAAGGTTGCTAACTTGACAAACATCTTTTTATCTCTGATGGAAATACCATTAAGATTTGCAATGGCCTCGTCCGCTTCCTCAGCCCGATTGAACCTAACAAACCCAAATTTTGACTTGAAATTTTTGCTTCTCTTTCTAGGGATAAAATGTATACATCCATAATCCTGCCATATATATTTAGAGAAAATATGTCCTAACCACTCCGCTTCCATGTCATCTGAGAGATTGTCCACATAAACTGTTATCACCTTTGAATGACCTTTGGGCCTTGAAGGTTTTGCCAAAGAAGAGAATCCAAGAATAGATATTTTCTTTGTAATCAGATTCCAACTTTCGTTCACCGCCCATTGCTTCCTCGTTCTCTCTCTATCACTCTCTCTATCTGTCTCTCTCATGTGGTAATGGTCTCAACGGGACATTAGATACTTAGGATTTGGGGTTGCTGCTATGCAGCCCCCTCACAACAGCTGTTGTGCACCATCCGAGCCATCCGTTGCTTGGATGGACGTCCTAGATTTCATCTTGCACGCACGACAATGAACGGTTCGGATGCAAAAGTGCTGAGGTGAAATCTAGGCCGTCCATCCGAGCAACGGACGGCTGCAACCCCATGTCCAGATACTTAAGTGTCGTTTGCTGCAAGTGAACAGTTTAGTTAATTAATATTGTCCGTGTACTATTAAATGTTTTGAGGGATTATATTGGTTATACTCACTGAAATAAAAAAATAAACCAGGCATATTTATTACAAGTCATAAATGTTTCAAAAAAACACAGACATATCTTCACAACTTAAATATATACTTCGATTAATCCTATAAAAGTATATAATCTTAAAATGGTAAATGACCACTATTCGAGCATGTTTAACTTACCTGCCTCATTGTAGATTTGTTGTACGAGAAAGTAATTACCCAATGAGAATACGATCATGCTTTCTTTTCGTAGGTACATGTACTAAGGAAATGGTGCAATTGGGAATGTCTCTGTTAAAGTTCCTCCCATATATGTATATATATATATATATATATATATATATATATATATAAGAAGTTTCCTATGAGGGCTCCCTCATAAAAAAAAGTGCGTAAAATAGTTGTGGGCCGTTGGATCGCGTGAAGGGCGCAGGATCCAACGGCCCACAACAACTGTTTTTAACTTATATATATATTCTTTTTTTTTTTTTCAACAGAAAATTGTATTTCAATAAAGTCATTCGGCGCTTACAAAGATTTCCAACAGGTTATGCACTCCACTCGTTACCACTAAACGACAAAGCCAGGAGCGGAAGGAGGGACTTAAACCCTCAACCTCAGCCTGCAGTACCATCAACTGATCCAGTACGTACCAATACTCACAATTACATCAGCTTCCTTACTCTTCCTAGCTCTGGTAACCCAATCAGGCCCTCGATAAACGGGCGGAAATGGTGCAATTGGGAATGTCTCTATTCAAGTTCCTTCCATGTAATATGGTGGACAAGATGCTTCAGACCCTAACCAAATTTAAGTATGGTGTTTCTCCCATTACAGCCTTCAAACCCTATCCAAGGGACCTTTTTATCTCAAAGGCACATCGGGTCGATCTCCTATAATTGATCTTGGGACCATGGACAAAATCACTGGAGATATATAGGTACTTGAACTATCGCTCATATTGATAATTATCAGTGATGTATCTCGGAATTAATATTAGGCGGGCTTATTATTAAACGTATTAACCAATAATCTTCGCACTAATCAACAATATGATAATAAACATACGAAATGTAAAACTATCACGTCCTTTTTGTTTTGTCTTGCTCATATGATTACTTTGTGGAATTTTGTTTGATTGCAGAAAGAACATATTGAGTATTTTGGTCAAAAGAATTTCAATGGATGAATCGTAAAAACATTGGTGGCAGCAAAACGAATAAGAAGTAATCCAACCCTCATTATGAATTGGCAAGTAAAAATTGTTACTATCATACTACTAGCCTGTTATGAAATGACAAATGAAAAGAAATGTTTGTAATAATTAAGCTAAAATCAAGCTTTAGAAATGGTATTATTTTGTCGAAATGTATAAAAAGGAGAGCAGAAAATAGTCAGTGAGGGTTGGGCGTATGGTCCCTCCACCACTGAATATTATTAAATGCACCGTAAAACTCTTGTAATGCCATAGCAGTGGGGTTGGCGATGCATTAGTGGTGGCGGCAACAATGTTTTGCTTTTGAGGAGTTCTAGGTGTTCTGCTTTTGAGGGATTTGGTGTTCGTTTTTTTAGTAGTTGGTCTTGCCAACTTTTTAGGTTTTTTCCTTCACTCCTTTCTTTTGTAATATTTTATTGTTATCAATAAAATGTTACTTTCTTTTATGATAATTTTTTTCGCATACAAATGGAGAAAATAAATATGAATTTGGATTTATTACATTTCCAGAGCAGATTTCTTTATATTAAAAATGGAAAAGGGAAAACTTTGTCTTAGCACTTTATTATGAAAAAAGTTATAGCAAAGTAAAGTCGGCTTGCACTTAAATAAGGAATATTATTCACATAGTAATTGAGGTGGGAAGTTTCAAACCTTTTTCCATCTTGAATGTTTTACAAATTAAACTCTCTAGATTTCGTGAGATTGATATATTCATCCTTTCTCAAATAAAATATATATTTCATGGGCTTACAATGTCACAAAATACTTAATTAAAACCCATCCTAAGATCAATTGGTTTTAAGAGAGACGGTGTAAAAGAAGACTGACATCTTGGACCTACTAGAATGTATGGTGTTGATGTCTCAAAGCTACCACATGTCTATGTTTTGATAGCACAGAACAATTAGACCCAATTTAAGGCACTTATATTGTCGCGGGATAGACCTCCGTCACTTCTATCCTTGGAGGATTCACCTAAGTGAGAGCCGTCGTGGGGCGCAACCATGGGATTAGGGCTATTCCCTAAAACTCTCATGAGAATCAAGACGAGCGCATGGTCATTAATAGCGCTAACCCATGACTAAGTCCAGTATCAATACCATATATATATATATATATATGATTACCGGACAATGATTTAACAATGTTCAGAAACATCCTGATATCTCTCTTCAATATATTTTTCTATATCCTTTGGGCAATTAGAGAAAGACTTGGCACCCCGTCTTCCGCCGATCATGTAACGTGGCGACATACTGCGAGATTTCTGGGTTGTATCTTGGAGTGGTATTTGACCATCATAACCTACACGAAGGGAGGCGAATACGGCTTTAGGACAGTGACTTGTCGTGCCTTCCATCGATCTCACAGGCTATTTTCCTAACTCTACTATCTAATATTTTTTATTGATGGTGTTTATAATTTCTATGTCGTGTGCCGTAACTTATTTTTGGGTGTTTCCTGTTTATTGTGATTTAAAAGTTCTAACAATAAGTTCCTTGCAATCAGTTCTTGTCTCTTGGGTGTGTTTATCAATTAAATAAGTAACTCCGTGTTTTTAGCTCAATCTCTTTTGTTTAATACAACAGCCATAAGTGCCTTGCAACCTGTTCTTCTCACTTGTCGTGAATTTTAATTTAATAATCCCTCTCATCCTCACTTATTTAGAAACATACAAACCTCCTACAGGTTATCGTCCATATTTGCTTGCATTTATTCTTCTGTTACACTCATATGCGGAACCAATAACACTTCCAAACTCTCATTGCTATTTTCCATGCTCATCCATTGAATCCTATGCGAAAAGGTACCTTTTGAGGTTGTAATATATCAGTAAATCTGATATATTACAACCTATGTGGTGTTGGGGTGGATGATATCGAACTACAAGTATATGCTCAGGCTCTCAGATGCAAGTTTAGTAAACTACTAATCACATATCTGGGCATGCCATTGGGGATGAATCCAAGGTCAAAAACAACTTGGAAACCTGTCATAGAGAAAATTAAGAATAGACTTGCTCCATGGAAGAGAAGATATTTTCCACTTGCTCGTGTCTCTTTTCAAGGTCCCTAGTGGTGTTGCAAAAGAAATTGAAAAAGATGCCCTTTGGAGAAGGGTGATTGTAGCAAAATACAAGTTAGGGGAAGGGCTATGGTCACCAGACTTGGAAGTCAACAAGAAAACGTCAATCCTTTGGAAGGATATTATCCTTATTCATGCTAGGCAGCCCCAATCCCAGTTGATAATTTGGTTACGGTGGCTAATCCAGTTGACTCGGTGGACGCAGTCGAATTAGTGGAAGTGGTGGAAGATTCATATGAAATAAATGGGGAGCAGTCTAGGGTTGAAGATTCTGGTAAAGATAATGAAATACAAGTAGTGGACAACATAATCAATGAAGTTTCCGAGCCAATCAATAATAATTGCAAGCAGTTGGTGATAGCAAAAAGTTATTCTAATGCCTCAGGGGGGCTCATTAATTCTGCTATGGAAACTGGAAGAGTTGGCAGTAATAGGAAATATCCACAATTGGTTATGTGCCATCAATTGGAATCAAGTCTTCGAGATAATCGGATCCATATTCAAAAAGCTCTTTCAAATTACGGTTGCAGTAACGAATCTAGTTGGAGTTTTGCTACCTTCAGCAGAGAATTTCTGAAGACTAAGGAGAAGAAGGTCGCTAAACCTAAAAGGAAGCAGAAGACCATTGAAGAGATTTTGGGCATTCCTAGAGCTGGCTGTTTCACAAAAGGAGGAAAGAAAAACAAACAGAAAAAGTTTGTGGTGTCCAGAGCAGCTATTGCTGATGCAGCATTATCAGTATCTTCTGAGGGCATCAACAACAGGAACAGAGTCTTGTTGAATGAAGCTGAAGCTGTGTGGGCTGTCTAAAAAATTCTGGGACAAGATTATTCAGGGGATGATGAAGAGGTTCTCAGTAAATTCATGCACATGGAGGAACAAAATGAAAATAGAGCTGCTCAACTGAATGATGATCTCCTAATTGATTGACTGAAAACTTCTAAGTGTGGATAATCAGGGGTGTAAATTATGAAGATTCTTTATTGGACTATGAGAGGTTTGGGGGAAAAAACGAGAAAAAAGGGAAAACTCATAATCTATTTACGCAGAGGAAGGTTGACATTCTTTTGATCCAAGAAAGCAACAATAGGCTGTTTCAAAGGTTTTGGTAATTCAATTTGGGGAGGTTCTGATTTTGTATATGGGGAAATAGAGGCTGAAGGGTTTTCTGGAGGCTTACTCACCATTTGGAACACTGATTTATGCTGTGGAACATTGATCTCTTCTTAATGGGGTGTGGTTGTGGGGGTGGGGGTTGGGGGAAGTGTATGCGTGTGTAGTTTTTTGTGTCTGGGGGAGTGTTTGGGGGCTTATACTTTTGGTTTTTGGATTGTTTTCTCTTGCTTTTTTTTTTTTTTCTTTTCCTTTTGGAGGTGCTTTTGATTGATTTGTTGGGGTCTCAAGCTGGTTGGTTTGGGTCTGTTATTTCTAGTTTTGGATGGGTGTCTTTGTGTTTTCTTTGGTCTTTTGGGGGGGGGGGGGGGGGGGGGGGTTTGGGTGGGTTTTGGAGGGGTCTTTGCCGTTTCTCTGGGCTGGTTTCTTATCTTTAGTCTTTTGTCGGGTGTCTGTCTATTCTTCCTGGCTTCTGGATGCTTCACTGATATTCATGATTCTCAACTCTTACGATTTGGATGGAGGAAATTTTGGAGAATGGCCAGTTTGTTTCATGTTTTCTGGAGCTGAATTACTCGATGTTCTTGACATTTATTGGAGCTTTGGCATGGTGATCAAATTGCTATGTTTAATATCTGGAAATCGCTGCTATGATTAATTGCTATGGTGATCATCACATACACTCTCAACATGTTTGAAGACTGAGAGGTATCCATCGCAACAGTTTGAGGCTTCTTAATGAATTTTTCGTCATATGGGGGAGAAGCTTAAGTGGGGAATTTGTGTTTCAAATGATCAAGAGATGGATGATCAGGTTTTATTATGTTCATGGCATTTCATGGTGGCAGATGCAAGCATGGGATCAAGGAATCCAAGTGGTAATTCATGGAGACAAAAGCAAGCATGGGCTAACGGAATTCAAGTCTGGAGTTTTGGAGTTTTATTATTTGATATTATACTTTAGTAGTATTCCCTGGGCTACTCTATTGCGATGTATTTTTAGGGGAAGATCGTATGAACCTGTTGTCTGCTATTCTCTGGGGTTGGTCTCCTGCCAACTGCTATTTTCAGGGTGTTGAAGTGGCATGTTGTGATGCCATTTTCTCCCTATCCCTTTAATCTTTGTAATACCTACCGAGATTAATAAATTTTGTTTTCGCTGTTCAAAAAAAAAAAAATCTTTGCCAAATATATAGAAAATGTCAAGATCAAAGTTGGTAATGGCAGGGACATCCTTCTCTGGAAGGACAATTGGCCCTATGATGCTTGCTTGGCTGTAATTTACCGCACTATCTTCAGATTAATTACACACAAAGATGAAACTCTGAGTGAAGTCTTAGCAAGAAAGAAAGAGCTTTGGGAAGAGGAGACATTAGCTGCAATGTAAGAGGAGCAATAATTACAAATGGCAAAAAAGATCAACTCTTATGGTCTGCATGCAAATCTAATAGGTACACTGTCTCATCTATGTACGATCTCTCCAAAGCTAATAACTCAACCTCAAATGCTGTTTTTTATTATATATGGAATAATGTGGCCCCACATAGAGTACAATGCTTTGGGTGGCTAGTCCAACTTGGTAGAGTTAAAACGGCATTGCATTTATACAGCTTGGGTATCATTCAAAATTCTGATGACATTAAATGCAAGTTCGGCAATGATGAGCGTGAATCATTAGATCAACTTTTCCTTCATTGTTCTCATGTATGGTGTGATATTCTATCTTGGTGGGGTATCCAGTGGGTTGTACCAAAAAGCATAAATGAGTTGTTTCTTTGGTGGGTGAACCTGAAATTAAAAGCAAGTCACAAGTTGATATGGGACTGCATTCCTCTTGAAATCTTATGGTCCCTTTGGAACATGAGAAATAGATTTCACTTTGATAACATACCGCTTGACTGGGAGGAGGCGTCCGAGTTGATAAAACTCAGGACTATTTTCTGGGTTAGAACTAGATGGGGCCCCAATTCTTACTCTGTTGATGATTTTCTACATAATCTGGGTGGTATTCTGGATTCTATATAGCATGGGTGGTCCTTTTTGCTGCTTTGGGTTGTAATTGCTGCTAGGTAATGCTGGGTAGTCTGTGAATGATTGCATTAAGTTGATGTTGCTGCTGGGCAATAATATGTTATCTTCATCTGTGCTGCTGTTCAATCCAGTGTTGGCTGCATTTTTTGGTTTTATTTCCTTTCTGGGAAGTCTGCGATGCTGCTATCATGTTTTCTCAAGTCTTGTTGATCAATCTTTTGCTGGCTGCATTCTATGGTCTTATTTCATTGGCTAAGGAGTCCGGTTCGCTGCTGCTGCTGCTCCCGTTATGACTCTCAATTTGTCCTAGTATCGGGTGTTGAGATCTTATCATGTATAGCTTTTATTTTGTTGACTTCTTGTCAACTGTGTGTTTCTCCCTTGGGTCTTGGAGGCATATGCTTGTCGCGTGGTAGGGTGCCAACCTAGTGGGGATGCTTCTTCACATTGTGATGCCGTCTTCCTTGATCCCTTTATTGTAATGCCTTTTCAAAGATTAATAAAATTCCTTTTCTTTTCAAAAAAAATATATATGAGTAAATCATAGACAGAGTTAAAAAAAGAATACACTTATCCATTGGTGGAAGACTAATCTATATTGATTAACCCATATATTACATGTCTCTCTACAAGATTCCAGTAGCTGTTGCGAAGACCATTGATAAACTGCAAAGGCAGTTCTTAAGGGGCCATGCTGCTGAAAAGAAAAAGATTCACATAGTGAAGTGGGAGAAAGCAGGAAATGTGAGGTCAGCAATTTTGGGTTATAGTAATTTAAGGAAAATATGACCAAGGAAGGAACCATTGGGTACCACAAATGCCACAGACTGGTGCAGTTTCTAATGTTTGGAAGTAGAGACGAAATCAGGATTTCATATCTGAGGGGGCGCAACATAAATTACAAGAATTTTAAAAAAAATTCAAGGTCCAAGAGTCTAAAACATTTAAATGTCTTAATAGTACCCAATGTAAAACATAATATCTAAGTGCTCTTCAAAAATCAAAAGCGACTAGAAAGTAAAAAAATAAAATTATCTCAATGCGTTACCTCAGCCATGAGAAATTATTTCAATGCGTTACCTCAACCATGAGTCATAATAGAATGTGACGTTCCTTTAGATCTCGAAAGTCTGAGTAAAACTGATTTTTGAGGAAATTTCCTCTCGATGAACCAAACCAAAGCATCCATGAGAAACTCATTGGGACACCAGAAGTTCTATCTACCCTTAAAAAAAACTTGCAGTGAATTTTTCGTTGGGGAAGGGCCAGGGCCACCAATAGTCAACTGGTAGCTCCGTCTTTGTTTGGAAGGATATTTGTAAAGTTGGAGATAGTTCTTCTACTTCTGGAGAATTGGTGCAACAAGGCTTCAAAAGAAAAGTAATTGATGGAAACTTAACAAGTTTCTGGATTGACATCTGGTTGGGGAGATCTTAAGCTCGAAACAGAATTCTGCAGACTTTTTTTGCTGTCAAATCAAAGGGAATCAATGGTTAGGGATATTGCAGTACAATCTGGAATTTGCTTTTTAGAAGAGATTTATTTGATTGGGAAAGGGAGCAGCTCCTAACATTGCATCAAAGATTTAATGGCGTGCAATTATCATGGGCTAGGGAGGACGAGTAGCAATGGGCATGGGATCCAGAATTGACTATCTCAGCAAGGTCAGCATATCAGAGATGGGAAGATCAAACACATCAATTGGATCATAAGCTTTCAGCAGTTTGGAGGAATTTGTGTCCACCCAAAGTGGAAATCTTTTTTTGATCGGCAATAAGAGTTTTATTAAAACTTGACAGGGGTACATCAAGTCGGACAATACAGCAATGGGCAAAGCCCAGAACACCTGTGGGCCTAAATAACCCACATAAAAGCAATAAAGATCAAACACCCAAGTAAGCTTAAAACGCCCAATGTTACAATGAAATCCCGGCCCAAAGTGGAAATCTTTACATGGCAGGCTTTACATAATGGTATAGCAACCAAAGAAGCTTGCATTGATTAGAAGGAGTATTATTTCTTGTATAGATGATGGGTAGGATTTGTGTGTTCTTTGCTCAGAAATGATTGTTTGCTCTGAAATGACTGAAACTACAAACCACTTGATGTTACACTGCAGATTTTCCGTAAAATTTGGTCACGTATTGTTATGTGGTGGGAAGACTTGTGGGTATGTCCACCTAATCTAATATCACACATGGAAAGATGGTTCTTTAAATCCTACTCAAATTTGGAAAAAGCATGTGGGGAAATTAGCTTCTTTTTTTTTTTCACAGTTTGGTCGATTTGGAAGGAAAGAAATAATAGGATCTTCCACTACAAGAGGGCAGAGTTAGAAGAATGTGTGGATCTCATCAAGGTCAAAACAGCGCCGATAAAAAAAAGGTTAGAACAACAATTTGGGCAATAGGAAAATTCAACATCAAGGACTACTCTATTGTACGTAGACTTGATCAGATGTTTGGGAGGAATCAGAAAACTCAAGATATGAGGTGAAGCTATCAAGCTATTAAGTGATCACCCATTCCATCTCTAAGTAATGTGGGATTGTATTTTCCTTAACATTTGGAACATCCCAAAATAGTACAAGGGACAAGAAATTTGGAACAGGGAGAGTACTTTTAATTATTTTGAGGGATTTTATATCGGTTAGTGCGGGTCCACCGAAATAAAATACGGGCATATTTAAATGTTTCAACTAAACATAGACATATCCACTCAGCTTGAATATATAATCAAACTAATCCTATACTCATATCCAATTAAATAAATGAGCTGAATAATTAAGACCTTGTTTCCCAACAGATTTTATCAGATAAAATTAGAGGTTTTATGAAAAGTCATCCTCAAATGATAAAGCAAAACTAGATTTTATGAAATAAAGACATTGGGTGGAGATTTATCAAAACTAAAAACTAGATTTTATCGTTTGGAAAGACAATGTGATTTTATCACACCTCGATTAAAAAACTATATTTTATCTCATAAAATCATTTGGAAAACACCCCCTAAAATTTAGATGCTAAATGACTAGGAATGACAATCTCGATCGAACCACTGGTTATCCAAATCGCACTGCAACAATTGGTGTAGTTTTTTACCGTTTCTATAATCGTGGTTTTAGTTTTGGTTTTTGCTTTTGAAAATCAGCCGATTCGTTTCCGATTCTAGTTTTATATCTTATCCGCATCAAAAATCGAACTGAAAACATTACTGCAACCAAACTATAGTATATTTGCATAAATACCCTTATATATTCACGCTTCCAACAAATTTTAGGATTTTACTTTCTCTCTCTCACTTGTGCCTCTCCCTCTCTCACCCTCACTTGCGCCTCCCATCCATCTCTCTCTCTCTCTCTCTCTCTCTCACAATATTTGGACTCTTGATCTCTCCTTCCTGGCAGCATTGGACTACAATAACCTAAGGTTAGTACACCGGCAAGGCAATCTCTATAGATCTATTAATTTCATATATTGGTTATGGGTTTCTATTGTGTACTAGTTTTAATCCCTCTTCATTAGCATTTGCTATAAAGGATCTGTTGAAAATCTAACAAATTTGGTGAAAAATTGAACAGATCGGTAACCGTGGTTTTTGTTATAGTTTTGATAAATGACAATCAATGATTTTGGTTATGGTTATGGTTATGGTTTTGGTTTTGGTTTTAGGTATTAGGTTCGGTTTTGCTCTTGGTTTTGACAATAACCACACCAAACGGCATGTTGCCATATCTGCAAATGACTATTGGGGCATGTTAATTTAGTGAGACTTATCTGTATTGTTATATTTTTGTTGTGGAACTAATTACTCAGGGAGAATACGATCATGCTTTTTTTTCTCAATTGGTACATGGACGAAGTCAGGAAATAGTGCGATTGGGAATGTTTGTGTTAAAGTTCCTTCCATGTAATGTTGTGGACCATGGACCAAATCAAAACTGGAGATACTGAGGTACCTGAATTATAACACGTATTATTATAGTGGTGTAGCTCGGAATTAATAGCGGTATTATTATTAAATGTATTAATCAAAATCTTTGCACTAATCAACAATAAAATAGAAAAAGAAAACAAAATGAAAAACTAACATGTCTTTTTCTTTTCTCTTGCATATATGATTACTTTGTGGGATTTCATTTGATTGCAGAAGCAACTTTTTGAGTATTTTGGTAAAAAAAATCTCGTCGAGATGATTAGTGCCAATAAAAAAGACCCCAATCCACCCACAAGACTCAACTAGCCCATAAAGACAACCTCACCCAAAAAATAGAAAACTCAGACACAAAAAGACCCCCAAGGAACAGACGAACCCGACAAAAACACCACACCACAAACATAGAACAGCCCAAGAAAACCAAAAACCAAGAAAAGAAAAAATAAACAAAACCCCAGAAGAGACACAAAGAAGCACTAGACATCACAACCCCACCCAAACCTACGAACCCAAAGCAATCAGCAACCACAAGATGCGCCCCCCCACTTTTGAGTCTAAAAATGAAATCCTCAACGGAATAGTCTTTCCGACCATCCTTACTTCTAACCCAAAAGGCCACTCTAATTTTGATTAGTTGTTTGACCTCAGCCCAATTTGGATTTACCATTAATAATTTTCTTCTTTGGATTTAACTTCCAACCCATCCACCAAATTAATAAATCATATATATTTTAAGGGATTCTTGGTCACAATTACAAAATTTGTTTTAACAAATTAATAAATTTTGTAATTGTGACAAAGAATCCCTTGATCACTTGCTATATATTGCATCATCAGAACTATGAATAACTCCAATTCTAAATAGATAACCAGCAGTGTTACTCTCTTCAAACTCACAAGCCATTCAAAACACTGAATTCTATTAGGAGCCACATTTTTCCAAGTAAATTCAAAGATTGGCTCTGCAGTATTATCTCCAGTGTTTGATTTTGTCAGTTCATGCATTGATTTTACTGAAAATTTGTTGGAATTGTCCCCATTCCATATTAACACATCATATTGTCCCTTCCTGCATATCTCACCATTCTCCTCTAACATCACCAAAAGCTCTTCTAAATCAGGTTTCTCCCAATCATACAAGTTTCTTCTAAATTGGAATTCCCATTGGTTTGAGACATTTTTCCTTTCAAAGACATCATTGATCAATTCTTCTTTATTACAAACTAGACTGAAAATGATTGGAAAGACATTGGCTAAACAAGGTTTTTCATCAAGCCAAAACAAAACGAAGTTTCCACCTCCAGCTCTAATGCTCACATTATCCATAAAAGTAGCATAACACTGGGGCTTTTTGTCTTGTAATAATTAACATAATGTCCCTCCAAGTAGTTGATACTCTACTTGAAATTTCCATCTTTGGTACCCAACTACTCCCAACCCCTTTATTAATTTCAATCCATATACAAAATTCACAAATGACCTTATGCAAGAAAAGATCCATCTAAGAGGGCCGGCGGAGCAAAGATAGCAGAGATTCGAGGGCCGGTGGAGACGATTCGAGGGAGACGAACTAGGCAGAGATCGAAGAGCTTTCCCCTGTGAGAGGTAAGGAAAATCGGAGCTGCATTTTCTAAGTTTGAGTTCGTTTTAGTGCTAGAGTAGATGTCGCATGGGTTTCAAATGTCTGGAGGTCGGTTTTGATTTGGGGGTTTTTTAAGTTTTGTTCTTGGAGTGCGGTGATTGAATGACAAAAGCAGATTGGGACTATTTTCTGAAGTGGTTTTGGGTCATCATCTTCTGCATGGGTTAGGGTTCAACACCGTGAATGTGTAATTACTCAAGATGGGTGACCTCATATCCCCAACCATCTTTGTAGATAACCTACCTTTCCAGATTCGTAAAGTTTGGATCTACAATCTGTTCTCCAAAATTGGTAAAATTAGAGATATCTTTATCCCCATGAAAAAGAGTAAAGTTACAGGCAATAGCTTTGGTTTTGTCAGATTCTTTAGGATCGAGGATGCAATTCTTGCCATTTCAAAAACAAATGGACAATGGATATGGGGTCATAAGTTGATGGTCAATATTCCTAAATTTCTGAAGATAGATGTTATTCAAAGGAAATCTGGAATTGGGCAACAAAATCACAGTAAGGTTGGCATTTCAAAATCAAGGGGAATGAATGGAAACTTATCAGCTTCTGGGAGTCCTCAAATCCATCACAACCAACAAAAAATAGTTCAGGGAAAGGAAGTGTGGAGGCAAAAAGGAGTTACTGAATCAAGCAAGCAGGGAGAGTTAACGAATGCAACTGAAATGCTAAAATGTAAGTCTAATTACCTCATTCCAGTACTCAAAAACTGGGGGACCGTATATGCTCAAACTGCTGGTAGTGGTTGGTTATCCAGAAGTGCAGTTGCAAAAATTAGGAGACTAATTTCAATAGAGGATTTGGTTACTGTCTTTAGTAGAGAAGGAGTTCCAGATATTCAAATCAAAGCAATGGGTGGTAGATCTGTTTTGATTATCTTCTCTGATAAGGAAACTAGGGACAACACATTGGCAAAAAAATGGCTTTTAAACTGGGTAGAGGAGGTAAAACAGTGGAATGGTGAACAAGCTAGTGAAGAAAGGTTTGCTTGGATCTCTTGCTATGGAATGCCAATCAATGCTTGGTCGTTCCAA
Source organism: Vaccinium vitis-idaea (assembly GCA_963854785.1). Taxonomy (NCBI): domain Eukaryota; kingdom Viridiplantae; phylum Streptophyta; class Magnoliopsida; order Ericales; family Ericaceae; genus Vaccinium; species Vaccinium vitis-idaea. The sequence continues at coordinate 12,929,346 of OY978222.1, read as the reverse complement.
ACTTTTACAGACATTGGTTGCAAATTAGGCCATTTTATTCAGATTGATGAGCATACTTTAAAGGAACACCCATACGAGAAAGGCATGGTACTGGTAGCTACTGAACAAAATCAGAAGATTTCTGGGTTGATTGATGTTTTGGTTCAAGGAGAAAAAATTTCAGTGAGAGTAGAAGAAGAAGAATCCTTTAGAGCATTAAATCATTACAAATCCTTTGCATTTTCAGATTGGCTCAAGGAGAAAGATAGGGAAGTTGAAGAAGACTCTGATGGGGCAGAAAAGAATGACATGGAACCAATCAATATAAGTAAGAATGACAACAAGGAAGCTGAGGTGACCCTCCCAATAAATGTAGATGATCAGCTCAATAATACCACAGATTCAAATTTCTCCTCCTCAGGGATTGGATCATCATCTTCCGGAAATGAGAGAGTTCTCGATTCTTTTGAAGTAGATCCAAACCCCATAATAACCCCAACTTGTTCTATGGCACAACATTCTGAAAAGAAACTAGATAACCAAGGGCAGGGTGATGATGCATCAATTGGGAAGGGTATTAATCCTACCAATGTGGAGGCTACTCTTGATAATCCAGCATTGATTGAGCCTTGTTGCATCCATAGCAATAATGCCGAGGAAAACCAGGTCATCTCATCAAACGATGTACAAAATGAAGAAGGTGAGCACAACCTTAATGAATTTGTAATAGTGTTTCCATTCAAGCAACTGTAAAAGCTGCTAAAGGGAAAAAAGAGAGGAAGAGCATTGATGAAATTCTGGGTAATCCAAAAGTAAACAAATGGAACCAAAAGGGAAGAAAGGGCCACAAGAAATGTGTGGTTTTTAGGTCAGCTATCGTAGCTGCTGCTCTGTCTGCATCAGTATCAACAGAAGGGATTAGCAACAAAAATAAAAACATTCTCAGTGAAGCCCAAGCCATTCGACAGATGAACAAAATTATTGGTTATAAATATGATGGAGAAGATGAAGAGGTGATAAGCAAAATTGCAGAATTGGAGGCTAAGGATAAAGAGGATTGTTCGCAGCTGCTTCGGTGATTGATGACGGCCGGCCGGTAAGGTTTCAGAAAGGGAAGTATCGCTGGACATTCATAAGGCGTTTGGTGGCAGCAAGATTTGATCTAACATTTATGGTGGTACTTTGAGGGGTTCGAAGGAGGGGCTATCTGCACTGTTTTTGGCACTGTATTAGGAGTTCTAAGGGGCGGGTGAGAGGTTTTGAGACTGCGCTTTGAGGGGTCCGTGGGTTTGCAGGTTTGAGGGGTTCATTGAAGGGTTTCTAGGGCTTTGTTTGAGGGAACTCATTTGAGTTTTAGGTGTTGTCGACTTAAGGGGTTTTGATGGCTGCGTTTTCTTGTAAGCGTTTTTGGATTTTGGTTGACGATTTTGAGGGGTTTCTTAGATGCAAGTTGAGGCTTTTGAGGTGGCATTATCAGACTGTGAAGGATCTATGCAGCAAGGGGTAGCAAGATTTGCTCTGTGGCAACAACAAGGTGTGGTGGCGGCGTGGCAGCTTTATAGGGGAAGCAAGGTGAGGTGCATGGTTTTAGGAGATGGATTGGATGAAACGTAACAGCAAACAGATTTGTTGTATGGGTTTTGGTCGGTTGACCTCTTGTTAACCTTGTTTTTTCTCTTGAGGTCCGTACGTGTAGGCATATGATTGTCGCTTGGTAGTTAAAAAAGTTCCTTTTTAGATAAATAAAAAGGGAGTAATCATTTTCAATCAACAAAAATTAATTGAAAACAAGTTTTGTTTGGTTTATTTTATTGTAGTGGCATGAGGATGGAGTTGTAGAGTGGAGATTGTGGCGGCGGTGGTTAAGTTGGTTGTGGCAGCAACGGTGGGGGGGGGGGGGGGGGGGTGTGGCAGTGGTGTGGTGGCGGTGGAGTGATGATAGGAGTGGTGGTGGTGTAGTGACTGTGGAGTGGTGTCATTGTGGTGGTCGGACTAGCGGGGTGGAAGTGGTGGAGTAGTGGTGGTGTGGTAGTTGAGGCGACAATGGCAGAAAAGTGTTTGTGGTAGTGGTGACGGCAACGGGAGTGATGGTGGTGGTGATAGTGGTTGTAGCAGTGGTGGTTGTGGCGGAGTAGTGATGGTTGTATTTATAGTAGCAGTGGCGGTAGTGAAGGTGGTAGTGGTGACAACAATGATAGTGACCGCTGTGGAGAGGGTGGTGGTGGAGGAGAAAAGTGTTAAATACAAGCATTTATGAATTCAATGAGAATTAAGTAGCTCAAAACTTATGTAATCGCTTATTATTTAGTTCATTCAATTTTAAGGGCTGAATTTTGATTATCAAACCCCTCAAGTGAACTCTAACAAATGAGACTTGTATTGCCAAAAAAATATTTTAAATTTTAAAAAGGAATTATTTTTTACGAGGACCAAATAGTGAAGTATGGACATTCATATAGAGACTGAGGGAGTATTTCCGAAGGAAAATTTCATATAATCAAAAAGATTATGAATTCTAATATAAATATAGGAAATGAAATGCATGAGAATGTTTTTTTTTTTTTTTTGAACTGCAAAAAGGTGGGAGGGGGTACGCAATCCCTCTTGGGTGTGATCACAGGGGCTCCCAACCTCACATTGGAAGGATAGACCGTCACCACAACACCATCTAGGTACAAGATAGACAAAGCACCCTACGCGCTAGTCCTGCAGTTGTTGGAACTCGAATCATGTCTGATCGTGAACTAGAGAGAGGATCACTTAAGCCCACTTACCCTTTCCATCTAGACTACCACCAATGCTTGAGAATGCTTGATGGTGTAAAATTGTGCGGTGATTATTGTATAGGATATCATTTGCTCAATACTCAGGAGGACCAAAATGAACAGCCTGCGCTGAAGGTTGGTAGGATTGGGTTTCTTTAGTAAAGAATTACTCTAAGGTCCATTATAGCTCTTTGTAACATGTCTAGTCCACCTCTTAGTTCCATAACTCCTCTAATCCACCTTTTTGCAATTTCTAAGGTGTAAGGTCCACTCTCCATTTTTAATAGACAAATGTACCCTCACATTAAATTTAATACATAACATACTCTTGCCGGAAAGTTCACCGTTCCCGGAAAGTTCGCCGGAAAGTTACCGGCGCCGGCAAAGTCCGCTTGAAAATTTCACCGGCGCCGGAAAAGTCGCTGGAAAATTGAACTTCGCCAAAAAATTCGCCGGAGCAGATAACCATATATGGAATCACAAGATGTGGTTATCTGTACTATATCTTTTTTTTTAAAGCCTACTTGGAATCAGATGTGGTCATCTGGACTCATAAGAGGTGGTTATCTAGACAATATCTTTTTTTTTTAAAGCCCACTGAGATTAGATGTGGTTATCTAGACTCAGAAGATGTGGCTATCTGGACTTTTTTTTATAAAAAAAAGCCTACTTGGTATAATAATGGCAGAATATAGCGTGAAAGTTGAGGTAAAAAGTTACAAGCTACGATAGAAACCAAAAAGCATCCATTACAGCTGGCAAGTAATCAAAATGAGAAAACAAGTTTTATTAAAACAAAGGTAAAAAGGAGTAAAGGACAGTACTCCTTGTCTTGTCCTTTGTGCAATAAACAAAGAAAAAAAAAAAAACCAAAACCAAAAGCAAGATCTGTCATCACCTCAAGATTGATGAATGATGACATCACCTCTTCTAGCTTTTATATCACACTGAAGAACCAGTTGCGCGTCAGATCTACGCACTGAATTTGACCGCAAATTGCGAACTTTGACCGGCTCGTGTATCTCACCCCGACGTCGTATGGACTCGTATTATACCTTTACAGAATTATCTCGAAAAGACGAATCCAACAGTGTAGTAAAAAATGGATTTTGAGCAACTTTTTTCCGTTGAAATTGAACAGAGCACTAGAACACCATTTTTTCCGGCGACTGAACCAGAAATCTTGAGAGAGAACGGAGCTTGATTTAAGTCAGAGCTCCATTGTACTAACATAAGGAGAATGGAGCTCCATCGTAAGAACAATGTAAGATCGGTCAAAAAATAGTGGCTGCCGGAGATCGTCTCTCCATCGTAAGAACAATACAAGATCGGTCAAAAAATAGTGGCCGCCGGAGATCGTTTAGTCTCAGTCGAGGACAGAGGGTAGTCGTCAAAGACCGTCGTGTGGTCGGTGAAGGTCTCTAGTTGCCGAGAAGAGGATGACGAGGAGTGTGGTCAGTGAAGAAGTTTGAGGTTGGAGGGGTATTGTCGTATTTTAGATGTGTGAGTGGACTGGATGTCTTAGGAAAAAGTCATGTGGACTACAAGTGTTAGGAAATAGCTATAGTGGACCCTATAGCAACTCTCCCTTTTTTTAGTTGGTTTTTTAAATCCTATTAGTGACAAGTAAAAAATAATTTTTAGTGACGGCTAGGTTTGTCACAATAGGATGTTTTTACGAATTACAATGGCCCATTTTATTGACAATATGTGTGTTTAGTGACGTGTAATTCTATCAATTGGTGACGGGAGATATTGCCATAAAAAGTTTATTTGTAGTGACTACATGTAAATTGTCACTAAAACTGATAGGTATTTGGGACAAAAAATTTGAAGTCGTCACTATTTCTTTTAGCAACACCCTTTAAGTGAACTCTGTGACGAAATATTTATTGTCACTAAAGCTTTTAGTGACATATGTTTTACATTCAGTGACAATTTTTTTTTTGCGCAGCAAAAGAAATTTATTAATCTTTGAAAACGGATTGTAAAGATTAAATGGAACCATGGAAGTCGGCATCATAACGCAAAAGGGACATCCTAACAGGTTTAGCACCCCTCTCCGTGAAAATCATATGCCACTATGGACCCGAAAGGCACTACAGGAAATTACACTTTTAGTGATCAAGAATTTAGTCACCGAAAATCTACAGTGACTAACCAAAACTTAGTCACAGAACCCTGGTCACTGAAAGGTTTTGGTGATCAATTCTAATCTGGTCACTAAAACATTTCTTCCGTGACTAAATTTTAGTCACTGTTTGTATCCTATACTGACCAACTAAGTTTGGCAGCAAGAACTTTTGGTCACTGAAGATTGTTTTCTGTGACTAACTAGCAGTCACTGTTGGATATTTGTTGACTTTTTAGTCAACAAACTTTGATCACCAAAAGCCTATTTTTTGCTATCAAATTATTTGGTCACTGAAATCAGTTTTCAGCAATCAAATTAATTGGTCACTGATGGGGTCATAAGAGAAATTACTACCCTTTCCCTACCAGTAGGTTGGTCACTAAACAATTGTCTTCAGTGACCAAAGTTATACTTCGGATTGGTCACAAAATGAGTACTTTCTCATGTGAAATGGAATTCGTACAGGGTCAAATAAATCTCCATAACCTATGCATTCCATATAGCTATATATGCATTCACACATATATACCATCTCCAAATTAATGCCCCAAACCATTCAAGAATGAAATTTAAATAGGCAATGATCACAATTTAAACTTTAACGATTGAAGTCCAAAATCATCATATGATGTCCTTTGCTTGACCGTTCGGGTGATTAAAAATTAACTAAGATTTCGTCCCAAGCGTAGGACTATCGACCGGTGCAGCACAATAAATCCGGAAGTACCGGAGTCGAACCACAGAGAAGGTCTACGGTGTTTAACTCAAACAATGCTAGTTCTACGTTTGTAATTGGCTCTCAGGTAGCCACCCCTTGCTCAATTGGTTTGATTAATTAACTAAATTAGCCTAAACTAATTTCTGAACTCTGAATTTAAACAGAAGAGCACAGCCGAGGGTACTACGGTGCCCACAGCTAGCCTAATTCATGTTCACTCGGGCCACAATGGTTCAATTAATAGGTTTAAAAATATGAGAATAGTTTCTAACAAGTGCACAACACTTGTCACCGATTCCTGCGCGCATGTGGAACGGGCGATGCCCGGGTTTTGTTTGCTAGAAAAATTCCGTATTCAAAAACTGCGCATTAATTAAAGTAATTCGGCACCGAGGTAAAATATGAATTAGCCTAGCCACGGAACACCTTTGTCCCGCGGCCGTACTCAATACGACTACTCACACATATTGAAATTAATTGCAGAAGATGAATTGAAACTAAAACTAATCATGCTTTGAATAAATAAGATATAAAACCAATGAAAACTAATACCGTAATTGCAAAGGCAAAGTTAATCTTGACAAATAATCTGCAAAACAAATCCTGGAATTCTGGTACTAGAACTTGAAAGCGTAACAACGAACGAAGAACTTCAGATCTGGAGCCGAAAACTTGTAAACTAAAAACCTATGTAAAAGTTGTGGAACCCTAGAATGGGTTTTAACTTAGGTATTTATACTAACACTCCTAATCCTAATAAAAACCGAATAAAATCGTTAAAGAATTAGTTCTACGACCATCAAAACGACGTAGTATCCAATCTGATGCTTCCGAAAGCTCTCGGTATCGATACCCCTAATAAGGGTATCGCTACCTAACCCTTATCTCCTTCTTCCGCGTACGACGTAGGTATCGATACCCTTTTCAGGGGTATCGATACCTAACATTCTGGACGAAATTGCGCTCTTCATAACCAACTGGTATCGATACGGCTATAACGGGTACCGATACCGACCCCTTAAGCCGCCCTTTTCAGCATTCCAACTTCAAACTTCGACTCCCACATCCCAGCTCCGCTTCAAGCCATGCAATGGGCGCCAAAAGCATCTTCTTACCTGATAAATTCATGCAAGCACCACAAACACTACCACGCACGCATTAAACAGATAAATGATTATAAAACCGCACGTCTAACGCGCCAACTCCTCCTACTTAGGTGCTTATATATGGCATATCACGCGCCTATCACACCCCCCAACTTAAACGCTGCTCGCCCCGAGCAACGGGTAGAATAATCAACACAGATCAGCAAGCATCTATACGGGGATACAAGAGTTATGCACGATGTATAAAATTCGGTTCACTTTCAGGATTCCCAACTCACCGCTACCTTTAATTCAAACACATGCACGCCCTAGCAAACAGTTGACTCACCTCGCACATAAAATAACATTTAGAGATAAACATGCGTCCACAAAATCACATAGCCACCCATCTCATACCCATAGGAGGCAAAACTACCACATATTCATCACAAGAATCTAAGCATGCATATAGGAGCGTGATACACGTGCCACGGGTCAACTAAGGGCTTTATCGGCTTGTAATGACCTTGGTGAACAAAACGAGAAGGAAACATGCAAATGGATGGCGGCTCATGTAAGTGCAAAGGTTAACTACCCGAGTTACCCGCCACCCGGACTCATACATATAACATCCCAAACATATGAAAATAAGATAATAACACCACCATCCTAAAGTTCGAACAACATAATGTCAATTACAGAAAACACTCCCAACACGTAAATAGTAGCACACCACCACCTAAACATACCATCAACATAAAATAAACTCCTCCCTAACACATAAAATCATACAGTCACACCACCTCAAGCTCTACCACCCCATGCAGCAACTCCGCCTATGCATCCGAGTCCACGTCTGGCGCATCCTGCTCCTCAAAATCATCACTCACTTCTAGCTCTGGCCAGCGGCGAGGGACATAAGGACCCGACGACTCACCTGCAATCTGACGCCTCACATAACCCAGCTGATCATCCAATTCCACCTGTCTCCTAGCCTGCTGCCTCTGCTCCAATCTCAACTTCTTCTGACTTTTAATGATAGCTACATTCTGACAGAAAAGTTTCTTGAACCACTCTTTCATAGTTCCTTCCGATGAGGGTGCAGTGGTCAATGAGAGATGCTAACTTGCCGTTTTTTTTTTTTTTTTTTTTGAAACACTTCCTCTCTTTATTTGGTTTGGGTTAAGGTAAGGTGATTTGTGGCTGGGTTCGCGTGGCTCAAGGTAGGTTTAAGTTACCAAATCAATGACACCCTGAAAGCAATCTTTCCTACTCCCCAACCAGTTACTTCCCAACAGGCAGAGCTCTATCTCACAGTGAGGCCAGATTCCCAAAAATGCACAGAGCCGAACACCCCCCAACTTGCTTTCCATCCCAATCTCCGGCTTCCTAGGTTAGACACAGATATTGACACGGACTGGCTGAAAAGGGTTCTATGAGACTCTTTTAGTGGTTTAATCACGCAAGAAGGACTTGTATCTTCCCCGTTTCACGCTATCAACTCTCACAATATGCATGCAAAATTTCTAAGCTGAGTATGTGGTAAAATTGCCTACTATCTCATGCGAATGCAAATTAAGCACAACCATGGAGTATGCGATAAACTACTATGTACACTCTGTGGAAACACCCACTCATTATCATTCATAATGCAAGACTACTCAACAGAGATACCAGATATATGCATGGGAACGAATTAACAAGCAAACACTAAATTGAAAACCCATCATGCTCGACTCATTCATACACACAAGCATAACAATGTATCCCCGCAATATCAATTAAAAATCATCCCACCAAAACAGAAACGTACATTCCTCCCCCCAACTGAAAACATGCTATGCCCTCATAGCAAGAAGGCAAAAATAAGAAAGAAAGAACAAGGGAGAGAAATGAACCGTCGGATGGCAGCCAACCATCATGACCCCGGCCGATGTATGGGGAATTTCGCGTCAGTGTTGCGTTTCGCCATTGGATCTGCTCCCAGGATCCGCTCCTTCGGACCCAAAAAGGTCCACAACTAGTCACACAGAACCGCGCCGAAGCTTTATTGGACTGACAACCGCCACATTTCGTGGCACCCCTGCTCGAGGCTCCTGAATGCCTCACTCACGCCGGCGGAGAGGCTCAAACTACCAAGGCTGGTGTGGTAGCGTGCTCGTCCTGCAAAAGACTGAAGAACCAATTTCCTACTCTGCAACAAAAGACATTAGTACCGCCCGCTAGTAGAAGCCGGGCCCACAAGAATCATAATAACAATGAAAGAACACCACCGGACATTCACGCAGTCGCACGTGTCATACTTTTCTCCCCACCCCCCAACTGGAATTGGAGAGTGGGTGGCTATACAAGACCAAAATGGTTTTTTTTTTTTTTTTTTTCTTTTCTTTTTTTTTTTTTTTTTTTTTTTTTGAGACAGAAACAAGCAAGAATAAACACAAATTACGAAAAATGAAGTAAAACTACAGAAAATCAGAATTTGCCCTTACTAACCGGAGCTGGGTACACGATCTTTATTTAAACAGCGGCGTGCAAAGCTATGAGAAACCCAAGTCAATGATGGGTACCCCTATTGCTAGGGACCGGGTCCACACTTAATGAAAAGCATGGTACGCGTAAGCTACCCGTCAACAACTTCCTCCCTTGATCCACCTCAAGGGATGAGGAGATCACAACCGGATAAGTATCATTGCCCTTCAACAAGGCGTATTTAAGCGTGTCCGGGAGAGGCTTCAACTCTGGTTCAGGGGTGTCCAGAGGCTCGAACATTGGGTCATAAAAGACCCCACTAACTTCCTCTACTGACTCCTCAACTTCTAACATATCTACCAGTTCGACCACCTCTGGAGAATCTAAACATGACGCCTCCTTGGCGGTAAGAGCTATTTCCAGAGGATCCTCATATAAAACTGTATCAATGTGCTCCTGAACGAGTGTGTCAACCAAACACAACTCATCGAACTCCTCCTCATCCTCACCCAAGGTACCGACACTATAGACATCCACCTCCATTTTATCCTCGCCAATAGACAACTGGACCTTGCCAGTTTTGCAATTCATGACAGCATTGGAGGTGGCTAAGAAGGGACGACCTAGGATGATAGGAGTCTTCTCTAAAATCTCAGGATTTACGCAGGTGTCTAGGACAATAAAATCTGTAGGGAATTGGAACTCACCTACCTGAATCATCCCCTAACACTCCGGTCTGCCAACTGCAATGTGACAGGAGTAGCTCTCAGATCGCCTAGGCCTAGCCTCAAGTATGCGGAATAAGGGAGCAAATTAACACTCGCTCCCAAGTCTAATAACGCTTTATCAAAAGTCTGCCCTGCGATAGCTATAGGGATGGTGGGACACCCTGGATCCTTGCACTTTGCAGGAATCTCAGTCTCAATAATGGAGCTCACTACCTCGGTCAGAACCACATTGGTCTGACTCTTGCGCTTTGGTGTGCAGAGGTCCTTCAGAACCTTCGCACACTGGGGAAAAGACTCAATTGCCTCCATCAAGGTGATAGGGAATTGCACCCTCTTAAAAAGTTCGAGCATCTTATGGTTCATGCTCTGCTTAGGCTTCACCGCCAGCCTTTGTGGAAACGGAGCTAATGGCATCGCTGGCGACGTTTGAGTCTTGGGGGCCGCATCAGCAGGCACCACCACCTCAGGTGACCTCTCAACACTCTCAGGAGTTGCGCGTGGTGCATCAACCGGCTCCGGGGGTGGAGCTGGTTTCTGCTTTGGCGGGATGGACTTGTCAATCTCCTTCCCATTTCTAAGAATGGTGACCGACTTGGCCTCCCCCTGATTCTGACCCTGAATATTCGGACCTGAAGAATTTCCCAAGTAATGGGCCCCCGCTGTACTACCCTGGGCTGGGAACTTTCCCTTCTCCTGTTGCATTTGACTAATAATTGCAGTGAGTTGGGACATCTGGGTAGTAAGGGCTCCTATTTGCTGCCTTGTCTCAGTCTGAAATGTCATCTGAGACCGCATCATGGAGTTGACACTATCCTCTAGCTTATGGTCACGTGCAGTCATCTGTGAGTCACATGGGGGAGGTCCACGGGTGGATGAACCTGCCCCCCTACCAGGCTGTTGCTGGTAGTGGAATGGAATGACTTGGCCCTGCGGAGGCCTGGGTGCTTGGGACTGATGAAACTGTTGCGGCGGAGGCGGCACAAGGGGTTGCGCTTGACCTCCACCTGCGGGTCTAGGGTCTGACCACCAGTCTTTGGAATGATCTCTCCATCCCGGATTATACGTATTTGAGTATGTGTCCCAATTCCTCACAGCATTTACCTCTTCTTGATTATTCTGACCCGCTCCCTTAGCGGCTAAAAATCCGGGGCATGCAGTTGCAATGTGCCCCTTACACTCACACCACACACAGACTTCCTCTATACTGACCTCATGCACGGGACGAGTCTGCCTAACTTCTAATTCCTCTAGCTTTTGCGCAATTTTTTCAACCTGGGCCTGGAGTCGCTGGTCACGAATAGTAACAGGGATAACATTGGACCCAAAAGGTCCGGACCGATCAAAATCAGAGGGTTCTAACGCCCTCTGCCTATCTGCTAGGTCATCCAGAAAATCCCAACCCTCATCCGCAGTTTTGGACAAGAAGTCATCCCCTTTACACGAATACTCTATGTGCTGGATTGTCTCAGCGTTGAGACCCAGGTGAAAGAATTCGACCAACTGTATCTTCTCAAAACCAGGATGTGGCATCCTTAGGAGCAAATCTTTGAAACGCTCCCATGCCTTCACAAAAGACTCTCCCCTCTCTTGCCTAAAGCCTTGGATTTTCCGCCTTAAACTATTAGTTTTAGCCTCAGAAAAATATTTTCTATAAAACGCGTCACGCACATGCGCCCATGTGGTGAAGGACTGAGGCTTTTGCATTCTGAACCATCTAAGTGCGCCATCTTTTAAAGTTGCCTCAAACAGCTTGAGGCAGGCATTGTCGTATTGGGTAGTAGACGCCAGGTTGCGCACTAACCCCTCGAACGTCCGCACATGTTCGTACGGATCATCAGACTCTCTCCCATAAAAGTTAGGGAGGCTATTCAGGACACCAGGCTTTACAGTGAAGGCATTGCGTGCCTCCTGTGTCTCTCGAGGGAACACAATCGGCCCGGGAGGAGTGGTCCTCTCGGGATTCAAGTGCTGCCTCAACGATGGTTGTTGAATTACCTCCTGGTCTCCCATTTCAAAAGATTCTGGTTCGGAAACTGACTCTGACTCTGACTCTGACTGATACAACGGATTACTTAAATTAACTGACTCGAAAGGTAAATCTATGTAGAGTCCACTAATGGGAATGGACTCTGACCGACTCTCTACTGACTCTGACGAAGAATTTGAAGGCTCTGACTGACTCGACCTGTTCTCTATCTTAACCAAGCGATTAGTACGATCACGGTAATAGAGAGGATCAGGCATACGTACAACTTGCTTATCTCTACCTATGATGACTCGACTAAAATTTAACAAACACTAAACTAACACCGTTTGAACACACGTCACCGTCCCCGGCAACGGCGCCAAAAATGCTTGACCGTTCGGGTGATTAAAAATTAACTAAGATTTCGTCCCAAGCGTAGGACTATCGACCGGTGCAGCACAATAAATCCGGAAGTACCGGAGTCGAACCACAGAGACGGTCTACGGTGTTTAACTCAAACAATGCTAGTTCTACGTTTGTAATTGGCTCTCAGGTAGCCACCCCTTGCTCAATTGGTTTGATTAATTAACTAAATTAACCTAAACTAATTTCTGAACTCTGAATTTAAACAGAAGAGCACAGCTGAGGGTACTACGGTGCCCACAGCTAGCCTAATTCATGTTCACTCGGGCCACAATGGTTCAATTAATAGGTTTAAAAATATGAGAATAGTTTCTAACAAGTGCACAACACTTGTCACCGATTCCTGCGCGCATGTGGAACGGGCGATGCCCGGGTTTTGTTTGCTAGAAAAATTCCGTATTCAAAAACTGCGCATTAATTAAAGTAATTCGGCACCGAGGTAAAATATGAATTAGCCTAGCCACGGAACACCTTTGTCCCGCGGCCGTACTCAATACGACTACTCACACATATTGAAATTAATTGCAGAAGATGAATTGAAACTAAAACTAATCATGCTTTGAATAAATAAGATATAAAACCAATGAAAACTAATACCGTAATTGCAAAGGCAAAGTTAATCTTGACAAATAATCTGCAAAACAAATCCTGGAATTCTGGTACTAGAACTTGAAAGCGTAACAACGAACGAAGAACTTCAGATCTGGAGCCGAAAACTTGTAAACTAAAAACCTATGTAAAAGTTGTGGAACCCTAGAATGGGTTTTAACTTAGGTATTTATACTAACACTCCTAATCCTAATAAAAACCGAATAAAATCGTTAAAGAATTAGTTCTACGACCATCAAAACGACGTAGTATCCAATCTGATGCTTCCGAAAGCTCTCGGTATCGATACCCCTAATAAAGGTATCGCTACCTAACCCTTATCTCCTTCTTCCGCGTACGACGTGGGTATCGATACCCTTTTCAGGGGTATCGATACCTAACATTCTGGACGAAATTGCGCTCTTCATAACCAACTGGTATCGATATGGCTATAAGGGGTACCGATACCGACCCCTTAAGCCGCCCTTTTCAGCATTCCAACTTCAAACTTCGACTCCCACATCCCAGCTCCGCTTCAAGCCATGCAATGGGCGCCAAAAGCATCTTCTTACCTGATAAATTCATGCAAGCACCACAAACACTACCACGCACGCATTAAACAGATAAATGATTATAAAACCGCACGTCTAACGCGCCAACTCCTCCTACTTAGGCGCTTATATATGGCATATCACGCGCCTATCATCCTTACATTCACCATAATACACAATATTCATATATGCCTAGTTGTAATGCAATAAACATCACCTTTTATACACATACCCTCAAAATAGCTTAAATCCTTGAGACATAATATGTAAGGTTTAAATCCAACTAGTCAGGCATCCCAACAAAAAGCATCCATATGCCAAAAGCATACTTCTTTGCAACGTAAAGGATCCATATGCCAATAGTATACTCGAGCTGTGTAGAAGTTCACCATGGTCAATCTGTACATAGACACAAAAAATACAATCAAATTCTAATTTCAATCATGAGCTCTTGGCTATCAATTCACCTAGTACGTACATAAATCCACAGATAGAAGTATTTATGTTCTATGCTTATAAAAATGAGCGATTAGGTCAATTCCTATTGGAAATAGCATCTGATTTCCTACTTCTAACAAGTATGACCAGGTATTCCTGCATTTAGATCTTTATCTTAGCATTTAGAACCATTCTCTTGCACCTAAAACTCAGTTTTTGACAATGAAGTATGTATTTCCTGCAAGAAGGTGAACATCTATTTACAGCAGCTAAGGAAGTCATTTGCAAGACAAAAACAACACTTTCAGCAACTAAGCTCAAATTCCAGCAAGTTTCATCTCTTAACAAGTGCAGTTTCAGCACTTAAAAGTGCGGTTTCAGCACTCAGTGATGCAGTTTCGGCATCCAAATTAAATCAGTTTTCCAACAAACAACCAGCAATTTTAACAACCCAAAACTCATTCTGGCATTCCGAAAACCAGTTTTCTGTATCTAAACAGCGGATACAGTAACATTTTTAGGCTTAAATGGCATTTTCAGCAATAGAAAACAGAATTTGCATGTAATCACCCAGTTGGGAGGATGAGTCGACTATTTCATCTTTCAAACAGGCCAAAGTGAAAACAAAACAGTCCCCAGAATCTGCACATGTAGCAAATCAAAGCAGACGAAAACCCCAACATATTTTTCCTACATTGGACTAGTGAGCGACCCATATTCTACCAAGAACTATACTAGAAAGCCGCAGTAACGAATAGAACAAATTTAATCAATTTTGGACAATTTCAAGCTATATTAATTTATTTCATTGAAAATTTTATTTTTTGTAAGTTACAACTTACATAATTGAAATTACAATGGTTTGAAGCATTACCTAACACTGTTCCAGACTTCCAGTAAAATGAGTAGTTGCAGATCCAAATGTCATTGTAATGGCAGATATCATATAGAGCAAAAGAAGATATAAGTACCATAATGATGTTGGCATTCTTACCTCAAAAAGCCCTCATTGACGTTAGCACATAAACTTGGAGCCTCTCCCCATTGTGGGAAGCAATCTCCCCTCTAACTCTTTTTCCTACTATAGGCCCTCGCACATGTCGCTGACTTATTGAAGGTGCACCTGAAAAAAAAAATAGTAGGTAAAGAGATTGATTTTCTAGACATCAAAGTGCAAGATAAAGTTCAATGCAGCATAACATAGGTTACATAGTTGATATGCAGATTGGTATGAAGCTATGAACACTTTCAGACACAACTAAAGAGATCAATGTTGCAGGTTACTATTGACAATACACTGCTTCAAGGTTTCAGTACTATAACTTCAAAGAATTCCTCTTATATAGCTTCTAGCTTCTCAAAAACCAATGTCCAATATAAAAAATAGCAACTTAAAATCAAAGTTGACTTGACACATTTACAATGTTACAAACAAATCCATTAACCCTTGTAGGTATCTAGAATCAAGCCTACTCAAATTGATCCAACCCTTGTCGAAGAACCAACTAATTCACAATAATCTTGTGCTTCCTAGACTAAACAAGAATGAACTAATTTTCTTTGGTGAGATTGGTGATATTTTAGAATTTTGGACAAGTAAATGCACTAAACAAGAATGAGATGTTCAAATTCATGAGAGAGAGAATTGAGAGCAAGAGCATAGAACGCTGATTACTCTAAATAGTGAGTTTGTGTCTGAGATACCCTGGATAGGTGTCAGACATGCCCAAATAGTTGTTTAAATTCTGAGCTTATTTTATGTTCGAATATGTAGATATATATGTACAAAGCAAATGCAGTAGCCATCCATCATTCAATTTTTTCGACAATCTAACTTTTAGAGATTAAAAAAAATATATAGCTAATTAAAGAAAACCCAAAATAACGTATTGCAGTGATGGACAGAGGATTTTCTTTTACAATCACAGGACATATATCATAGTAAATTAAGGCATCGATGTCTTACAAACCGACTTCCGAAGTGTCCAAACCTGGGTGATCATTCTAGAGCTTAGATTTCCATCAATGGATCATCAGAAGGACTTTGGCATGGTTTGCCAACGACACACAAATAAGATTGCTGAAAATATGAGATTAGGATTTCATGTGTGTGGTCCTACAGTCTTTAATTTTCTATTGGATCACGAAGTCTTGCGATTTTAAATTCATTGCTTTGAAGTAAGAGTGCATCTTTAAACATAATGCACTTTGAGAGATGGGGCTTCCATTTTCATGCATATGGCCCATCAACCTTAGCTAAAACTATAGTGTTAGTATACACACAAAAAAAATAGGAAATTAAGGAGAAAAACAGTTGTGAAGAAATTCTTACGGTACTTTATTAACATATACCGGAACTATCATCAACTTCTATACAATAATTCTACTGGTTGCCCATGCTTCCTTATTTGAATAACCAAAGCAAGCATGCTTAAATTGAAATCAAGCTTGTACACAATGGAAATTAACTCAGCCTCTTTGGTGATTCATGTTATCGCAAAACAATCTGTATTTTTCCCCCAGTACCACCTAATCAACGTTTATATTTGCATAATCAAGGGAAAAATGAGATGTAGCTGGACTGATGCTTCGGCAACATATGTAAGAGAGTTTCAGTGGAGTTTGACAGAAAAACAAAAAGAAAATCTGAGAGTAAGATCGTAGAAACTAGGGCATACCATAAAACAAGCGATGATGGAGGATGAGATTGCAAAAGCAGCAAAAGTAGATGGCGCTGTTGGACAAACTCACAAAAGGTTGTGGATGGAATTAGAATTAAGGTCTAAGGAATTACAGGGGAAAAAAAGGAATGCAAAACCCAAGAGAGGAAGAGATGCGAACGAACACATACCGGCATTTAGGTGGAGTCGGACGGTGAACGGCGGTCGGGTGGTGCTTACTGCCGCGATTTCGATCGCAAAATAGTCGAGAGCGGAGGCTTGAGATACCCCGAAGTGGTTGGGAGCGAGAAGGGTTTCAAATGAGAATTTAGGGTTCTCTGGTTGGGGCTTCAATTGAGGTTCATTTCAATTGAGAGAGAGAGAGAGGGTCTGAGTTGCAGAGAGAGAGAGAGAGAGAGAGAGGTAATTGTTTGCAGGCCCTAGGAAGGGGGAAAAAAATTTTATATAGTGTGTGTGTGATTGTGTGTGTGCAGCACATGTCATTATGTGTGCGCATAATTAGGCGTAAAGTTACGATGCATCATTCGAGGGCTTTTCGAGTTATTTTTTGAATATCGGAACCATCTATATTTTTTGTAGGATGGAATATATTATTCATGTAAAAAATTAAGTATATTTATTATCTCTGTATGCTCGATCGGAGTTGACAAATATTTTCCTACTAATGATTCTCATGTCGGGAATCTCCTGATGAAAGGGTTTCAAAATCTGATTGACCCGAAATTTGGTGAGATTTATTAAAACACCAATAAAAACAAAATAGTCGGTGTTGATCGTCGAAATTACATTGAGATCGTGTGTCTAACGTACATTAGACTATAGCAGTATATATTGGTTCATAACTAAGTATGTTCAATGTATGACATTGAATGGTGGATACTAGTTCGTTTTCTTGAATGCTTGATCTAAACCGATACGATTTAACATCTTATCAATTATATCATTCTCCCCGAAATTGATGATCATCCGATGTCGGTAACCACACGATCGGAACACATTCAGTGCTTCCAGTGGCATTTGAACACTATAATGCACCAATCCAAGGCCATCTAATATATTTCTTGAAAATCTGAACCGTTAGATGTGTTTAAAACGTATTTTTAAGGTCCTCCAAAGGGATTTGGAAAAAAATACTACCCAGAAGGGCTTGATCGGAGCAATTTTTCATATAGCGATTTTATGAAAAGATGCTCCGATCAAGCCCTTATGGGTAGTGTTTTTTGCCAAATCATTTCGTACGACCTTAAAAACACATTTTAAACACATCTAACGGTTCAGATCGTCGAATTTTACTTCAAAAATTAGAGTTCGAGGTCTGAATTTTTACACCTTGCGGGATCATTCATAGTTCATATGAAGCTTAGCTTATTTTGGTTAAATAAACTTAGTATTTTCGTTAATTAACTTCTATAATATAATTTATATAATTTGAATAATTTATATTATTTATTAATTTCTATAATTTAATTTCATAATTTCTATAATTTAATTAGATAATTTCTATAAGTTCTATAATTTAATTTCTATAATTTGATTAATTTCTATGATTTAATTTCATAATGTCTATAATTTCTATAATTTAATTTGATAATTTCTATAATTTGTATAATTTAATTTCTATAATTTCATAATTTCCCAATCGGAACCGTCTATCGTTCACATATTACAAAAACTATCATATTAACGCTCTCGATTGTTCAATTAGTTTAATTTAATGGAGATTTGAACATATTTGTGCGGAACCTTGTCATAACTTTTTTTAACCCATTTTTTTAAAAAACAATTTGTAATTTTTTTTCTTTTTTTGTCCATCTCTATCTCTCTCTCTCTCTCTAAAATTGTAACTTTTTTTTCTAATTTTTGATTTTTTGATTTTTTTGTTCATGACTTCCTGTTTCTTTTTTTAACTTGATATAATTATGATGATCGGGAACGTAGATTTTGTTGTGCTTGTTCATTTAATGATTTATACAAAAAAAATTTGGCTTAATCGGGTTTACAAAGCCCCTTTATCGGGACGCGATTGATAGTAAAGTAATATTTTGCACTAGTTCAATGTACTATAGCCACACGACCATAACACAATCATAACGATCAAAATCAGTCATGTTTTTGTGCTTCTTGATTGAATCCTTCATGTGAATATTTGGCTTGATCGGGTTTGGAAAGCCCTTTCATCGTAATGCAAATTCCTAGTAGATACTTTTCTGTGACTAAACAAGTGCTCACTAGAAATATTGAAACCATGTCTTTGGTGTCCAAAAGTATTTGATCACCGAAAGTATACTTTTAATGACCAAATACTACTCACCAAAACTATTTTGACTTTTTCGTGCAAAATTTTGGCGGTGGCGCCAATATTTTTTGTGACTACAAAAAATTTAGTCACTATAGAATTAGGCATTGGTGACTAAACAAAAGTTTAATCACTAATTGTCTCACATTTAGTGAGTAAATAATATTTGGTCACTAATTGTATCATTTTCGGTGACCAAAATGCGGTTGGTCACTAATTGTGTCCTTTTCAGTGACCAAAACACGATTAGTCACAGAATCTGGTCACTGAATGTGTAATTTCCAGTAGTGAGGGAAATAACAAATGGTCAGCCTAAGCAAAACAGACAATCCAATCCAAGTTGGGATACAATTACACTTATGAGATTAAAAGACCAGCTATATAACAGCCTTCACCACAAGCAGCTAAGAGGCAACTTCAAGATTTGGATCAATAACAGCAGGATTTGAGCTCCAACCAAGAAAATAAGCTCCATTTGGAAACAATACTATTCAGTGACAATTTTTTGTTGCCACTAACAATCAATTTTCTTGTAGTGACAACATCCAAATCAGTAGGGCAACGTACATAATGGTATTTCCCCCCAAGAAGAAAAAAATCATCCACAACCACAACATATAGTCAGACAATAATTACTCTTTCACTAGGTGACCAATTCAACACTGCAATTGCATGCGAGCACATACTCCGAATTTCCTCACTCATATAAGACATGAAGAAGAGTGCTTATTTGTTTTCGGCTTAGAATTCTTTTTACTTCTTGAGATCGTAAATGAAGCTAAAATGCCATCATAATGATACTGTGACAGGAAGACGAGTGTTTATTTGTTTTCGACTTAGAGTTTTTTTAATAGTAAAGAATGATTCCTTTTGAATAATAGATCCATCTATATTATTTATTTCTGGATCAATCCAGAATCTATGTACTGTGCTAAAGATCTAAAGAATTCATTTTTCTCCTAAAAAAAAAAAGAATTCACTCTTTTAGAGAGGCTTCCTGGATTAGAATATTAGTCAAAATCGAATTATGTGCAATATTGATTTGTTAAAAGTAAAATTTTCTTTTTCTTTTTCTTTTTCATTTTCTTTGGTAAAGCATAAGCTAGATATGACAAATTAAAACTATTTAGCATTTTGACGCATGGCACCATCTGAGGCTCCCTCTCAATGTTTTCCTTTCTTATCAACCAATTTCATTTTTTTTTATCTTTGTGATGAATGAAATATATTTTTGCCACTAAAAAAATAAGTGCCTTGCAACCGGCTCTCACTTGATGTGAATTTTAATTTGTTAATCCCTTTAACCTCACATCGGACCCCTTGTTTGTAAATATACAAACCACCTACAGGTAATCCTCCCTATTTGGTTGCATTTATTCTTGTGTTCATGATACTCTTATGTGGGAACCAAATTTTTTTCCCCTCTTCTCCATTGAACCAAATGCAAAAAGAAACCCGGCCATGAGGTTGTAATATGTCAGTAAACCATAGTCATTTACTTTGTTCAAATGAATTTAAACTGACTTAAATGAACAAGACACAAGAGTTTGTTGATTGTTGTATGGATTCTTTTTTGTTTAAAGTGGAGCCTAATAAGTGCTCCCTCTGTACTGGATTCCTAGATCCGCCACTGACGATAGATGGTTTCGAGGATTGGGAACATTTTCACGAACAAAATGCAACAATTATTAGTGGACTTCTAGCAAAATGTAAAAACCCCCCACCCTAATTAGCCAAATTGTGAATCCGCCCCTAACGGTAGATGGTTTTGAGGATCAGGGACGGGAATCATACTATCCATTTTTGCCCCGTCCCGTTGTCATCCCTACTAGTTCATGACGAGATCGTGGACAGGAGTTAACTTACGTGAATTCTTTCCGTAAAGTCATTTTTCTTTCAGTTGTCAGTTTTGCTCAACCCAAACACCACAAATTTGTAAAAGATTTTTATTTTTATGTTTTTTACAAATTTTACGCTAATTTACAAAAAGAAAAACACACACCAATTACCAACTTATTTGGAAATATCAAACAAATACTAACCCAGTTAGTTGTCTTTGTCCTTTTCACCAAGCGATTTCATCAGCCTAGAAGATGAACTGAAGTTGGTGAACTGAATTTGTACGGTGGTGGCGAATCCTGTCAAATGCAAATTTGTTTTCAACCCAAAATCCTCCCCCATTTTTCTGCTAGAAATCATCGCCAAATCCGTTCAGTTACAACATTAATGTTGTTTCTTTTCTTTTTCTTGATTTGATTAACATGTGTACTTGTGCATGCCTATTTTGATTAACATGTGTGCTTGTGCATGCCCACATATTTATTTCATATACACACGAAGCAACTAGCAAGCCTGCTATAATACAAATCTAGTTGGGGAAGCTTGGGAAACAACGAGTACTTATTCAGCCTTCTCAGAGTACAACGTGGCGTTGTCAACGAGGTATTCCCAATCATTTATATAAAGACAAAGCAATCGGCAGGGACAATTATCATTTATTTTTCTTGGGTTTTTGGAAGATAATGTGTGACACACAGTCTGGTGGAGATCTTTTATTGGTGACGAGTACCACATGGCAATGTCACATGATAGTCTGGAAATACCTAATAATTAGTCAGAAAGGACGGGTTGGCAAGATCATAACGCAGAAACAAGAAGCAAGCCGGCAGGAAAAAACAGAAACCAAATAGACCAAAACATAGACATCTCATGGAAAAAATATTCTCAACTAAACTCTATTATTCGGTTCATGTACTTCAGCCTCTTATTGTACTTAACAAATTTAAAAGTGTTTTCAAATCGGAATATTTATTGTATTGTGTATAGTAACATACATTAACTAATAATTACTATATAATTAAGGAAATTCTACAATACACACCCCTTATTTAAGTGTGTATCATATGCACCCGTATAAAAAGCTATGAATCAATTACCTCATATTAATAAAAGTTACAATTTTTTTTTTTATAAAAGTTATGAGACCCGCCAAAATATTATGACTTGTAGAAAATGTTATGAATCATATTGCTAAAAAGTTACGAAATACTATAAAATGTTACTATTGTCAATGAGGTGGCACAATATGGACCATACAATAGGTGCATATGGTACACACCTTTAATGGGTGTGCATTGTAGTCATTTCTAATTAAGAATTAGTTATACCTAAAAACACCAACAAAATATGAAAAAAGGAAAACCTTTTAGATGCATATTCTCAAATCTCTAAAGTGGGGTCTATCACATTGAGGGTTTTTGCTACCTTGCAACAATACAAGCATGATTCTTCCTCCTATTCAAATACTAGACAAAGGTTGGATTTTTCTCTTTTAAATGGTTCAATGTCGTTATTATTATATCAAACGTCCTAAATTAATGCGTTCGATATTTAGCTTCTCAAAATAAGATCCGTTATTTTTCTAATAAATAATCGTAAGAAACGTACCGAATCGGAATACGTATAAATAGCGTAGAATATGCTATCTAATCGTTGAATTTCTATACAAAAGGATACGGAGTTTGATCGACACGTATTGTTTTTCGAAGGAGTATCCTGAAATCTTATAGGGAGCATCGAAATGGTAAGAATAAATTTGTGAACAATTTAAATCTAAAAAATTGGGATCCTGATATCTGTGATCATGGTATAGACTGCTTCAGAAAGCGCAATGTCCCTGAAAATGGTAAACGAGCTTTGCATCGCTTGAAACATGACGTGAGGCCACAATGCGCCATATATAGTACGTGTATGAAGTTTGATATGATACAAATAGTACAGACAGCAAGCTGGGTCTTTAGGCCCTTTTCGTCTGATTTTACTGCGCATTGGCGTCAGCCGGGTGATAGTTTAATAGTCCAACGTCATAAAGATCACAGTCTTTTGGTGTGATCTTTCACTTTTAATCTCGGTCGAAAAACCGTGATCTAAGCTAGTGTGATTAAAAGTCCCCATCTTTCAATCACGGTTCTAGACTGTGATGAAAACTCAAGAAAAATTGTGATTAAAACCATAAAAAAAACTGTGATCTTGGACAATATAACATGTTAGTTTTGCCTAAAAACCGTGATTATTTACAGAGAAAAGATCTCAGTTTTTAGTAAAATCATTATTAAAAAATGGAAAAAAACTGTGATGAAAAAAAATTTCTCACTAATATAGGTGTCCAATAATTGACTTATCCTTGCAAACCTTGCTTTCATCCAGATTTGATCATTTGACCTCTTGCACAAGACAACTAGCACCTATCCACCCCACTAATTATGCATTTCATTATGTTGTTGAACTATTTAATATATATATATAGTAGTTTTTGTAGGTCTTTCACTTGCCCATATTATGATTATGAATAGTTTTATGTACTCTATATAAAATTATATATTGATTATGATTTTCTAGGCTTTATGTACTCTTATAGTTTCCTAGCTTGTTTGGGAAAGTTTAATTTTTGGTTACAAATTTTTTTTTTTTTTTTGGTTAAACACATATTCTATGAGTTTCTGACAATAATTTTTTTTTGGTTTAAAAGGAATGTCCCATCTTCTAATTTAGCAAAATTTCCTTCCATCAAAACATTTAAATCTCTCTTCTCTTTCTCAGTATAATTATGATCCTCCAACTCAATAATTTTCATCAAATTGAAACTTTTCTCCCCATAAAATTTTACTCCCAACTGTTCTCCCATATCTATCACATTTTGAGCATTCTTTAACAAGACTGAAAAAGTAAGAAAGAACTCAGTTTTTGTAAAAACGTGATAAAAAATTAGAGATGAAATAGTAAGAAAGAACTCAGTTATCATGGTTAAGTACATAAACCGAGATGAAATACAGTTTTAATCTCGGTCATCTATAAAACGTGATTGAAAATAAAAATGAAATTATCTCATCTTACTTACAATCACACTTTTTAAATGATTGAGATTAAATCTTAATTTTATTTCCATTTTCAATCACTTTTATGGATAACCGAGATTAAAATTGTCTTTCATCTCGGTTTATATACTTAACCGTGATAAAAAAAAATCTAACTCTTATTTTTTTATCATGTTTTTACAAAAACTGAGATCTTTCATATTTTTGAGGCGTGATCTTATCACTTTTTTGTAGTAGTGCTCAAGAATGTCAAAATGAACACATCTAATGGTCCTGATGTGATACTAAATTTCTCGAGAGTGAAGGGAGCCGACGAGCCAAGACTCCAACTACTAGGAGTCGATCCCTACTAATCTAATGGAGGGAGGGGTACAGTCATCCTAATATGGCATGCATATATCATCTAAGCTATGTGTGGACGGTGCATCCACGCGGCTCGCTCTCGAAGTTCGGATGTGAAAAACTAAAGAAAAACGTGTGAGTCGCCACCCGGGGTTTAAATTTGGAAAATGTTTGGTACCCGAGAAACCGTTTTAAGAATGATTGTTGACTCTCATGCCGTTTTGGAAAAGGATTTGATCCGCGAAAAGATTCTTTTTGGATTCGGAAGCCAGATTACGCGCGGGGAAGGTTTTTATTGAAAAATGCACCCCGCTCGCCCGGGAAATTCCCGGTCTCTACTAAATAATTTGTGGGATTTTTGTAGAAAATATTTTATTAAGAACTTTGACAAATAAACAAGCAAATAAAGAAATTAATTGAAACCATAACGGGAATAAAATTTAAACAAAAGGACTAAATAGTAATAGTAAGAAAACAAAGGGTGAAATATGCAATAAACACAGGAAAATGGCAGAAAAGAACAGAGAAACAGGGTACGAACAGGGGAAAACAGAGTATAAAAATTTGATTCAAACGGGAGCCGCGCGGCTCCTGCATAGGGGCCGTGCGGCTTATGCTACAAGCCGCGCGGCTTGCACGCAACCTATTTTTCAAAAATTTTGTTTTGGGACCAGTGAGCCCAAAATCCGTTCAAAACCTGATTTTCTTCTTCAAATCAACTCAAAATGGATTGTTTTTGTTTGTGATCAAGTTATTGAAATGAAACTCATTCCCGGTACGGATCGTACCGTGCGTTTATCGAGAAAAATCGCCCGGTACGGCTCCGGAAAGCCGGTTTTTATTTTGAAAATGATTTACCGAGTTAAGATATGGTCGTTGAAACCGTTACTAACTCGGGATACCCTCGGAGAACCGCGATTGAAAAATCGAAGTTTGAAAACGACTTATACCTTTCTGGAACTCGAAACGGAGGTTGAAAACTTCGGATTCTTCGGGTTTGGACTTATAAGATCAAGATTTGGTGTGATTGGGAGTAAATAGGGAGAAACTGAAAGGGAGCGGAGAGTGTGAAGTTTTGGGAAGTTTACAGGCGGTTTCGAACGAAAATTTTGCCGGAAAATCAAACGGAAATTCTTTCGGGGTAGGATTTTCGGTGTCCGTATTTCTGTGTGTGTTTTTTGTGAGGAGGGAGCCTCCATTTATAACCGAAATGAGAGAATAAAAATGATGATATTCGGCGGTGGCGAGATGATGATATTCCTTGAGCTGGCCTGTCAAGAATTTTTCAGAGATAACAACACTAGCCGCGCGACTTGTATGAGGGAGCCGCACGACTTGTATAAGCGAGCCGCACGGCTTGTGTGAAGAGGAAGAACCGTACGGCCTATAACAGGAGCCGCACGGCTTGTGAGGCTGAGTTTCCAATTTTCCTGGACAAGTTCCATGGTGGTTTAAACGTTTCATTCGTCATCGGGCATGCACGGGTATCCAAAATTGGGGTGTCTACAGTTGCCCCTCTTTGGCGAGACTTGGTCATCATTCTGAGATGCAAGTCACGTCAAAGATATAGACGTCCCAATTTTGAACGCCCTAGTGCGAGAAAGAAACAAATGATTCAAAAACATGGTCGAGCAGAGAGCTTCCTACGTACCCTGTTTGTAGGGATCAGACCGATCGTAGTTCGGGGCTAACAAATTTAACAAATACCATAGAGGGATTTTGGAAAAACTTGGATCGCCTTTTGAAGACGTCAAATGATCTCCGAGTAATAAACAATGCCGTGACGGACTTTTGGAAAATCAAAATAGTACCTGACGGATTTTAAAAATAACGATTTTTAGAGAATCGTAACGATACCTGACGGATTTTAAAAAATAACGATTTTTAGAAAATCAATTAGTACCTGACGGATTTTTAAAATGATTTTTAGAAAATCAATTAGTACCTGACGGATTTTAAAATGATTTTTAGAAAATCAATTAGTACCTGACGGTTTTTAAAATGATTTTTAGAAAATCAATTAGTACCTGACGGATTTTAAAAATAAAATGATTTTTAGAAAATCAATTAGTACCTGACGGATTTTAAAAATAAAATGATTTTTAGAAAATCAATTAGTACCTGACGGATTTTAAAATGATTTTTAGAAAATCGTAATAATACCTGACTGATTTTAAAATGAATTTTAGAAATGCCGTTGAGGGTCTTTAAGCGCGGGGAATTTGAAAAAGCTGGGTTAAGGCACACTGGGGGCCATTTTTTGAAGTTACGAATGAACGGGGGGGGGGGGGGGCAAGTGTGATTTCGAAATATACCTGTTAGATGAAACAGACCGCACGGTTTATACATCGGAGCCGCACGGTTCCAAACACACACTGCACGGCTCCCGTGCTTCCAAAAATCGATTTTGTTTTTCTGTAACTGCTTTATACTCTGATCATTGCCTCCCCTCTGTTTGAAACTTCAGTTCGCTGCCCTCATAGAAAGGCGATTCGACTATTTTCTCGTTCCCTTTGCCTGTTTCCTTCCAAAATCTTGAAAACCCAAAACCAAACTCCTAGAGCTTTCGATCATGGCGGGTTCCGGTGAACCAAGAGCTTCTTCCAGCGAGCAAACGGCTGATTCCGGTGAGCCGACAGCGAGAACTTCACTCCCAAGTGACCGTACACCGTCGCCGGCGCATGAGGAAGAACGGGCGACGATTGATTCTGTTGTGGGTGCTTCGGTTCTGAGCGTTTCGAGTGATGTTGAACAAATTTCAGTACCGATCGGTGATGAGGGGTCTCGTGCGGTGGAGGGGAGTTATGGAGGAGAAGGAGGAGGAGGCCGTGCGGCTAGGGAGGAGCGTCGTGCGGCCGGCAGCGACGGTGCCGCGCCAGAGGAAGCATTCGGGGTTGATTCGGCTCAGACCCACGTGGGCCCGGTTGTTGGTACTCCCTTGGAGGGCAGTGGTGGTGCTGTGCGTGACCCCGAGGGCACGACGATCGACCGGGTTGAGTTGCATGGCATCATTGATGGTGATCAGAGTTTTGCCGATGTCCGAGTAAGTGCCACGATTACTCCCAGTGTTTCAATACCCATGGTTTTAGACTTGAATGTTTCCATTTCTGAGATTGAGATGACTGTGGGCGGTGTTGACTGTTTGGTTGACCAGAGGGCTGTTGAGGGTGCTGTGGTTGGTGAGGTTGAGGTCCCTCAGGAGGTTATGAGTGCGGTGCTAGGTGGTGATACGCCAGTTGGCGGAGATTTGCCCCCGACTGGTGTTCCAGAGACTGTTGTTGAGCCCGGGGATGTAGAGATGGAGGATTTTGGTGCGACGGACGATAGTGGTGGTGAGGAGAGAGATGGTGGTGTGTTGCAGAGAGAGAGTACCCTTACTGAGGAGGCACACGTTGAGAGAGTAAGGACTGCGAGATTAGAGGCTGAGAGAGTACAGGCTGAGGGGACGGCCCCTGTGACCATTGTTGAGGAGGTTCGACGGGCTTTTGAGGGACATGCCACCTTTCACCCCTGAGACTTACGTGTTTCGGCTTCACTTCATCATACCGCTGGGGTGTGAGACTTACGAGCCGCAGTTACCTTTTTACCCTGAGGACCAGGTTCTTTGGGACTCAGCGACACACATGTCGAACAGGACTCTGGTATGTGTTTGAACTTGAATTTGAACTTGTTTCCTTCTGATTTTGCTTTCTGTTTATTGCAATTCCTGTTTGCTTGTACTGATTGAGTGAGTTTGTCTTGAAGCAGGTGAACAGGGGACTATTCGCATACGGTGGTTCTTCAGATTGCTTGGAGCAGTATGGCATGTTGCCTGAGAAAGTGAGGTGGTTCGTGGACGCCTCAGGTTTTACTTCGTTTATCCGGACCTTGATGGAGACTCGGGGGAACAGGCAGCTAGTGAGGGCTCTGGTGGAGCGTTGGTGGGACACCACCAACAGTTTTCACTTCAGGTTTGGGGAGATGACGATCACTCCACTGGACTTTGCAGCGACTACGGGTTTGAGAGTTGGAGGAGATCTGATCCCTTTCGACTCAGGTTTGTACTTGGACAGAGCAGCGATTCGGCATTACTTGGGGAGAGAGATGGGAGATGAGCCGATGGTGAGGTGTGATCACTTGCCAGCCTTGTGGGACCATGTGCCTGAGACTGATCTGGAGGCACGCCAGATGGCCAGAGCCTACTTGTTATATATGTTCGGACAGTCTCTATTCCCGAACCGTCGGCACATGGTTCACTTAGGTTGGTTGCCGGCTTTGGGAGAGCTTGAGACGGCTGGGCGGTTTGACTGGGGTGGCTCTGCCTTGTGCTCACTTTACTGTTTCCTGGGTTCGGTAGTTTGTGGTGCGGCGAACACCATTGCTGGTTACTGGAGGATCCTGGAGGTAAAACATCGCATATTCTTGTTTCATGCGTTTTGCACTGTATTCTGGTTGTTTCTGCTTCTGCTACTGATGAGTTTCTTTGAAAATGCAGATATGGGCTTACGAGGTGTTTGGAGTACCAGGCCCGGAGAATTCTTACCACGACGACCGAGTGCTTCCACGTACGATGAGGTGGGGAAAGGCATCCCTTGGAAAGCAAGCAGAGCATAGGGATTTGAGGTTTTGTCGCCTCTTCTTTGACCGGTCTATGGGTGAGACGGTATGACATCACAAAACTTCTGAGTATTATTTCAAACTCTTCCGTTGGTTTTCAATGAATGATCCAAAGTGATTTGCAGGTGCGCTGGGGTGTGTGGGACAGGCTGGATCGTCCTTACTTGGCCAAGAGCCGAACAGTGACACGAGGGCGTATACTGCTGGAGTCCCCTTTCGGCTGGCAGTGGTACTTAGGAGACAGAGTGGCGCGTCAGTCCTGGGGGTTGGGCCACTTTAGAGTACCAGCTTCGCTTCCACCGCGTGTTTTGCGTACTCAGGAGTACACTCTGGCCGAGATAGAGACGTACACTGTGCTGGACACGTCTTGGACCTTTCACCCTTCTGTGGCTTACGACCACTACGTGACGACCACACTTGCCCATGATTTGCGCATGGAGGTTCCGTTGGATGGGCCTGTTCCGGTGGCGGACGCTGCTTTACCTGCGGCGAGGAGAGAGATAGAGGTGATGACAGCTGGTGGAGTTATGGGAGTGATAGATGTCCCCCGGGTGACTGATCCGGTGGTTTTAGCAGCGAGAGAGGTAACCTGAAATGACAAAAATAGCAATAGTCAGTTTTCATTTCAAATATAGATTTCTTGTTTTAGCTACCTGCTGATGCTTTTATTTCTTTCTCTCAGTTTCCTGTTGAGTGGGTCACGTCCCAGGTTGAGCTGGTACGTGATTTGGAGGCCTTGATTCGTCGCCTTATGATAGGCAATATACCGAAGGTGCGACCCAGAGCGGAGCCCAGCATTGTGCCACAGGCAGGTGATGACGACGGCAGAGATGACGGAGCTGGTGGTGGACGTAGAGGCGGTGGTGCCCGTCGCGGTGGGTGTGGCTCATGAGGTAGAGCGAAAGGTGAGCGCGGAGGCGAGCGCAGAGGTGGCGGAGCTGGAGTTGGTAGTCGTGGGGCCAGTAGTAGTCGTGGCGTTGGCGGCAGGTCTGAGAGTCGCTGTAGGCCGCGACGTGACCGCTCTGTAGGCAGTGAGACAGACCAGTCCGGGCGACGTCGTAGGCCGAGGCGCGGCGGTTCGGCTGAGGCAGACCAGGTATGCTTAGTATTGTAGCTCTTGAGATTTTGAATGCCTGAATTGTTTAATAAATTTTCTCATTATGCAGGATGTGCTTCCTTCTCCACCGCGCCGTACCAGGCCTCTGATGAAGAATGCCGGTGGTGGCCCAGTACTTATTCAGCCTTCAGTCCTAGTTCCTGGCAGGGTTCTGCGGAGTAGTCGTTCTTCGATGGAGAGACCTGGGAGTTGGCGTTTGCGGCTAGGGGATTCAGAGAGCAGCAGTGACCATGATGAGGATCATACTGAGAGTGACCACCCGAGTTCTTCCGATGAGTAGTAGTACCTGCAGTTTAGATAGCTTTTATTTTGGGACGAGCCTGCGTGCTCGATTTTGGTTCGGGCACCTGTTTGCCCCTTATTTTGTTTTTTATTCATGGTTGAGGCCTGCGTGCCCTATTAGCTTTAGATGTTGGGCCTATTTGCCCCAGATGGATGTACTATTACCTTTCATGATGCATATGTTACTTTTGTACATGTTATCTTTTACATTGGCATTTTCTGAGTTCAAAGTCTGAATTTGATGCACAAATGACTGAAACTGACAAAATAGGACAAATGCCTCTGGGGCTATGAGAATATATGACTGTGGAATGGAAATACAAACTGACTCGACCGATCTCAAATTTTGCATGCAAAATGAAAGAATGAGCAGTACAGAATGTCAAATGATACTCCCAACAAGTCATAAATGCATGTTGCAACTTGCTTGGACCAATGAAACAAAGAACATGTCGCTCAAACAAATCTCGACTCGCTGACGCCTCGTTTTCGCAAACTTCATGCCTCGAAACGTCCGAATTTCGAACTTCCTATCAAACTCTTCCAATGACATTGCTTTAATGTTGTAAACATGTATTGTGATTTGCGGGAGTCCTCGATGCCCCAGAAATAGAATCGACAGGTGCCCTGTTTGCCGATTATGCCGGTTTTGCCATATCTGAGATTTTGGAGCACCCAACCACTCAAATTTGACAAAAAGTCTCAAATAACCTTAAAACACCAATTATGACTTGAATGAGCAAGAAAAGTGCCGAAAATATGCTTGAAATGTTCTCGGGAATGCTAATCCGGAATTTGTCCTGGAAAGCCCCAAAAGAGGCCGCACGGCTCCTCTATGCAAGCCGCGCGGCTTGTGTACATGAGCCGCACGGTTCATGTATGCAACTGTTATAGCTCTGATCCTGGCTTCTGACTTCTGGACCTCCGTTTGGCTTTTTGCTTGCACCTGAGCACACTTCAGACTTGATAGGCCTAGGGAAGGCCTATTTTGTAGTTTTTCATTAATGCAGTGCAATCCTCACATCGTCCGATGATGGCACGCATTCCGAGGTGATTCTTTCTCTTTACAAAGGGCTGGCCTCTGTTGTATGTTTCTTGTACGCACAACTTCAAGCTCCTTTCACAGTATCAAAATCCAGCTCTTCCTTGTTTTCACACTTTTCTCATGGCAGTTAGCATTTCAGCCTTAATTCGACCATGGCTCGATGAGCTCGACGGCATGGGTTGGTTAAACTTCCGGGATCACAGGCTTCATTCATTGCGCTATGTTCGGGATGTAATGATTCGTCCGGAATTGTTGCACGCAGCTGTTCAATTCTGGGATCCTGAAGTGCATGTGTTTCGCTTCGGCCTTCATGAATTATGTCCGACGGTGGAAGAATTTCATGCATACCTTGGTGGTTTTGACTTGGAAATTCCCGTAGTTCCTGTCCACGGGGTAGGCTATGCTGAAATCTTGTCCCAAAAACTTGGTTTGAGCAATAATGCTGCGAGGTCTATGATGAACAGAGGTGTGTTGAACATCCCACGTCTTATCAGCCAGTTTCGTCCCGAGGGTTTTGCATTGTGCCTTAGCATTCTTGCAGCTTTCTTGTTCGTTCGAACGGACGGTCAAGCCAATTCTGCACTTGTTGGGGTGGCTATGCAAATTGAAGAACGCAAGGATGTGGCTCCCATGGTTCTTGCTGAGACTTTTACTGGATTAGACAGAGTTCGTGCCGGTCAGACAAACATTTTTGAAGGAAGCGCTTTACTGCTACAGGTGGGCTTCTCACTCAGCTCTCCTTTTTCTGGTTTATCTCTCGTTCTCATTTTACCTCAACGCTCGGGTTTAGGCTTTCTACAGTTGCTGACTTGTTTTCTCTCTTTTACAGACATGGATTTGTGACAAGGCTAATATGTTGGAAGCAGTGCCGAGAAATAGCCTTCACGAAACACAAGGCTTTGTTCAAAGGGATTTTCAGGAGTTTCATGGGAATATCCAAGGTTGGGTTCAGGTGTTTTCCCGGCTTACTGAAGAGACGATTTCTTGGCGTTTGTCTTGGCTTGATCGTTCGACCATGTCTTTGAGCAATATGGGACGTCAGCGAATGGTTCTGGTTGGTCTGACCGGTTGGACCTTCTACATTCCCTACCGCATTCTCCGCCAGCTCGGTGCCCGTCAGGTAGTTCCGTCGGCTAACCCTGAAAACTTCATCATGCCCAACTTCAATCATGCGATTGTTCGAGCTTATCAAAACACTTGGAGGGAGCGAGTGACCATTTCGAGAGATGACTACCCCACTGTCTTGCTCACAAGGCGATACATAAAATGGCTGCTGAAAGATATTGAAGAAAGAGAAAACGGACACCAAAATTGACTTTGACTCAACCTTAATGCACCTGAAATAAATTGTGGACCCACAGGGGCCAATGTTTGTGTTATTTTGTTTTATGAAAGCTTCATGCTCAGCCTTGTAATCGAAAAAGTTAATAAACTGAATTATGAGAGTTTTCCCGCTTTGATTCTCAATAATTGTGTATGCGAATGACAGCTTTGGACCAGTTCAAGAGATTTTTTGGAAAGGTTGCGACCGGTCCTCAAGGTGAGGATGCCTACGTATCCTTGAAAAGGAATCAGGTCATGACGTAGTTCAGGAGAACAAATCTGGCTAGGGTTCACTCGTGTATTAACACTCTCCTTTTTGTGCTCTTAGTTTTGCCTAGTACCGCCCTTTCGGGTTTTCAGTCTAGCGAGCTTATTTGAATGTTCCTGCCTTTATTTTTGCCTAAACCGCCCAATGTGGGTTTTCGATTTAGCAGGCTTGCTCTAAATTTTTCCTGGCACTGCCCGCCCTTGCGGTTTTCAGTCCAGCGAGCTTCTCTCATGGGTAATATCTCTTGAGCTGGTCCATGTTGACCAAAGTGGAGAATTCGTTGCCGTCAAGGTCAATAAGCTGAGTTGCGCCTCCGGATAGAACTTTCTTGATGATGTACGGACCTGCCCGCTTCGGTCGGAATTTCCCTCGAGGATCAAAAACTGGAGCTCGGATCTCCTTCAAAACCATGTCTCCTTCTTGTAAGTTCCTGGATTTGACCTTTTTATTGAATGCCCGCGCAATTCGACGCTGATACCCTTGAACGTGATACAAAGCCTTAAGCCGCCTTTCGTCGAACAACATAAGCTCTTCAAACCTTGCGTTTTGCCATTCTGCTTCATTGATCTCTGATTCGATCATGACCCTCAAAGAAGGTACCTCAAGCTCGATTGGGAGGACGGCCTCCATGCCATAAACCAAAGAGTATGGTGTTGCCCCTGTGGGAGTACGGATAGACGTCCGATATCCCCACAAGGCCAATGGCAATTGTTCGTGCCAGTTTCTTGCAGATTGAGTGGTTCTCTCGAGTATCGTCTTGAGGGTCTTGTTTGCTGCTTCGACAGCTCCGTTTGTTTGTGGCCGGTAGACAGTTGATTTGTGGACTTGAATTCTGAATTCTTCAAGTACTTCAGTTGCCCTTCCCTTGAAATGGACCCCGTTGTCTGATACAAAAGCTTGAGGGACACCGTACCGGTAAATGATGTTTTGTTTGATGAAGTGAGCGACCTGGACTGCTGCGAGGGTAGTGTATGAGGCAGCCTCGACCCATTTTGTAAAATAGTCGATAGCAACCAAGATGAATTTGTTCCCGTTTGACGCAGCCGGTGTAATTTTGCCGATAACGTCAATCCCCCAGGTGGAGAACGGCCAAGGCGAGGTCATGGAGTGCAGCTCGGATGGTGGCACATGCATGAGATTGGCGTGAATTTGGCATTTATGGCATCGTCGCACGTATTCGACACACTCGGTTTCCATGGTGGACCAGTAGTATCCTTGGCGGAGAATCTTCTTAGCGAGCATCATGCCGTTCATATGAGGACCACAGACACCCTCGTGGATTTCTCCCATAATTGCGGTGGCTTCTGCACCGTGCACACAAAGCTTATGCACTCCACAATGCGATCGTCTATATAACTTCCCTCCACAGATGATGTACTGAGAGGCCAATCTCCGAAGAGCGATTTGATCCTTCTTATCCGTTTCTGTTGGATATTCACCTCTCTCGATAAAATTCCAAATGTCATGGTACCATGGCATACCGTCATCTGGGCTTATCCCTTTGCTCAATTGTGATTGGTCTTAGCCTAACTCCATCTGGTATCTCCACCATTGAGGCTAGAGTAGATAGAGCATCTGCAAACCGGTTCTTCAACCTTGGCACATGAGTGAATGTGACCGTCTGAAACTGAGGAATTAGATCCTCGAGATCTTTATGGTAAGGTTTGAGCTTGTTCTCTTTTACTTTCCACTCCCCGTTGGCTTGAGATACGACCAAATTAGAATCACCAATTACCTCCAGCCTTTTGACTCCGATTTCTAAGGCGGCTTCCATTCCGACAATACATGCCTCGTATTCTGCCTGATTGTTAGTGACTTCGAAATTTAATTTGAAAGCAAGAGGGATGTGTGACCCTTCCGGTGAGACTAGCAATACTCCGATTCCGAACCCTTTCTGATTGACGGCTCCATCGAAATACAACGTCCAGAGATCATCAGTTGTGGTCATTACACTCTCATCAGGGAATTCAAATTCTGCATCTTCAGGACCTTCCACAGGTCGGTTTGCTAGAAATTCTGCCACAGCTCTTCCTTTCACCGACTTCTGGGTGACATACTTAATGTCAAATTCAACCAACATGAGTAACCACCGTGCTAGCTTGCCAGTGAGTGCCGGTTTCTCGAACAGGTATTTAAGGGGGTCCATCCGGGAAATTAGCTTTACAGAATAAGCTAGCATGTAGTGTCTAAGCTTTTTGGAAGCCCAAACCAATGCCCAACAAACTTTTTCCAATGAAGTGTAGCGCTCTTCACATCCCATCATTTTCTTGCTGATGTAGTATATAGCTTTCTCGCTTCCTCCTTCTCCTTCTTGTGCCAGCATACATCCCATTGCAGATGAAGTGACGAACAGGTACAGAATAAGAGGCTGCCCCAGAATGGGTGGCATCAATACTGGAGGGTTCTGGAGGTATTTTTTGATGGCATTGAAAGCTTTCTGACACTTATCGTCCCATTCGAACGGTACACCCTTCTTTAATAGGCGAAACATCGGCTCGCAAGTTGAGGTTAACTTGGCGATGAATCTGCTGATAAACTGAATTTTTCCCAGGAAGCTGCGTATTTCCTTCTCCGTTCGAGGTGGTTCCATTTCCAAGATGGCTTTGATTTTTGATGGATCCACTTCGATTCCTCGCGTGGTGATCATGAATCCAAGCATTTTCCCGGCGGTGACCCCGAATGTACACTTCTCGGGATTGAGACGCAATCTGTACTTGCGGATCCTTTCAAAGAACTTCCTGAGGTTAGGTAGATGCTCTTCCCTCTCCTTGGCTTTGACGATCATGTCATCTACATATACTTCTATTTCCTTGTGAATCATGTCGTGTAACAACGTTGTGGCTGCCCTTTGATAAGTAGACCCCGCATTTTCAAACCAAACGGCATGACTCTGTAACAGTAAGTGCCCCATTCTGTGGTGAAGGTGGTTTTCTCACGATCTTCTGGAGCCATGAGAATCTGGTTGTAACCCGAAAACCCATCCATGAAGGAAAGTAATGCGTGCCCTGCGGTGTTGTCCACTAAAACGTCGATGTGCGGCAAAGGAAAGTCATCTTTTGGACTAGCCTTGTTCAAGTCCCTGAAATCCACACAGACTCTGATCTTCCCATTCTTTTTAGGGACGGGAACGATGTTTGCGACCCACTGGGGGTATTCTGTTACCATGAGAAAACCTGCATCTATCTGCCGCTGAATCTCTTTCTTGATTTCCAACACCCAATCTGGCCTCATCTTCCTTAACTTCTGCTTGATAGGCCTTGCATCAGGGTATAATGGGATTCGGTGCTCCACTATCTCAGGATCAATACCGGGCATATCTACGTGTGACCATGCAAAAACATCCTCGAATTCTTTCAAGAGATCCGAGTGGGCCTTAAATTCTTCTGGAGTCAATCCGGAGCCGATTTGAACCATGCGCGGATTATTCTCATCTTTCAAGTTTATTGAAATTACTTCTTCTTTTTATAGGCTGAGCATGCCTTTAGTTTTCCCTTTCGATTAGGGATCGGAGTTCTTTCGGAATTTCTTCCTCAAACTCAATCTCTTCATCTTTAGGGTCAACACAATTTATTTCCGATACAGCAAGGTAAGCAAAGTTGATTTCATTTATTGCCAAGAAGGGGGCCCCAGGGGCATGATACATGAGTGTAGACTCAAACTCAAAAGAGAAGTGATGACGCGGAATGATGACAGACTCATCTTTCGACTCAATGCTGGACTCAGACTCAGTGCTAGACTCAGACTTAGTGCTGGACTCAGACTCAAACTCAGAATTAGTGCCAGTGTAAATGATTTTAGGTACAAATGTGCAATTTTTATAAGTTCCGCATGCATCAATGATGAGTGCAGTGACATCTTCCAGAGCTTCCTGACCCATCATCATTAGCTCCATATCTTCCGCAGGCTTTGAACCGATAAGCGTCGCAGCAGGTTCGTCCTCTCTCATACCTAGTGGATTCTCCTCCCCAAACAGCGATAATAGATTCTTTGAGTCAAGAACCTCAATCCAGTCAACACGGGGCATCTTAGCCGGCTGTTTCCATCCTTCTGTCTCATCATCACTATCCCAGGTGTTGTCAGCAAAGATTTCAAATCCTGGCAGTTTGGTTCTTGTTTCCATGTCCCAGAATGGCTCTGGGTCCCCCTGATAAATGGCCTCTGGAGCTTTTACGAACTGGATAGGCCCTTTCTTGGCACAAGCTCGTACTTTCCCATCATGACCAGATTCATAACCAAGACCGAAACGGTGATTGTTCGTTAGAAACTTAGGGAATTCTGCTACCCCTTGATTGTTGCGACCAAGTCCCAAGCCGGGCAAATACTCCATTTTCAGCATCATGTCTAGAGCTGTTGACTTTATAGAGAAATCTTCATCCATCTTGATAGTAAGTACACCGTCAGAGGTATCAAAGGAAAATCCTCCAAGAGTGATGTCTTCCTCTCCATGAGCAATCTCGAGTAGGGGAGCATTGTCAGGGATATGCGGGCGAATTCCAGAATCCCCATAAATGGTCAAGGTTCCTGTAGCCAGTCCAAGCTGAACTTTCTGATGCAGGGAGGAAGGTACAGCCATGATGTCTGATCGGTGGAGCCACGGCCTGCCCAACAACAAGTTGAATGATGAGGGGATGTCGAGTACATGAAACTTGACGATAGTCTCAAAATCTTCGATTATTATTTCCATCTGAACTGTCCCTATCACATCTCGTCGGGTATTGTCATAGGCGCGAACTCCAAGATTATACGGCTGGAAATCCTTATTCTTAAAACCCAAACAATAAGCTGTACGCAGGGGACAGACATTCAAGGCAGATCCATTATCCAGTAACACGACCGGGACCCATTTTTCCATGCATTTCAGAGTAATGTGCAATGGCTTGTTGTGACCAGCCCCTTCTGGTGGTAGATCTTTCTCAGTGAAAACCACAACATGCTTGGCGCAGGTTGCCGTAAGCAGAGCTATCATTGTTTCGGGAGGAGTGTCTGGTGACACTTCCATGTTTGACAGAGCTTTGATTAGCTTCTGACGATGCTCTCGAGACGAAGAAAGTAATCCCCAAATAGACACTGAGGCTGGGGTTCGTTCAAGCTGTTTCTGAATTGGATCATTTGTTACCGGGGAATTCTTCGGGATTGGCCTGGCAGCTGAATTTTGTTGAACAATAACCTCTGCATGGTTAGTAGTTGTGTCCTCGAGAATGGGATCATCCCAAATGAAATCTCCTATTGTGGCATGGTTGGAGAGATTCCTATTCTGAAGATGGGCTGGCTGGTAGATTCAACCACTCCTGGTTATTCTATTGACTGTTTCTTCCCATAACTCTTGATTTTCACCCCAGAAATTTGCGTATTCCTCATTAACCTTCCGTTTGCCAGCCCTGATGGCTTCCCTTTTCTGCATGGCTTCTTGATCTTCCGTCCAGAAATTCATCAGATCACTTTTGGCCCTTTGTTCCTTGATTCCCACTGCTTCCATTTTTACCTTGAGGTTGTCCACTTCGGGGTCTTGCCAAAAAGATGGATCCAGCATGGCTCTGTTGACAGTCCATACTTCATCATTGCTTACTCGAATATCGACTACCGCTTCTTCATCCCAGAGGGTAGTCATGGGGTCAGTGACTAGAACTGACACATTGAGTGACTGCGGGAACAGTACCGATGGCTGAGGTGAAGATCCGTCACTGATGTATGCTTGTGGGTGCCAATCTTGGTTTCCAAAGGCGGCTTCTATGACAGAACGGCCTTCTTCTCTGAAACGCGCGAGTGGTGAGCCATGATTCGCGGAATGCTTGTCCGGAGTCAGCACTCCTTCTAGGGGTTCTGGATTCCCTTCTTCTGTTACATGGGGATTTTCTATAATAGGCTCATCAAGGAATTCGGGGATGACGAATTGGCCTGAGCCTCCAGGGATTAGCAAAGAACCGAACAATGCTTGTTGGGATTCCTCCCAATCTTGATCGCACATGGACCATTCTTCTTCTTCCGCAATTTCACTCCATCTTGGACTTTGTGTCGCATCCGCATATGAAAGGAAATGGACCTCAACATCTTTTGGCAGGGGGACGACAGGTTTTGGCTCAGTGGTTGTGATGATATAGAGGCTAGGATCAAATTTAGCGGAGGCAAGGTTTCTTGTAGCGGAGGTGAGGGATATTTGGCTGATTTGGGTGTTTTGCTTGTGGTTGGGTAGGGGATTAGAAATGGTGTTGGGCTTTTGATTAGGGAGCGGAAGGGTTCCGTCGTCCACCAGATCTTGGACTTTATGTTTGAGACGGACACAGTTATTGGTATGATGGCCGGGCATTTGGTGGTAGGCACAATAGGCGTTTGGGTTATAGTTAGGAGGGAGCTCTTTGGGTGGCTCTCGAGGTTCAAGTGGTTGGATGAGGCTTTTGTCAAGGAGTTTTTTGTATACTGTGACAAGGGGAAAAGGGAGTGGGTGGAATTCTCTTCTCGGTGGGGGAGCTGTTTGTGGGAACCGTGACTGGGTTGCGATCTGGTTAACAGATTCGACTTTGGTTGGTTTGAGATTGGAAGAGCTGGCTTGGTTTTGATTATAGTTGTTGAGTCCGAACAAGGCGTTGTTGTTGCCAGAGTAAACTCGTCTTGGTTTAGGGGTAGATTCACCTTTCTCAAATATGCCGCTTCTGAGGGCATCTTCAACTGCTAGGCCGGCTTCATAGAAGGTTTTGAAGTCAGCGGTGGTTTGGAAGACCACCAAGTGCTTGGCAAAATCTGGTTCTAGGTTCCTTGTGATAATTCTCATCTGTTCCTTTTCTGAAGGCCGTTTCATCATTTGAGAGGCCTTCCCTCTCCATCTCTTAACAAAGTCCGCAAAGGACTCATTTTTCCCCATCTTGGTTGATTCTAGTTCTCGAACAGTCATCTCAAGCTGAATGTTGTAGTTGTACTGGGCGACAAAGGCTGCCCCAATATCTTCCCATGTCCTCTTTTTGGAGATATCCAGATTCAGAAACCAGCGGAGTGCAGGCCCAGTCAGAGTTTGCTGAAACATCTGGCCCATTGCATCCTTTCCGACGTCGTACATGGACAAAGTGCCCACATATGTTTGCAGATGAGCTTTCGGGTCACCGCTGCCATCAAACTTGTCCCAATACATTGGTTTGAACTTGTCGGGGAGCTTTGCATCCGGGAAAAGGCATAACTTCTCCATATCAATTCCTGTAGCTGCTATTTTCTCCTGTTTCTGAACAGACTCCTCGAGCTTGGCTAACTTGGTTAATGCCGACTCCATGTTTTGACTGCTTGAGCCTCCTGCTGGCGGAGGGAGTTGAGCAGTTAATTTTTGAATCATGATCATCATCTGGGCCATCTGCTTGGCGCTATTGGTTTTCTGCTCTTCTAAAGCATCTTTGAGGAGCTGAATCTCATCTTTTTCCTCTGCCATGGCTAAACCCCCGGTTGACTGTTCTGTTCCTGACTCAGTTCGAACCAATCGCTGTTTGAGGATTCGGGTCCAACCCGGTATGAGGTTCTTCTTCTTTTTGCCAATGGTTAGTACTGATCATATGCACAAACAGAACTCAGGGATGGAATGTACAGTGTATGTGCAAAGTGTATGTGCATGATGCATGACGCATGAAAGGATTGCCCCAATTTCCTTCTTATTATGTTGGATACATTCAAATTTCCTTGATTTATGAAAACAACGGCCGGACTGGAGGTTGCCTACGTATCCCCATGGAGGGGAATCAGGCCGTGACGTAGTTCAGGACTACAAGTTTGGCTCTTTTTCCCAAAAGGTCTTTTCAAGGAATTTTTACAAACTGACACGACAGACTTGAGCACAGACTCGATAATTAAACGACAACAGACTCGATAATTAAACGACAACAGACTCGATAGCAACAAACTTGATAATCAAAGGTGATAAGAATCACAAGCTGGTTTGATTCTTCAAAAGAAGCCCTGCTGGCTGGATTAAGTTGGTAGATATTCACATCTGGCAACAGACTCGATAATTAAACAGTAACAGACTCGATAATTAAACAGTAACAGACTTGATAATCAAATAGCAACAGACTCGATAATAGACAAGAATCCCATGTTAACCTGATTCTTCAAAAGAAGCCCTGCTGGCTGGATTTGCTCTTTGCACAATCACTTCTGGTTCTGAAAGCTTGCTTTTAGGAGGGGTGATTTGGAGATGTCGACCCTGCGGAGGATCCTGCTTCATTGGCTTTTCCTTTTCCCTTAGGATCTTCCTTCTTGCATTGATCATTGAGCTGCTGTGGGGTCATGCCGTCATTATTGAGAAGGCAATCTGCGAAGCAAACATTACATTCGCACTCATCCCAATATTTGTGGCCTGTGACTGGGTCTTCAAAGTAGTAGACAGGCTGGCCGTTGGCATCAAAGTATTTCACAGGTGGCATGGCTGCGAGTGCCCCGTCGTCCTGTTCCATCATTAAGGTGATCTTTTCTGGCACTGGCTCTGGTTCTTCTGGGAAACAGAATTTCCAACCTTCATTGTCGTCCCACTGGAGGGATACTCCTGGCAGGTTGGCTTCGGCCAACAACCTGAGTTTCTGATCGAGTTCTTCCCCCATATGGTCTTCTATGTTGAGCTTTCCAGACTGAGGCTTTTCCGGCTTGCATGGAGGTTGCTCGGGCAGAACTTCCTCAATTATCCACACGGGTGCCCCTTGATGGGTGGTGAGGGTAGACTTGAACCGCTTGTATGGTGATCCAGACATGATGACTCTACCACAAAGGAAATGTGTATTTCATTTTGGGAAACAGAGCCATTTGTAGCATTTTTTTTGATTTTCTGTTTTTGATTTTTTTTTTTTAATGGGGAATTATCATATATTCGACATAACGCGCAGTTGTCGGGACAATCCTCATGATGTAATGACCCTAGGCAGAGCTCCTATGTATATG
Source organism: Vaccinium vitis-idaea (assembly GCA_963854785.1). Classification (NCBI taxonomy): domain Eukaryota; kingdom Viridiplantae; phylum Streptophyta; class Magnoliopsida; order Ericales; family Ericaceae; genus Vaccinium; species Vaccinium vitis-idaea. The sequence goes on along the minus strand of OY978222.1, from coordinate 12,887,774 downwards.
CATGTAAAATGAAGATGTCATACTCATGAGTGATATATACAAGAATGAGCGAACAGTTAATAGATGAACAGATAAACTGGTAACAGATAGCAGGTAAACATGATAACAGGTAAACAGGATATAACAGATAGTCCTACCCTGTAGATTCCTATCCTAGGTTGGAAGGTACTACGGTTTATTATATTCAAAGGCTGGGTTTTGGTTTGAGGGGGTTCCCTAGACTAGAGCCAATATTTGCCTCCCAGTGCCAAGTGTACTGCATGGCAAAGGTCAAACGGCAGGCTGACTCATCATCGTCCGGGGTTGCCGAGAATCTTGGGATGTCCTAACACCGGCAAGCCGGGTAGGGTAACCAAGACGCAACGGCGGGGCTTATCCAACATCGATGCACGTGCAATGCAAAAGTTTAGATAACAAAATATTTTCAAAAATCCCACTATTATTTTTCAAGTTTGGCTCACCAATACATTAATTTTTATTTTGAAATTTCACACAAGCAAATTACCGGGAAAGCTCCAGTCCGGATTGGTCGGGCGTAGCCCTGTTATTGCACCATTCCTTTCTCGATCACGCGGGGCATGTTCGTTTTGTCAAGCTTTCGAGGTTATTTTTTCATGTGTAAAATACCAAAATAAGAATTAATTTAAAAAAAATCCCCAGCGGAGTCGCCATTTTGTGGACGGTGAGATCCACGCGGCTCGCTCTCGAAGTTCGGATGTGAAAAACTAAAGAAAAACGTGTGAGTCGCCACCCGGGGTTTAAATTTGGAAAATGTTTGGTACCCGAGAAACCGTTTTAAGAATGATTGTTGACTCTCATGCCGTTTTGGAAAAGGATTTGATCCGCGAAAAGATTCTTTTTGGATCCGGAAGCCAGATTACGCGCGGGGAAGGTTTTTATTGAAAAATGCACCCCGCTCGCCCGGGAAATTCCCGGTCTCTACTAAATAATTTGTGGGATTTTTGTAGAAAATATTTTATTAAGAACTTTGACAAATAAACAAGCAAATAAAGAAATTAATTGAAACCATAACGGGAATAAAATTTAAACAAAAGGACTAAATAGTAATAGTAAGAAAACAAAGGGTGAAATATGCAATAAACACAGGAAAATGGCAGAAAAGAACAGAGAAACAGGGTACGAATAGGGGAAAACAGAGTATAAAAATTTGATTCAAACGGGAGCTGCGCGGCTCCTGCATAGGGGTCGTGCGGCTTATGCTACAAGCCACGCGGCTTGCACGCAACCTATTTTTCAAAAATTTTGTTTTGGGACCAGTGAGCCCAAAATCCGTTCAAAACCTGATTTTCTTCTTCAAATCAACTCAAAATGGATTGTTTTTGTTTGTGATCAAGTTATTGAAATGAAACTCATTCCCGGTACGGATCGTACCGTGCGTTTATCGAGAAAAATCGCCCGGTACGGCTCCGGAAAGCCGGTTTTTATTTTGAAAATGATTTATCGAGTTAAGATATGGTCGTTGAAACCGTTACTAACTCGGGATACCCTCGGAGAACCACGATTGAAAAATCGAAGTTTGAAAACGACTTATACCTTTCTGGAACTCGAAACGGAGGTTGAAAACTTCGGATTCTTCGGCTTTGGACTTATAAGATCAAGATTTGGTGTGATTGAGAGTAAATAGGGAGAAACTAAAAGGGAGCGGAGAGTGTGAAGTTTTGGGAGGTTTACAGGCGGTTTCGAATGAAAATTTTGCCGGAAAATCAAACGGAAATTCTCTCGGGGTAGGATTTTCGGTGTCTGTATTTCTGTGTATGTTTTTTGTGAGGAGGGAGCCTCCATTTATAACCGAAATGAGAGAATAAAAAAGATGATATTCGGCGGTGGCGAGATGATGATATTCCTTGAGCTGGCCTGTCAGGAATTTTTCAGAGATAACAACACTAGCCGCGCGGCTTGTATGAGGGAGCCGCACGGCTTGTATAAGCGAGCCGCACGGCTTGTGTGAAGAAGGAAGAACCGTACGGCCTATAACAGGAGCCGCACGGCTTGTGAGGCTGAGTTTCCAATTTTCCTGGACAAGTTCCATGGTGGTTTAAACGTTTCATTCGTCATCGGGCATGCACGGGTATCCAAAATTGGGGTGTCTACACTATGTACATGCAGATGTTACATAATGTTCAATGTTAGAGATTGATATTCAACTTGCCATGGCAATACTACAAATACGCTGTACCAATTTACCTTTATCGGGAACTGCGTGTTCTACCACAACAAGGTATGGTTGATTTCTTGATGGTCAACCATCCCTTCTCTGTGAATATGTACGCCATTGATTTGCTTTGATAAAAGGGGGGTGGGGCGAAATACGGTGTCAAAATAAGGCTAAGGCGGTTTTGTCAACAAATAGTAAAATCATGGGTGTTTATTATATGGGAGATATGAAATAGTTTAAAGTAAATCTATGATAATAGAAGTTGATGATGATGAGAGGGTTAATATTCAAGCTCCAAAGCATGACGATTGATCCTTTATCTTTGGGCTTTCAGGTTTGATGTATTCTTTTGTGGGTGGATGTGTGCTGTTTATTATTGGTGGGTGTATTTTTTCTGTCTTGGTTGGCAGCTTGCCAATCTTTTTTTTTTTAACGGCAAATTTTTTTTATTAACTCGAAATACACAAAGTACAACGAGATAAAGGGACATTAGCTCATTAACATCCAAGAAAGGAAAGTATACCCCAAACAGAGATGGGACATACCCCCAGACAAAATGAGAAGAGCCAAAAACCAAAGGGAAAAGTTGGCAAGATGCCAACGAAAATACAGCCAAGAGAAAACATCACCAAACACCTATAACTCATCACCCATAGAGCAGTACCTATCTGCCCGTGCCCTAAAATCTGCATTTTCAAACGACCACCACATAGACTCCCCTAAACAAGCAACCGCAGCTTGCCAATCTTGGTGGTTGTTATTTCCTATCCGAGTCTTGGCGGCATAATCGTTCAGCTTGGAATTAATACCTGTGCGGGCTTTTATTGGACACATTAACCAACAATCATTACACTAAACAACCATAGGATATTACAAAAAATTGCACTGAAAATTTTAGCAAAGTAACAAACTAACATGTTTGTTTGGTTTGTCTTTGTCGGACTTTTTGGTCGTAGTACTGTTATTTTGGTAAAAAAATATGAAAGAGATGGATCGAAAAAATTTACTCATTAAGAAATTGACAAGTAAAAATCGTTCCCTCGTATTACCAACCTATTATGCTCTGACAAATGAAGATAAATGTTTGAAAATTTTGAAATAATTCGTTAACATTTGTATTGTGCAAGTGTAACAAAATGAGATCACAGGGGGTTGGGTGTATGATCCTTCGATCATTGACAATTATTAAATGCATCGTAAACGGAGAAGAAAATCATAGAATTTGAATTTATTACTATCTTTCCATAACAGGTGTAGATTCCTTTACAGTTAAAATTTGGAAAACTTTGTCATACCACTTCATTAATAAAAAAATTAAAGCAAATTAAAGGCAACTCCCGCTAATGTAAGGATTATTATTCACATATTACTTGGGATGGGAAGTTTTAAACTTTTTCCTATGTTTAAATGTTTGACAAATCTCTTTAGAGTTTGATAGATTAAAATAATCATTGCATATACTTGCCTCATCCATACTTTGGAGTTTAACGTTGTTTGTCGTAAAGAGAAACAAGACTTTTAAGAATACGAGTTAATATGCACTTCATGATCTCATCTCCAAATATTGGTTTAGTATTAATTGATTAATCCGTGTGTAACGATTTTTCAGATTTTTATACCTATAAAGAGCATAAAAAGAGACATCATATAGAGTTTGCAAGTGGCAAGATAAGCTCGAAAATGGAAGTTACTTCAAACCACTTCAAATTTATGTATTAAGGATCGAATTTGTGAGTATCCTTCCTACGAGTATTGAATAATAAATAAAGCATAAAATTTTTGAACATTGCCTAGTGAAACACTTTAAATTTTTGTACATTGCAAATTTAATCAAATTAAACAAAACATCTTGGGGCAGTCATTAACAAGAAAGTCAAAATCGATGTTTACTATTTGGTTTTAGCCAAAGCACCCCTGAAAATTTGGAGAAAATTTTCTTCCAAATCTTAACACATACATTATTCGTTAAAAGTTTAGACATTTAATTTTGCTAGATGTCGCTTTTTTCTTCTTCTTTCAAAACGATGTTAACTTGAGCAAAAATTAATAGATGGTGTTATGGTACATCACCTCCATGTTTGATGCAGGCAAACATTTTATAACTCTATAAATGAAGGAATTAATCTCGATTTCCTTTATTTATAGAGTTATAAAATATTAACCTGCATCATTGTTTTACCATCTAGTACTATATTATGTGACAACCTAGTCGGCATATTTCTACCTCGGAGGATGGACTCACCACAAATACACACTCTCTCTCTAACTTCCGACGTAGCAAAAACTCTCTCTCTCTCTCTCTCTCTATATATATATATATATATATATATATATGAAGATGTTCTATTAAGGACTCCCTCACGGATCTCCTCCGTGAGGACCACCCCTTTTCTGATTTTCCGGACCAAATTTCGACGATCCGAACCGCTCAAAGTGTTTAAAACATGTTTTCCATGGCCAACGCGAGGAATCACAAAAAAAAATACCCGAAAGGGCTTCATCCGAGCAGTTTTTCATAATAACCGTACATGTATAATTTATCGAAAAAAGCTCGAATGAAGCCCTTCCGGATATTTTTTTTGGACAAATCCTCGTAGTGACCCTTAAAAACACGTTTTAAACACATTGAGTGGTTCGGATCGTCAAGATTCGACCCCGATCCATGAGGTCCGCAAATTGGAAGTTTGAGGGAGTCCTTAGTAGAATGGGATTGAGATATATATATATATATATCTGTGTGTGTGTGTGTGTGTGTGTAGATATGTATATATATGTTTACAGTTCTTGGGTCAACCGGGGGAAGGCGGTGCTTCCACTAGCTTCCCCCCCCCCCCCCTCTCTCTCTCTCTCTCTCTCTCTCTCTCCATTCCGTTCTTTTCCTTCCTTTTCTCTTCTCTCTTTTCCCTTCTCTACAGTTTTTTCTTTCCATTTCCTCTTTGTTTTTCAACCCTAAACCCAGTTTCTGACTGGAGCACGGTGCCGATTCCTACTATAGACAACTACAGTGGGGTGTTTTGTTTATGGCATTTGCAATGACGTGTGTTGCATGGACGGTGTGGGGTGTAGCGGCGGTGGATCTAGATTATGCGGCAGTGGTGATGGAGTTTCCAGTGGAATAGGGGCAACGGATCTGGATGATGGTGGCAGTGGTGGTGATAAAGTTGAAGTGCAGAGGGGTGTTTTGTTGTGCGCTTTCCGGTTAGGTCGTCAGTTAATGAAGGTGACCTTGTCGTCACCACCGGAGTTGGTAACACAGTGATGACGAGTGTGGTGTCTTAGGGTTGCGGTGTTTGGGTGGTTAGGTTTCAATGGTGTCAGTGTCGGGCTTTGTACTTTTGGGTGATTTGTTCGGTGTCAGTTTTGTTGTCCGTGGAGTTATATTGGTGGCAAGTCGTAATCTCTTCCTTATCGATGTTGGTGGTGGGATAAAGCGGTGGCATGGCGTCGTTCTGTACCTTACCGATGACGGCGATAAGGCTGGGGCAAGCAGTCGAGTGCCTATGTTTGGGTGGTATTTTTTTTTTCTTCTACGTTTTGTTCTTTTTCTTTTTACTTATTCAACTTTTGGTTCAATAATTCTCCCCCTTCTCAATGAACCTTTAGTCGAGTTTCTTCAATACCATTGTACAATGGGAACTAGCCCATAGACATGCCATTTTTTCTCTTGGCAGTATGTCAGGATGTAACGGTATCAGAGAACCCAAAAAACATTATACATGTAACGGCCAATACCTTATGTACGTAACGGCTAGTATTTAAAATCAGTGGCTGAGCCACTATAGGACCAGTGTGGGCACAGGCCCACACTGGATTTTTGGGAGTTGTGTTTTTTGTTTTTTTGTTTGCATTTTTATAGAAAAATGCGTTAGAGACTTCACATGCACATCGCCTTTCTATTCTAAATACTAATTACTGCTCTTGGGGTATCATACGTGGTGTTATAACATCATTCTCCTATACATATTTATGTGAGACTCGAGACTAAATATATGGATTTTACCTAAATATGTGATGATCAAGGCCAAGGAAAAAAAATATTGATAGAGAAGGATTTTCCCGGAACCATCAAATAACAAATTACTCGCACACAAACTTCAATTCACTAAATTTTTGCCTTCAAACTATTACATGTTTACGGATTCATAATTAACATATTACCATTAAATGTATATCTTTTTTTTTTTTAATTTCCTTACGATTTACATCAGCAAGGGTTAGTGGAAAAATTAGCTTGTTAACAACTAAAGGGAGTTCAATATCTCTCAACTAACTCAAACCATAGACCTCCCCTTGGAATTCAAAGGGTACACCCAAATAGGCTGTGAGGCACATTTGTTGATAAAATATAAGTCAAGAGAGGCTCCTTTCAAATGATAATTATGGCATGTTCAAATTCTTAAAGAAGAGTAATTTTTTTTCCACTACAATGTGCTGGCGTTTATAGATTAATTGTGCCCTCACTAGTATGATTTTCTTGCTACGCCAATATTTAAAATAGTGTGATTTACTAACCGATGGGGTACAATTGAAATACTAATGCAAATCCCAGACAGGGGAGAGTTATTTCTGATACTTGAAGGGAAAATTTGTACATAATGCAAACTCATGGAGTGTCAATGAGACTTACCCTAAATCAACAAATCTAGCAGGATTATATGTAAGTTGCAGCCAAATCCATCACACATGGCATGTTGCATGCATGCTGCATGTTGTGGTGATGGCCACACTTGCCAGGCATGTAAGTATCTAATTAATGCTTCTTAACGCAGTGAGGCAGTATATATAGACGCGTTACATATCTATACATGCATAACAATTTCAGTGTCAACTGATCAAACGCAGTTCCATAGTTCCATAATAGTCAAACTTAGATTAAGCTACTGAAAAAATGGCATTGAGTTTTCTAGAAACTGTGGTTATCATAGTAGGGGCAGGGCCTGCAGGGATAGCAATCGCTGCATGCCTCAATCTGCTTTCCATACCAAACATAGTTCTGGAGAGAGAAGACTGCATTGCCTCTCTCTGGAAAAAGAACTCATACGACCGCCTAAAACTTCACCTAGCCAAGAAATACTGCACCCTACCACACATGCCATTCCCTTCCCATTTCCCCACGTTTGTTTCCAAGTATATGTTTATCCAGTACTTGGACAACTACGTGGCCCAGTTCAACATAAACCCGCTATTCAGTTGGTCTGTTGAGTCCGCATCACATGACGGCGGAGAGAAGTGGAAGGTGGAGGCGAGGAATGTGGGGTCTGGAGAGATGGAAGTGTTTGAGGGGAGGTTTCTTGTTGTGGCAACGGGGGAGAATTGTGAAGGGTTCGTTCCTAAGGTGTTGGGGTTGGAGGGCTATGGCGGAGAAGTACTCCATTCTTCTGAGTATGATAATGGGCACATGTACAGTGGTAAAGATGTGCTCGTAGTTGGATGTGGGAATTCGGGAATGGAGATCGCTTATGATCTTTGCAACTGCGGTGCTCGAGCGGCCATCTCTATTCGTAGCCATGTATACTTCTTCTCCCTCTATCTCCATAGTGTACATTTTATGTGGTACATGTATGTATGAAAAACTATACTTTAATTGAACTTGACCAAAAAATCTTTGATTTTAAATGACAATATTTTCATACGCAGACCATGGATTTGTTTTATTATTACTATTACTATTTTATTTTAAGTTTCTTTACTCCGTTAAAAAAATGTAGTATCTTTCTTCTTTCCGATTTGTTTAGCATTATTCTTTTGATGTAACCATCTTCGGAAAAACGCTACTATACCCGTCTACATATCTTGGTGTGTACGTTATGCATGCACTCCCTCGAATCGCCTCAAGCTAATAATATTTCTCATAACAATTTTATCACATCAATTTTGAATTCATAGGTTTTATACATAAAATTCATGACATTTGGACATAATTTGAGATACCAACTTCATATAAACGTCGTTTTGTATAAGTTTTGATCTTGATATAATGAATTTTAACAAATGTTATGAATTTCAATGCATGTTGTGAATGTTCTTATGAAACTGTAATAACATTTCATATACACAATCATAAATCCAAGATGTTTCAAGGGGTGCATAAAATAAGGGTGTTTGTTGTTGCACTTAATTCCCAACAAACTTTAAACAGTGTTTAACTGCCTGCTATAAAATGTTTTGACGGATTACAGTCATATTTAGTACAAGTCATAAATGTTTCAACCAAACACAAGCTTATCTTCTCAAACTTGATTTTTTTTTTCCCGGCAAAATGGTTAGTTAAGAAAACTTGGCAAATGGTTCTCAACTTGAATATATACTCCGATTGATCCTATACTCATATCTAATTAAACAAATGGGATGAATAATTAAAATTAAAATGGCAAACGGCCACCATTGGTGCTTGTTTATTAACTTACCTACCTCATTATATTTTTGTTGTGGAACTAGTTACCCAATGATAATATGATCTTGGGTTTTTTTCTTCATAGGTACATGTACTAAGTAAAGAAATGGTGCAATTGGGAATGTCCATGTTAAAGTTCCTTCCATGTAATGTGGTGGACAAGATGCTTCAGAGCCTCACCAAATTTACTTACGGTGATTTATCCCCTTACAGCCTTCAAACCCCATCCAACGGACCCTTCTATCTCAAAGGCATAACAGGTCAATCACCTGTCATTGATGTTGGGACCGTGGAGAAAATCAAAACTGGAGATATTCGGGTACTTGAATTATAGCACATATTATTATAGTGGTGTAGCTTGGATAAGATGGTAAAAAATCGTTGCACTAACCAATGATAAGATGGTAAAAAGTTATGCAACGAAAAGCTAATGTCTTTTTTTGCGGGATTTCTTTCGATTGCAGAAGGAACGTTTTGAGTATTTTGGTCAAAAAAACACTTAACATTATGCAGGGACAAATGAAAATAAATGTTCAAAAAATTTGAGATAAATCAAGCTTTTGAAATGGTATTATTTTGTCTTATGTGTAAAACAATGAGAGCACAAAATTTTGAGTGGGGGTTGGGCTAGGCTCCCTCCACCACTGATTATTATTAGATGCACCGTAAAACTCGACTAATTCCACACAAATGTAGAAAAAATATGAATTTGGATTTATTACATTTCCAATTTAGAGTAGATTCCTTAGATTTAAAAAAATATGGATAACTTTGTCTTAGCAGTTGATTATGAGAAAAATTAAAGCCAAGTAAAGGAGGCTTGCTCTTTTATGAGGAAAATATTATTCGCATAGTAATTGGGATGGGAAGTTTTAGGCCGTTTTCTATCATGATTTTGTGAGATTAATGTTTATCCTTTTTCAACTAAAACAATTACTTCATGGGCCTACTACGTGACGGGTTTGCCATACTTTGGAGTTTATAGTCTGGTGTCACAAAATGAGCATGATTTAAAGGAATAAAGCATGCAGTTAATATGCACTTCTCATCTCCATTTTTTTTTGTCTTAATTCATTAATTGTTGTTTCAAATGATAATGATATTTCAGGTTTTTCCATCTATTATGAGCATAGATGGAGATAACATCGAGTTTGCAAACGGTAAGACAAGTAAATTCCATGCTATTGTGTTTGCCACCGGCTACAAAAGCAATGTTCGAAAATGGCTCAAGGTACTTCAAACTACTTCAAAACTATGCATGAGAATAATTCGTAACTATGCATCGCTTAGTGAAATACATTCATGCAGGCTGTTTCTTCAATAGTCCCGGAGCGTACGTAGCCACGTAGTGCTCCGACTCATTTCATGGAACAACACCTTTAAATAGGGTTCCTACAATTTGTCTTGTGTTGGCCCAGTGCCTCCGTGAATTTAGTTACACAATGTCACTTTCTGTGACCACTCTAAAATCCGATTTGCGGGTATAATGTCGAATGTCATAAAATACTTAATTAAAGCGCATCCTAACATCAATTGGTTTTAAGAGAGACGGTGTATGGTGTTGATGTCTCAAAGCCACCTCATGGCTATGCTTCGATAGTACAGAACAATTAGACCCAATTTAAGCACATTAGACTACACTTCTTAGGGCAGTTACTGACAATAAATAAATGTTAATCACACTCCGTCATAGAGAAATCATATGTGAGTTCAAGGTCATGGCGCGACAATGTATAATACTAAATACTTTTTCAGCAAAAAAAATACTTGTCATTACTAGTTACTAATATGGATGAGAATCTAAAAATTGTGATTATTTAATGTGTAAGCAGGATGATGGAGCCCTTTTCAACGAAGACGGAATGCCGGAAAAAAGATCTCCAAATCATTGGAAGGGGGAGAATGGACTCTACTGTGTAGGATTTGCGAGGGCAGGATTGTTTGGGATATCAAATGATGCCCAAAACATAGCTAAAGACATTAGCTTAATTCTAGCCAAAAAAAGAACTGTTGAGCAATCCTATAAATAAGTTTCCCTAAGGGCTGATGTTGGCGGAATTAATTTGCAACAATTTTGCCCCGCTAACATTTTGTACCCATTTGTGCTTATTCAGACATTTTTCATTCATAACGATGTTTTTTATTCACAAGGACATTAACTTGAAAAGTAAATTACGAGATGACTTGCCATCGTACCGACCTTGTTATTTTACCATCCTAGCATACCATCTTAATTCTTATGTGAAAACCTAGTTGGAATTACCACCTCAGCCGGTGAACTCAAAAAATGCTCTCTCCCTCTCTCTCTCTATCTCTCTCTCTCTCTCTCTCTCACTAATCCCTCTTTCCAAACACTATCACCACACCACATATAGCAACCACCACTAGCCACCTCGATTAAAAGAAAACAAACCAGCACTAGCCACTACCATCGATGCCGTTTTGTCCTCCATAGTTTTAAATAGCGGTATCGATGTATCAGGAATCGGTGTATCGAACAATACGAAGCGGGAATCGGGTGTGGTGGTCATGAATTTCTTTACTAACTTTTTGGGCGTATCGGCATCGGAGCCTCCAAATCCTAAGACGAACCGGCCTATATGGTAAGTATCAGCCGATATTCAAAACTATGTTGTCCTCCCTCTTTCTCTAATATTTCATCTCACGCCCGCATAAACAACCTATGCCACCAACATAACCATAATCACACTCCACTCTCTCGTTTATGGTCGATAGTGGCAGTGGTCATGAGGGGGTCGAGATTGCATTCGACCTAAGCGTGAGGCCGGACAATGGTACCTGGATTGCCTACGTGCGAGGACTCAATAATTTATCCTCTGCATATGAGCAAGAGAACAACAATAAATAAAAACCAACTTTATGAAATGGATTCAATAAAGTTGAACAAGAAATTACAAGAAAATGTAAAGGCGAATCTAGGCTAGGCTAGGAAAAAAGGTAAGCATTTTTTCAAGCAGGTTGATGAAAATGGTTAAGGATTTTGTTGGAAATTAATTGATTGAATTGGTTGTAAGTGTTGGGCTTGATTGGTGTTGGATCCCTAATTTCTTCGTCTTCTAAACTCATATTTATAGGCTCCATGCATTTGAATTGTGATCCTTGGCGCCAATCTCTGTTTGGCCGAGATGCTGCCGTGTGGCTTTCTTCTTAACCGCCTTCATGACACAGCTAGAAACGTGAACAAGAACAAAAATCACCCCCACGAATAAGAAACAACTCTTCTACAATCTAATAACCCGCAGATTAATAGAATTATAGGAAAAAGAGATACTCTCTCTTGTGAAAAACTCAATATATTAATCAACTCCCTTGCCCTAAGGCTTACATCAATTATTTATACTAGCTGCAACCCTAAAACTAAAAAGGAAATAAAATTACTAGCTAGCAGCCCTAATGCTTGTACAATAAGGAAACATAAAATAGGAAACCTCAATCAGAAGAAATTAGGAAACAAAATACTTCTAGAATATTTTAAAAAAATTATAACATATTAAATAAAAATACTAAATGTAAATCAATATAAATAAAATATGACTTTTCTTGAAATCCACCCTGCATCAGATAAAGCGTTTTCATTGCTTGAAGTAACTTGATAAAGCGTTTCTTGTCGGTATCAATTTTATACTTCAAATTAATTTTTTCGAACCTGAACTTTGAAAATTCTTCAAAAAGTAAGGGAACGATTTCCTTCCAAATTCCGCCTAGGTGAGCAATCCATATATTCTTGCTTATGGAGTCTTAGATGAATTTCAAAAACGGATCAACAAATTCATTAGCACTCTTGTCAATTGCACCGTCTTTAAGCTTTTTATAAGAATAAAATCCAATTGATTCTTCTAAATCTTTTTCTAACAACGCCAACGTAGAAACCACTTTTTCTTGCAACTCTTCTTGATTTTCTGTAATTTTCTCCACCAGTTCTTCGTCAAAAACTGGTGGCTTACTCCAATCCACTACTGGATCTGGAATATTATTTGTAGTAAAAGGCCACTCAATGGTAGCCTCCGTTGTCCTCTCCCTCGGCTGATAGTTACCCGCCAAAGGTTTGGTGATAGAAATGTCATCTGATACCTCCTCCTCTTTCGGAAACCGAGGTATAACAAGACGACGGCGAGGTGGATTCCCCCCAACAGTTAGGGCAGCAATCTGGTCGACTAGGGCAATCACGTCCGACACATGTTGTTCTAATTGCTGGAACCGCGCCTCTAGTTGTGCTTCTCGCGCGGCATCATCGTGCTCATACACATACTCGACGTCAACTTGTCGATCATGACGATATCTTCGTGCCATGATCAATCAGGAATCGAGCCTAAGCTCTGATACCAACTGACGCAGCTAGAAACATGAACAAAAACAAAGATCACCCCCGGCCACGAATAAGAAACAACTCTTCTACAATCTAATAACCCGTAGATTAATAGAATTATAGGAAAAAGAGATACTCTCTCTTGTGAAAAACTCAATATATTAATCAACTCCCTTGCCCTAAGGCTTACATCAATTATTTATACTAGCCGCAACCCTAAAACTAAAAAGGAAATAAAATTACTAGCTAGCAACCCTAATGCTTGTAAAATAAGGAAACATAAAATAGGAAACCTCAATCAGAAGAAACTAGGAAACAAAATACTTCTAGAATATTTTAACAAAATTATAACATATTAAATAAAAATACTAAATGTAAATCAATATAAATAAAATATGACTTTTCTTGAAATCCACCCTGCATCACTTCACCATGTGTTGCCAAGTGTCCCATAACATGCAACTTCTTCTTCATGCTGATGATCAAGGATGGTTATAGGGAGTTACAATTCCTTCCACTCCCTTTTCCATGCAACTCTGAAGATCATGGGAGGAAAGCACTCTCGTTGTTTTTAGGAAATGGAGATCATGGGCTCTCTTAATATTTTACACATGTTGTTAATGAAGAAGATGGGCCAATTGACCAAGTTAATTGGCCTTTTATCTAATTACCAAACAATTAATCCATTGTGGACTCAATTTACATAGGACAAAATAAAAGAAAACCCAATTATCATTATAATTATATTGGGCTTTCACTTGATTTGGGCTGAAAATGACATTTTCGGCCTTTTTATATTTTTCCTTATTTTTATTAAATTAAGACTTGTTAATTCAAAAAGGATAAAACTTGGCTTTTCAACCAGGCCTTCTAGTCCTGTCTTAATCAAACTTTTAACAGTCTTGTTGTAACCTAACTATAACCAATTGGCATTTAACTAGATGCCATCCAAATAGAATAAAATATTCTTATCATATGGCATTTCACTTGGGCTTTTAACAGTCTTGTTGTAACCTAACTATAATGGCATTAGATGACATTTTCGGCCTTATTACAATTTTTGTGCCAAATTTGGGTATAAACATTGCCCCCTAAAATTTGGCTTTTCAACCAGGCCTTCAAGTCTTGTCTTAATCAAACTTTTAACAGTCTTATTGTGACCTAACTATAACCAATTGGTATTTAACTAGATTGGGTTTTAGTTTTGGTTTAGTATACTTTGTGGGTGTATATCTGTGTTGCTTCTTGATCACTTGGGACTGTTCAGTGTGCCTTCCATTTGGAGCTTTGATCTCTTGTCCTTTTAATCTCATGTATTTTTTACATTTGATTGATAAAAATTTTGGTAGTTCAAAAAAAAAAATTTCATAAGCCATCATTATATAGGCCTAGAGATGATATGTGTCGAGTTCTCCCTCCATTGTTGCTTTAGCACCCCCACAGTTGACATCACCGTTTAACAAGAAACGAGGAGATGCACCGATATTTTGCACGGAAGCTTTCAAAACTCTGGTAGGATAAGAGAGAGAGAGAGATACCTAGGGAGTAGGTTTAAAACCCTTCATAATTATCTCTAACGTCTCTCTTTATCTTCTTAACCCCCAAAATTTCTTTGTTCTTCACGCTTCAACTCCTTCTCCACCACTCCTCTTCCTTGAAACCCCATATTTCGATTCACTATGGCTTCGAAGAGAGCTGCTTTGTCATCAACGAAACCCAACAGCACCTCAGTGCAAGTTAACAAAATACTCAAAGACAAGAAGATCACTCTGAATATAGATTACATGATTGAGAGGCCTTCGTCTCAATCTTGGTTGGTTCTGGGGCAACCTTTGAAGAAGAATTTCCTCCAGCTCTTGATCCCTTTTATCCCCTATGTGAAGGATCGTGGCCTTTTGATTACATTGAACCCAACTAGCAACATTATTGTGGTAAACATGTCAAAAACCCAAATCGGCTATGGCACAAAGCCAAAAAAAACTACGCAGCCTGGGCTGATCGCATGGCCACTACAAAGGGAGAATTCTGGCAATCAATTGGGATCTAAGACGCCATCATGCTTAGCTGCCAAACCCTAGATATGGACAAAGCTCTCTTCATGGCCGCGACCCAATTCTTGTCAGCTTCTACAAACTCCTTTCACTTTAGAGTAGGTATAATGAGCCCAACCATGCAAGACATCTGTTTCTTAACAAGCCTCCGCTCTCATGGAGAGGAGGCCAATTGCTTTATAACCTTGAAAACTCTCCTGTTTGTTTATGATAATGATCATTTGGCCTATACTAACTTCATTACCCGTTGGAAAGGCAAAGGAGCTGTAACATACAATGAACACGTGGCCTTTCTGATTTATTGGCTCAACGTGTGGCTTTTGTGTGTAGCATTTACTAAAATTATAGAGAATTTTACTGACCTGGCAAAAGTTTAGGCTCTGGACAGAAATTTTCCTTAGCTCCTTTAGTTTTCGCTCATTTATATCGAGGGATGAATGAACTTCTTGACCAAAAGTTCTTGTTCAGTGCTAGGCCTCTATGGATCATGACCCTATGGCTTTGGTCCTATTTTCCTGCCATGGGACCAAGACTTCACAAAACCCCCAGACCACACCTGCTTTGGAGCTCACTGCATTGGCTTGTCTAGCCCTGAGCATAATTTTGAAGAATGTTTTCATTTCTTCTATGTTGAATTGACCACCATGGGTAAAGGCTACATGCCTTTAGAGAGGGCTACGGTCCCAATTTAGTTGAAGAACCGTGCTTCTGAACTAGGGGGGGATTTTGATGCCCATAATGATATGTCATCTAACTTTCTGCTCTCTCGAGATCTACTATATATATAGGATGACTTCCACTACCTCAACCTCGTCAAATGATAAATGTGGCGTGAAATTTTGCAATGCTGCTCAAATTTCACGCCAATTTGGATTATTACAAATCATCCCTGCTCGCCCCTATACCTCTCATAATGAAAATTTTCTAGAAAGGTCTGTTACTGGATCCAAGGATAAAATAGCCTCAACAGCCACTGGATCCAAAACAATAGGTATTTACTAACTTTAGACCTCTGCTGATTCTCTGGTTCCTCCCATTATCAAAGGTCCAAAAAAGAAAAGTAACAAAATTATTACAGGCCTTGAAGAAGAAGAAGTAACTCAAGACATCAAATCCTCTGCCCAAGCAACCCAGGAAAGCTCCTCCTATTGCAAAAACTGTTGAAAAGGTATTATAGCCGTTTTACTTCCAAAATTTGAGTTTTTTGCTCTTTGGCTGATCTCTCATATTTGTGATTACAGGCGTTGTCCATTAGAATTGCAGGCTGAACAAGAAGCAACACCTAATCCCCTAAGGAAGATACTTCTCCTTCACTTGAGGTAAATCACTGCAATCCCCCCATTTTAGGCTATTTTAAACACTTATATTCTTCTATTAGGCTTTGGTCTTTACATTTGCACAGTTCAAAGGCCAAGATCAATGCCATACTTGCTAAATAGCAATCTGACAAGCCTACTAACTCCTCTTTCCAAAACAACAAGAGAGTCAAGGTTACGGCTAAAAGACCCATTTTAATAGACTCTTCATCATCCAAATATTACAACGAGCTTAAGGCTCTAGACCTAGTAAGATAGTTCTTGAGTATGGGTAAATTCATACTAATGAATTCTAACCATCTTTTCCTTTTTAGGAAGCTCTAACCTTTGGTTGTCATGAGATGCAGGCTTCTTTAGATACTCCAACCAAAACCAATCAAAGCCTCCTATCAAAAGATAAGGCTGGATTTTTATAGCCTTCTCTAATGAAAGATCAATCAGTCCAATCCTCTCTCCTCAGAAGGACTTGAAACAACCCCCATCTTCCCTAGAATTGAAAGAGACTCCAATAGATGTATATGATGAGGCAATGGATAGCCTCTTTGAATCTATGAAGGCCATTGTTTCGGGTTTTGTTTATAGCGCATGTGAAAGTGGAGTTGGATCTTCTTCTCAGATCACTTTTACACCTAAGGAAATTACTCAAGCCAAAGAGGTATTCAAGGCTGTCTTCAAGAAAGATGTGAAGAATGCACTTCATCCAAGGCATCTCTCTTAATTGAAGAAAGTTATGGAGACCCTTGTGGCTTCCCAAGCCCTTACAGATACACCTAGTGTAGATATTTAAAACTTCTACAAAGACTTTAGAAGTTTTTCCAAATCCTATACTCAGCAACGACACAAAGTCTTCATCAAGTTGAGGAACAACTAAAGGAATACGCTGTCTTGAAAGGTGATCTTTCCACCAGGATTGCTTCTTAGGAAGAAATAAAAGGTCAAAAGGACACCAAAAATCAGCAATTGGCTGCCTCGGCATCAAGGATTCAAGTCTTGGAAAATCAACTGGCCTCTGAACGTAAAACGCTTCAGGCTTTAACCAATGAAAATGCTGCCTTGATTGAAATTAAGAAGAAACTCTTCTCCGACACCCAATCTTCCAAAGAAACCGCTTGAGAATCAGCTCCAACGCATGGTGAACTCCTAGGAAGGCCTGAGAGCTAGCCTCCTGGATCATCTTAGATTTCTCTTTTAGCCTCTTATTACTTTAGCTTGGCCTGAACATTTACTTCTATTGGCCTTAGGCTTTTTACTGCATGATCTGTAAAAAAGTTGGCCCATGTTTGAGGACTTTCAGTTTTATTTGCCCAAGCTCTGAACTCTCTTACTTAATGAGCTTGAGGCATGTGATTTAATGGTCTAGAAAATTAAAATTTGGATGTGGCCAGGAATTTTTAGGCCTTTTAGCCTAAGTAATATGGATACAGGCCTGCTTATCTTACATCTTCCATGTTTTTTATGGTGGTTTCTCACCAAAATCCCCCATTTCCCACATGGTAGGATAATAGTTTTTAAGAGATTTTCCATTTGTAGTATGTTTATGCATACCACCAGCCAAATCCATCAAAAGTTAACGTTTCACCTAAAGACTTGGTAGATTTGGTATGGACCATCCCACCTAGGGAACCATTTACCTAACTTTGTGCTTTTTGTGCCTAAAGGCAAAACTGCCTTTCATACCAAGTCCCTTTCTAAAAAAACTTTTGTTTCTCACTCTTTTATCATAGGCCTTAGCTACTTTCCTCTTTTGAATCAACATATGATCTAAAGCGGCAAGCATATTTTCATCCAAGACCTCTAATTCCATTAACATAGCATGTGTATAATCTGCATGAACAAGGCCATTTTGATATGCCAGCCTTGCTGATTTTACTGTAATTTCCATTGGTAGGACTGGATCATGTCCATATACAAGCATATATGGAGTTACATTAGTGGTTGTCTTCTTCGACGTTCTATAGGCCCATAAGGCCTCAGAAAGAAGCTCATGCCATTCTCTTGGATTATCCTCCACCACCTTTTCAATATGCCGATCAACGTCCTATTGGTTGATTCATCCTGACCATTCCCTTGAGCATAATTAGGGGTGGAGTGAGATAAAGTTATCTTCAAATTCGTTGCAAAAGCTTGAACTTGACTTTCAAAAAACATTATCCCACTATAAACCACTGAGTGTTGAGGGATTCCTGTTACGCCCTAGTTTTTTTTTTTTTAAATAAAAAATTATTAATCAAGTTGCTATTTATAATTGAGTGTCGTGGTCGAATCTTATTTAATTGTTTTGAGGGTATTCTTAGCATTGTTATGGTTTTGAGGATAATATTGCAGTTATAAAAGATTACATTTATAAGTTTATTTGTATTTTAGATTTGTATGTTATTTTAAATACTCACGTTAATTAGTTAGCTATAGTTTAGGGGGCATGATGTATGTGGCCTATAATTGGGGAACATGGTTTGTTAGTGGGTTAATAATACGTTCATTAAGTAGGGTTTTATTCTGGGATAGCATTTTGAGAGGAGGGAGCAGTAGCAGCAATCGCAGGTTTCTGGAGGTGCTCTTCTTCCTTTTTCCCTTTGAGGTAATATTGTTTCCCATCAACTCCTTATCTTCAGATCTTCACCGTTTCTTAGAAGGTTGATCTGGTGGGTTAGAAAATGGTTGCGTATAACGGACTTGATTTGTGGCATTGGGCACTTTGTCTCACCATAGCAATGTGTACGAGTAGTGGATGTGGGGTTGAGTGTCAGATTTGTGCTTAGTGGTGCACATGTATGTGGGTTTGGTGAAACAGGGGTACACATGGGTTTGGGGAATTAATATTCTCGAGATATAATCAAGGCAGTAAGTATTTTCTCCACTAGAAATTTTTATATTTTATCATTTGTTTTTGGAGGATAGTGCTTTGAGGTAATAGGATGGCTGTTAGCATGTGTATATTCGGAGTTTGGGATAGGAACAAGATAGCTGTTAGCTTGATTTGGGCTGAATATAGGTATAGATCAGCTGGGTTTGTCTTAGATTAGTTTTAGTTTTACGGTTAATTCCATTTTAGGGTAGTTCTACATTGCTAGGGATATTCTGTACCTGATATAATTAGTGATTTCATGTTCTATTTTGTTCAGGTTAGCCTCTTTCGCATGTTCGAGTTACATTACCTTTTGAACCGAAGTGAGTGGTTAAACATGTTACGTATTTTCGAACTCGACGTGGCCCTTGAATTATTCTTTTGTAAAAATTATCATTTGTTTATTGAAATGTGAATGGTTTATATTGGATTTTTTATTTGGCATGCGATAAAAAAAATATTCTTTTGGTAAGAACTTGGTGGATATTGATGGGAACATTTATTATTGAAAGTCCAGGGAAATTAATCCTCTGTGTGTGGGTGACTCTGGCCATTAGGGAAGAGGCCGTGTCCTGGCCGGTGACCCTAATGCTCAACGGCCGACTTTCGCCGGATTGTTCTTAGGGAAAAGTTCCACGGGCTACCTACTCGTGGTGACTCTAAGTTTCGATATTGGATCCAATTTTTGAGAGATTTGTTCACTGGCACTTGGTACTATTTGATATTGGTTGTGCTACCCCATTGTTGTTGGATATCGCATTGTGATTACCACTAAGTCTTGTTATTGGTAAAATTTGTTAATTTGTTGTACATCTTGTATGCCAAATTAATTTTACATATTAATCTATTTTTATCTCTGCTTTAGAACTTTATTTAATATACATGCTTTGCCATTCACTGAGCTTGTCAGCTGACGGATTAATTCCAACATCATTTTCAGGCAAATCGAGTCGATAGGCAAGGATTCTGGCGGCGTCTTGGGGAGTTACTGTGTTGACCTCCATAGGATGTTGCATTTTAGTTTTATAATTTTATTTATTCGCTTTCGCACTTTGTTAAACCTTTTTTATAAATGCATCTATAATCATTAGTGGAAAATTTTATGGTTGGGTTCATGGGATGATTGTTCCCCATGCTTATGTTGATACAAATTTGGTTTTGATTTTGCTTAATAATAAAGGATGGACATTTATTGTTTTACTGTTAATTTTATTTTAGGCTTCGTGTTCCATGAGTTTGCCTCGTGGCACACGGCCGGTCATTTCCCATTTTGGGGCGTGACAATTCCAAACATGTGGATGATTCTTTCTTCAGTGGCATTTATGATAGCTTATTGTTCGACAGTCTTTAAACGAATGACTTCCGCCCATTTTGTAAAGTAATTTGTTGCTGCAAAAATATAGGTATGGTTCTTGGAAGAAGGAAGATGAATCTTGCCAATTAGATCTAAGGCCCACCCCCAAAATGGCCAAGGTTTCACTACGGCTTGAAAATTAGCCGCAGGTACATGTGGAATTGGGCCATGGGCTTGGCAGGGCTGACACCCTTTAGAAATGCAAATACAATCCTCTAAAATTGTAGGTCAGCCATCTTATTTTTAGGCCTGACTGGTGGGCTTCACAAATCCCTTCACGAACCTCTACCATGACCTTCATCGCCCCTCTATGTTGAAGGCACCTGAGTAATAATCATCCTATAGGATCTTCTTGTATAAGTCATCCCCAATAAGAACAAATAACTCGCAGCCCTCCTTATTTTCCTAGAGGTCTTTAAATAAGGACTTCTAAGAAATGAAATGATAGGCCTTCGCCAGTCAACTACTCTCAGGGATGGAGCCAGAGGGGGCCAGTAGGGGTGGTCACCCCTGCAAGAAAAAAAAAAACCTCTCTAGTATAACATAGAAAAAAATAATTTTCCTATGAATTATATAGGCTCGCCCCTGCAAAGTATTTTGGAAAAAAAATTCGCCTCTTCATAGTGAAATTCCTGGCTCCGTCCCTGACTACTCTCACCTTCTTATGAATCATCTTCAGAAGGGCTTTAAGGGTTTGCCACAAATACCTCTAGGCCTAAGCCCCTTCTCTTAACTGTGGGTAATAGCCTTTTTATAATGGCAATAACTTAATGTAGTACCCCTGAAGATAACTTCGGACCTATGGAGGCCTGGGCCAAACTATTGGCCTCCTCATTCATTCTCCTCGAACATGTTGGACTATTACATTCTTGAAATCTTGAAGCAGTTACATAGAAGCCATGTAATAGGGTGCTAATTCTTCACTATAGCATTTAAATGTTCCTGGTAAGTGATTTATTACAGGATTTGAATCTCCAACTATTACTATGGATCTGGCCTCTAATTCTCTAATAATTTCAAGGCCTATTGCATCCGCTTCATATTTGGCCTGATTACTAGTACATTGGAAATCAAACTTGAATGAAAGTTTAGTCGTTAGGCTTTCAGGAGAAATTAAAATGATCTTACAACCTGAGACTTCTTGGGTTCTTGATCCATCAAACAATAATTTCCACGGTTTAAAGGGTACCTCAAAGCAATTTAGGCCTGAGTCTGATTCATTTGTTACATCCAAACAAGGATAATCAGTAAGACAATCAGCTAAGGCCTGGCCTTTTACAGCCTTTTGAAGAATATATTGGAAGCAAAATTCCTTTAAGACAAGAGACTATTTGCCAATTCAGCAACGTAATAAGGGATGAGTCAACAAATATTTAATGAGATCCATTTTACTCACAATATAAATAGAAACGGGAAGCATGTATTGGCTTAATTTAATTGCAGAAAAGTACAAAGCAAGGCATAATTTTTCAATTGAAGCGTATCTCCTTTCACATGGAGTCAACATTCTACTTAAATAATAAACTACTTGCTCTTGAGCTTGTTCATTATCTTGAGCTAAAAGGCTTCCAATGGATCCTTAACTTCAACGGCTTGTTCTTGATTGGAGGCATTACGACTAGCATACTAGCCAAGTATCCTTTAATTGCCTCGAATTCGTCTGGTGATAAGCCTCCCACACAAAGTCTTCATGATTTTTAAGGTTTAATAAGGGGGAAAAGACATGGACTCTTCCAACCAAGTTTGAAATGAACATCCTTAAAAAGTTAACAGGCCCTAAAAGTTGTTGCAATTGCTTCTTTGTTGTTGGAGGCTTTCCTTCCATCAAGGCCTTGACCTTGTTCTTATCAACCTCGATTCCCCATTGATGAATCAAGAAACCCAAGAAGTTGCCCGCTAAGACTACAAAGACCCACTTTAAAGGGGTTCATTTTAAGGTTGAATTTCTTCATCCTTAGGAATGCACTCCTAAGATGTTCCATATGCTCTTCATGGGACTAGGACTTAATAATGACATCATCGATGTAAACTTCCATGAAATCACCTATGATATCGTGGAACAGAGCGTTGATAAGTAGTAGTTGCATTTTTCATGCAGAAGGGCATCACAACCCACTCATAAGTCCCCCAAGCTCCTGGACATCTAAAAGCGGTCTTGGATATATCAAACTCATCAATGAACATTTGGTTGTAGTCAGAATGGCCATCCATAAAGGACAATACCTTATGCTTGGCTCCTCCATTCACCATTAGGTCTACAATTGGCATTGGATACTCATCCTTTGGAGAAGCAAGGTTGAGATTCCTGAAGTCTATACAAACCCTAATCTTCTCATTTTTCTTAACAAGAATAATGTGGGACAACCAAGTGACATACCTAGTTGTTCGAATGAAACCAGCGCTAAGCATCCTCTCAATTTTGGCCTTGACCTGTAATTCTAGCTCTGAAGACATTCTCCTCAGAGGGTGCTTAAAAGGCGTGAATCCAGGTTGGATAGCTAATCAATGTTCTACTAAGTCCCTTGAAAGGCCTGGCATTTCGTCATAATCTCAAGCACAACAACATTTGAACTCCTTTAAGAGCTCTATTAACCTTTCATTGGTGATCTCTAGCAAGATCTAACTCACATATACAACCCTGGGGTGGTCAATAGTTCCCATGTTCACTTCTCCCAAAGGGTCTTGGACATCAGCCTTTAAATCGTTTAACTTGGCCGACGCAGCATCCAGGTCTTCCAATCTTATCACTTCTTATCTATCATTCAGGCCTTCACTGTCATGAATAAATTCGGCTACATTGGCTGAATACTGATCTTCCACAAAGTTCGATAATTCTTCCATCTGCTAGGTAGGCTCCAAACCTAGCAATCGTTGCCTGAAATGAAATGCCTTTCTCAAACTTTGACGGGTTCACTGACATTGGATACCATTTGAGTAATAGAAGCCGTTGGCCTAACAAATACTGGGCCAACAAACTCTAGAAACAAGTTCTTCAGGTCCTCAGCTGAAGCCTGAGGAGAAAGAGAAACAACCTTGTGGCAGCCATACTTGCCCAAGCCTGCAACTTTCATTGACCCACATCTGGGTCATATAACCTTGCCTTTACATGGTAAGAACTAGCTAAAAGAGCCTTCGGTCTGTCCAAACTACCTCTACTTCATCTTGATTCTAAAACATTAGACATTGGTGAAGAGTTGTAGGAATTGCCATGGAAGCATGGATCCAATCTCTTCCCAGTTAAGCATTAAATGTAGAACGGGAATTGATAACAAAGAAAGTAGTAATTAAAATCCTAGTTCCTACTGTTAAGTTCATAATGAATACCTTGATAGGCTGTTACTCCTCTTGTGAAATCTGTAATGCTGGCACTAAAAGCAATCAGATCTTGATCAGTCTTCCCAAGCTTGTTCACCATAAATCTAGGGAACAAATTCACCGCCTGCCATTATCAACCCATATACGATTTAAAGGCATCCCCCATCCAAGCATTGCATAATGTATAAAGGCTTAATATGCTTTGCCTCTTGGGGAGTAGACCTCTGGAATACCACTGATGCTGCTACTTCACTAGCCTCCTCCTCTATTTGGTTCTTCAAGATATCTGCCGTGGAGATAAAGTCAACAGGCCTGAGGGATTCATCAAGGATTTGAGGCATTGGTCCCATTTATCGGTGCATCCCCTTCCATTTAAGTTCTTATTTTGTTTCAATTCTTAATTTTCTTTTCTCTTTGTTTTTTTTTTCTTTTCATCAAGAAGACACCACTATTCAAGCATATCCCGCAACTACCCTTTCAAAGATTAGCCCTTACATGTTCACCATTCTCAAGACACAATATAGGTACTGGAGCGTAACAAGAAAAATGCCCAACATGGTTAATGAGGGGTAGGTAGGCCACAAAGGAACAAATTGGCTCAAAAGCATCAAAGATTGCCTATAATCCTCTCCTAAGGGTGATGTGGGCACCCCTCTGAGGAATTCAATTCGGAGTCGCCACCTAGGCTTTAGCAGATTGTCCCCGAGGAACCAAACTCGAATGTCTCGTGCCACATTTTTAGGATAAGGTTTTAAAACTAGTTCGTCTTCACCATAATATCTTAGGTTTGGGAGCTTGATTACGAGAGGGGAAGGGTTTTATGGCACCCCTCTCACCCAACTCAAGGGTCAGTCTCTACTTAGTATTCGTGGAATTTGAAAAATGTTTACGATTCAACTTTATTCACATAAAGGGGAATAGGGAATGGGAAACAAGTAAATGAGATTATAACCACAATACCCATGAAATGGTGGTGGATGTTTGTGAGAAGTGTACGAAGTGAGTGTTTATGATACATGAGATGCATTGGATAGCATGAGGTATGTGAAATATGCAAAACATGATATTATTCACCTTAAACTAACAATAGACATGAACTACTTTATGAGATATATAACCAATGGATGGATTCTACATGATGACCTCTGCAAGAATAAGCTGGGATATAATGAAATGACCATAAACAGAAGGTATGTTGGACAGGATAAATCAAATGAAGACTGTTTTCATCAAAAGGAATTTGCTAAACTATTTCTAACTTAGGTGCTCAAGTGGAAGACTTGAGTGCTCAGGTCAAGTACTTGAGTGCTTAAGTCAATGACTTGAGCTCTAAAGCCATCAACCTTCTTGCTTATGATCTTGATCCTTCTTTAAAAAATGTTCCTTTTCCCTTCTGATTATCACAGTTTCAGACTTAAAAGACCTTTTAAGGGAGCTAATGAGTATCAAAATTTTCACTTAAATGGTAAATAAGCCTCCAAAAATGTATTTTAACCCATGACATGAGTTGATCAGACTGTGAACAGATCATCTTTGATGCAAATAGTTGATATAAAATACTAGAAACAGGATCTCATTTATTAAACATTGCAAAAACACACTATAGGGGAAAGGACTTGAGCGCTCAAGTTGAGGACTTGAGCGCTCAAGTTCTCAAGTTGTTCTCCTGAGCATGCTTGATTTCTCCTTTAATGACCTCCATTTTGCCTTGGTTTGTTGAGAATAGGTCTGGTTACTTCCTTTTATCATGTTTTTGAGCAAGATAAATAGTTTTCAAGACCAATAAAGAGGTATAGATGCAACTTTTTGGTGTTTTTATGCTTCAAAAGCATCATAAACCCCTTTATTTTGATTGATCAAACCATGAACATGTGTACTATGATGAATATAACCATTAAGGGAGAGAACAAACATGATTAGAACATATAAATAAGAGATATGAAGGGATGTGCTAAACAGCATTTGGGCACTCAAGTTACTGACTTGAGCACTCAAGTCGTAGACTTGAGACTTGAGCACTCCAGCCATTGATTGATCTTGATGCTCAAAAGTTGTTTTCTTAATAAAATAAACCCACAAATGGTATGAAGAACTAATATGAGTTTGTTAACTCCCTGTGTAAAGATGACATGATCAAAAGGTATTTCTACCTTTTTAAGCTTGAAACAAGGGCCTTACACTTGGTTTTTGAGGGATGAGGCTTGTGATGAGATTTTGAAACTAATATGTGACTAGTTTTGGACTGGGTAAGCAAGGTTTAGATATGTTTGAGTGGTTTGAACACGTTTTATGGGCCCAACAAGGAAACCTAAGGTTTCTGGGACTTTTTGAGATCATTTTATGGAAAATAAGGTTTGAGGACTGGGTTTTGGGTTGATTTAGGACTAGACAAGGACTGGGTAGGCTAGATTTGATCTTGAAGATGAGTTTTGATCATGTTTGATCACTCCTTTAGTGAAAACCGGCCCATTTTGGGTGTTTTTGGTGATGAAAACTAAGGATTTTTTATGGGTTTTGTTGAGAGAGAATGGATATGCACAGGCTGATGGCTATGGAGGTGTGAAGAGTTGCAAAATGGAGATGAAGGATTGCCTACAACCAAATGAAATCCGAATTCTCGTAAATATTCTACAACTAGACTTTCATTTGCTCGATATTCATGTTTAATCTATTGCTTATTTTATGTTCATTAAAGATATGAGTTTTGATTTCTAAATTAATCCTAAGGCATGCTTTTAAAATTTTCAATTCATGCGTAGATTTTTAAAGGGAGAGTTAATTAGACATCCTGTATCAATAATATCTTTATGATTCCATTCTACCGAGTTTGAATATTTATGTTTACATCCTGTCTTTTAAATAATACCCAAAATGCCCTTTATCCATACTTAGTATATTTATGTTTATTATGTAAAATTACCAATGTGGTAAATCAATAAACCATATTCAATGTGTAATGGTGGATTAATTTGCCATTTTTTCACCAAAGTGGTAAAACAATAAACCATATTTACTTTTATTTAACTTGCCTTTATGAATTTGGCTAGCGTAGCGACTCCTTTAAAAATTTTAACATTCTTTATGTTTTCATCCCAAAAATATTTACCCTATAGGCAAAGAATTTTAGGATGAAAACAGAAAGAATTTAGGATGGAATTTAGGATGCCAACATTCTTTATGTTTTCATCCCAAAAATTCTTACCCTGTAGGCAAAGATTTTTAGGATGAAAACAGAAAGAATTTAGGATGGATTTTACGATGCCAACATTCTTTATGTTTTCATCCCAAAAATCCTTAACCTTATAGGCAAAGATTTTTAGGATGAAACAGAAAGAATTTAGGATGGAATTTAGGATGCCAACACTCTTTATGTTTTCATCCCAAAAATCTTTACCCTATATGCAAAGATTTTTAGGATGAAAACATAAAAAATTTAGGATGAAATTTAGGATGGATTTTAGGATGGCAACATTCTTTATGTTTTCACCCCAAAAATCTTTACCCTATACGCAAAGAATTTGAGGATGAAAACAAAAGGAATTTAGGATGGAATTTATGATGTCAACATTCTTTATGTTTTCATCCCAAAAATCTTTACGCTATAGGCAAATAATTTTAGGATAAAAACATAAAGAATTTAGGATGAAAATACAAAGAAAAATCATGGATAAAATTGTTCAGGGAGCCGTATGCGCAGGCCAAATTCATAAAAGGAAGTTAAATAATGGAGTAGTGAATATGGTTTATTGTTTTGCCACTTTGGTGAGAAAATGGAAATTTAATCTGTAACGCCCCATGTAGACTACAAGCCCAACACCTTGATTTGATCCAATAGCCATAGCACATGGCCTAAAATACTCAAGCCCAAGGTATTAGTAGTAGCCGACATGGTTTGTGATATGCCTAAGATCACTCATGTAAACAACCAATGTGGGACTAAATACCATCTACCCCGAAACCTGGGGTATTACAATTTTCCCCCCTTAGGGATGCAACGTCATTGTTGCATACTCCCAGCAACCTCCCCTGGTGCCCGTGGTGGCAGAGCGCATCCTACCCACCACTTGGACCAGGGTGGGGCTCTGATACCATTTGTAACGCCCTATGTAGACCACTAGCCCAGTACCTTGATTTGATCCACTAGCCACACCACATGGCCCCAAAATGCTTAAGCCCAAGGTACAAGTAGTAGTCCACTTGGTTTGTTATATACCCAAGATAACTCATGTAAACAACCAATGTGGGACTAAACACCATCTACCTCCAAACCTGGGGTACTACAATCTTCCCCCCTTAGGGATGCAACGTTCTCATTGCATAGTCCTAGCAACCTCCCCTGGTGTCCATGCTGGCAGAGCGGATCCTACCCACCACTTGGACCAGGGCGGGACTCTGATACCATTTGGTACGCCCCATGTAGACTACTAGCCCAACACCTTGATTTGATCCACTAGCCACACCACATGACCCAAAATGCTTAAGCCTAAGGTATTAGTAGTAGCCAACATGGTTTGTAATATGCCTAAGATCACTCATGTAAACAACCAATGTGGGACTAAATACCATCTACCCCCAAACCTGGGGTATTACATAATCAACCATGTTCACATGTCCTTTAAAAAATGGTTATTTGTACAGTGAATATGGTTTATTATTTTGCCACTTCGTTGATTTCACATAGTACACATGGTTACAAATTTTAAGGGAGCCACATGCACGGGCCAAATTCATAAGGGCATAATGGTCCGATTATCTAGTTCAAAATGAAATCATAAGTAGTCAAACTCGGTAGGATGGAATCATAATGATAATATTGATATATGATGCCTAATTAAAATTCTCATTTTATTCAATTCGTTGTTCTTTTCGTTTTAAATAACAAACCATCTTCAAAACATATGAAACTAGATAAGAAAAATATGAGACTTGATTATGGCAATATATTTTCATGACATCCATTCTCCCTAAGGTGGTTTTTTTTTTTTTTTTTGTCGTGGTTCCAGTGTTTTGTTCGTCTTTTCTGGATTTTTGATAGATTTGCATTATATTTTTTTATTAATCATCAATCTCGACGAGAGGAGTCTAAAAGTAAAAACTATGACAAAAAAAAAGTTTAATAAAGACGAAAAAAAAAATAGTTGTATGTTTTATTTATCTAAAGTGTCGTCTTATAAAAAAAAAATCAACTGCGGTTTGCATTTTACACTTTTCTGATTCCTCTCATTGATGCGAATGATTGATCACAAAAAGTAAAAAAAAAAAAAAAGTTTACAAAAAGTAAAAAAAACCGAAAAAAGTCACTAGATAAAAAGTTAGGAAGAATGGAGCCTTGTGATCTGTACTAGATTCCTAGATTTCCCACTGACGATAGATGATTTCGAGAATCAGGAACGGGGGATCACTTTCACTTTGTATTTTCACAAACAAAATGCAACAATTATTACTGGACTTCCAACAAAAAGTGAAACCCCCTTAGCCAAATCCTGACTCCGTGTTTGGTTCTTTTACTTCTTTGCAATAGAAAATAATTGAGTGCGAGCGTGCTAGAGAGAGTTTTAATCTTCTCCCTCAGATTAACTTTGGAAAACCAAATCTAATCAGGCGATTGTGTTTTTAATGGTTCAATTACCTCAATTAAGAGGATTTTTTCTTTCAAAGTGAAGAAATGTAAACCAATATACTTAGGAAATTAAAGAACAACAAAGAACAAGATACTTCGATTGATAAATCAAAGGTAAACTTACTTCGAAATTGCCTTCAACTCCAAATACAAGATGATGAGAACTTCGAATAGATGATCGTTACAAGAACAACCGAAATTAATCCTAACTACTTCCTAATCTACTTCGAACTGAGTTCGAAATCCTAAACTACTTGCCAATGAACAAACCAAGCATCATTTCGTTTGATAGCTGTTTGTTGAAGATTTGTCCGGGGGTTTTTTACTCTTCAATCTCTTCTATTTATAGACGTTGCTTGTTAGTTGAACTTCCCACTCAATGATTTTAAACTAGGCTTGCTTCTAACTCCAACTTTCATAATTTGAATTGGCAGTTTCTTCCCTCCTCCACGTCTGAATTTGAATTCTTGTTAATCTTCTTCCAAAAGCTTCTCATTGAATCTGCACCGCTGCTCGAACTAACCCAAATGATTACATTTTAAGGAGATAACTGTCTTTCAAGATGTAATCCACGTGTTCTAACTTACAATTGCCTTGTATCACAAGTTTACACGTGGACTTTATGCATTTAGCAGTTAAAATCATAGCTTCGAAGTCGATTTTTTTATATTGACAATACCTCGTAACTGTCAATAACTGCTCTTCAAATTGAGAAACAACACGACATCGTATTTACTCAACTTCAATTCAATAATCCAGTGTATTTTCATTGACAGATATTTGCCAACGTTTGGCATCCCTGATTACGTGTCAATTAATTATTGGATCTGTTAATTTTTATATGTAAACATACCCCCCACATTAACATCGTTGTTCAAGGAATTTGAATAAGTGTTAATGTGCCTTTTGCCGCTTCGAATTCCTGTAAACTTCAAAAGCGGAAGTTATTCAGAATGATCTCGAGCAGTTTACACATTTACAATGAGGAATTGATGGATAATGGGCAATTAATCTGCACGTTCTCTGCCTACGAGAATTTGAATCGTTTCCAACTTAAAAAACTTTGCCTATAAAAGGACTTAATTACTGGTAAAATCAACCACCAATCTTCGTTCTAAACTCTACTTTATTCTTTAAACTCAATTCAACCATGTCTGACATTTCCAATACCCAAGATGCTTTCAAAAACTTGGATCTTAATGACCAAGTTCCTGTTGATACTAGAAATACTGTCACATCAATTATTGGTGAAATTCGAAGACATCGCTTTTATGTAGTGGTTCAAGTGGAGAATTCTGAGTCTATTGATCCATGGAATCCTCCAATCTCTCCTACTCCTAAGCCCTTTCTATGGGGTCTGCCATCTGAAATAGTGGTGGTAAAGATGGATGATCCTGCTGGTTATAAAAGTTGGAGCAAATATCGCTCATTAGCTATGAGTAGGTATTTAACTCTTTTCATCAGACGTGATCCCAATATAATAATGTTTGACAGCCTTATTGCCACTTGTCTCACCCCTTCGTTTTTTAAAGTTTGTGAAGATGAAAGATCTGGCTTTACTGGCTATGGTGAACTTAAGTAGAGAGCCAGTAACCAATATATATACTGGTTAAATGAGGTTCAAAGGCCTCATTTTGAGGGAACTTTCATTGATCCCGCTAATCTCTCTCTTCGAACCCTTACAGAAAACCCAGATTGGTTTCAAGAGTTAAAGAATATCAAATTCGATTCTACTCTTTCCCATGCTGATTATTCTTACTCTCTTTACCCACAATCTGATTCTGTTAAAGCCAAAGAGCTATTGGTTGCTTTTTCCTTTTTAGATATAGGAATTCTTGAAGAAGAAATCCCTAGCAAAATTTCTTATGAGCTTGTGAGACACTTCAATGTTCTATCTCTGAACAAACTGGCTTTTCCTTCAAAAATGGATCAATTATTCACTGTTATAGTTTCTAGAGATCCAAATCTATAAATAATACATTTGACAAATTCAATGACTTGTTCTGGAGATACACTTTCAAAGGCTTGAGCTTCGACCCATTTGGTAAAATAGTCAGTAGCCACTAAAATGAATTTATCCCCATTTCTAGAAGCAGGATAAATCATGTCAATCATATCCATTGCCCAACCTCTGAATGGCCAAGGTTTAACTACATATTGTAATTCAGTAACAGGTAATCGTTTGAGAGGTCCTGTCTTTTGACAAGCTTGGCATCCCTTTGCATAATCAATGCAATCTTTAAGAATAGAAGTCCAATAATATTCATACCTTCGAATCAGCCATCTCATCTTAATTCCTGCTTGATGGGCGCCACAGATACCTTCATGGACTTCTGCCATAACTTTAAAAGCATCAACTTTGTTTAAGCATTTAAGCAAAAGTCCATCTGCTCCTCTTTGAACAATTCTCCATTATACATAATATAATTAACAGACCTTAGCCTTGTTGCTCTATCTGTTTTAGCATCAGGTTTTGTTAAATAATCAATCAATGGTTGTCTCCAATCATTTTGACTAGAAGAAGTAGTGATTTTACATATTTTGAAGTTCACACTTCTATCTTTGAGCAAAGGGAGAAATTTTTTCAAGGTTATTTGACAAAATTCTCTGTTTTCATCAGTGATTAGCTTAAATCCTGAGGCTCTTTGAGCTATTGCATCTGCTTCTCCATTAAAGAATCTTGGTACATATGTAAAAGTTGTCATATGAAATTGTTTAATTAACAATTTCATGTATTGGTAATAAGGTTTTAAACCAGAACTATGACAACTGAATTCCCCATTGACCTGATTTATAACCAACTGAGAATCCCCAAATACTTCGACTATGTCAGCCTTTACAATAAGCAAAAGTTCTAAACCCATAATTAAGGCGTCATATTCTGCTTGATTATTTGTACATTCTCCTTCGTTTATCTGAAATCCAAATTTGGTTTTCAAGCCTTGAGGAGATTCCAAAACAACCCCAATTCCAGCCATTTGGGATGTTTTCGAACCATCGAACCACATATTCCATGGCTTAACTGTTACTGTATCAACATCTGCTATCTCTGGAGTCTCAATTCCATTTGGATGATCAGCCAAAAAGTTAGCTAATGCTTGCCCTTTAACTGATTTTTGAGGAACATACTCTAGATTAAACTCGATTAATGATACAATCCATTTCCCAATTCTACCACTAAGTACAGGTTGAGATAACATATATTTCATAACGTCAGTTTCGGAAATTACATAAGTTACTCTAGGTATCATATAGTACCTGAGTTTCTTCGAAGCAAAAAACAAAGTCAAACACAACTTTTCTACTGCAAAATACCTACTTTCACAATCATTAAGAAATCTACTTAGATAATAGATAGCTTGCTCCTTTCCTTCTTCGTTATCTTGAGCCAACAGAACTCCTATTGAGTCATAGTTTGCTGCTAAATACAGTTTAATAGGCTCTCCATGTTTAGGCGGAACAAGAACTGGTGGATTGATCAAGTAATCCTTGATGGCTTTGAAAGCATCATCATGCTCCTTTGTCCATTCGAAGTCCTCTCCATCCTTCAATTTCAACAAAGAAGAAAAGACTTTAGTTTTCCCTGCAGTATTGGATATAAATCTTCAAAGAAAATTCAATTGACCAAGAAATTTTTGAAGTTCTTTCTTATTCGAAGGAGGTTTTGCTTCAATAATAGCTTTAGCTTTATTGTTATCAACTTGAATACCTTTTCTATGGACTAGATATCCTAAAAAGTATCCTGCCATTACTCCAAAAGCACATTTAGCAGAATTCAACTTCAGTTGATAATGCTTCATCTTTGAAAAGGCTATTCTCAAATGTTCTACATGATCATCAACAGATTCTTATTTGACAATAATGTCATCGATGTAACATTCTAGAAAACCCCCAATTATTTCATGGAAAATAGTGTTCATAGCTCTTTGATAAGTAGCACCAGCATTTTTTAGCCCAAAAGGCATTTTGACCCACTCAAAGGTCCCAAGGTTACCAGGGGCTCTAAATGCAGTCTTATGAACATCCTCTTCAGCTATACAAATTTGATTATATCCTAAAGGTCCATCCATAATAGACATGATTTTATGGCCTGTAAAACTATCCACAAGCATGTCTACTACAGGCATTGGGTATTCGTCTTTAGGGGTTGCAGTGTTTAAGTTTCTAAAATCAATGCAAACCTAATCTTTCCATTTTTCTTGATAACAAGAACAATATTTGATAGCCATTCTACATATCTTGTTGTTCTAATAAAACCAGCACTCAAAAGGTTTTGAATTTCCTTTTTAACCAATGAAATGGTTTCAGGAGACATCTTTCTTGGAAGTTGTTTGAAAGGTTTGCAATTAGATTTAATAGGCAATCTATGTTCAACCAAATCTCTACTCAACCCTGTTAATTCTATATAATTCCAATCAAAGCACTCTTTGTTCTCCTTAAGCACCGTGATCGACTTGGCCTTTGAAGCAACATCAAGTTCTTTGTTGATTTGTACAGTGTTTGGAACAATTCCTTCTCCCAATTCCACTTCTTCTAAAGGATCTTGGGAATCGACATGGCCAACAAAGGCTTTTTCGAATTCGAATAGCTTCAACCCCCAGCCAGATTTCTCAACCAATAACTCTTCCCAATCATTTGTTTCTTGTAACTTTTGCTCTATTTCTAGAGCCATAAACTTAACTAAAGCTAATGAGTTGGCTTCTTCAAACTCTGTCTTGGACTCATATTCAAGAAGCTTCATTTGGTGGATTGTCTGATTCATAATCAACTGCTTGCTTGAGCTTAGATTTTAACTCCGCCAATTCTCCAACTTCCAATACATTGGATAGAGGGGTGGCAGGCTGTGCGATTTCACTTAGAGGAATGATTTTGGGTTTATACATTTCAGCCTCTGCACAATTTGCTGAAGTACTGAAAGGATGTGGGTCTGCTTTCACCTCTTCGACCCCCACTTCTTTCCCATTTTCATACTTCACAATCATCAAGGCTTGATGCATCGAAGATGGAATACAACCATTGACGTGGATCCAATCCCTGCCAAGTAAAGCATTATACTTACTTGTGAAAGTATCAACCACAAAGAAGGCTGTATCGGTTTCTACTTAGCCAACTTTCAGGCGTATAGAAACAATCCCTTTGGGACTTCTACTTTCACCAGTAAACCCAGCAATGGATGTGTTTGTAGGGATCAGTCGAACCTTTTCTTTTCCCAACTTTTTCAGAATTTTGGATGGCAGAATGTTCACTGCTGCACCATTATCAACTAAAACTCTGTTTAATAAAATCCCATCAAACCATGCAGATATATATAATGGTTTCAAATGGTGCCTCATATCATTTGAAGGTGACTTAAAAAGGATAAGAAATGTCAGCACAATTTAAATCAACAATCAAAGGATACTCAGAACCCATTTCTGTTTCTTGAACAAAAACTGCTCTCTCTTTAGATGTAACTTCTGGTTCCTCCATAGCATTGGCCATAATCATCAGCTTTTCTTCTTCTTCTTCTTTTTGAATCTTAGAAATCAAAGCTCCCCAACCATCATTCCAACCATTATCATATGTAAGATCATATTCATCATCACTTGATACATCAATAATCTCCATAGGAACAGTTATTGGTTGAGGTAACCTTCGAATTGGTGAACAATCTGGTCCAAAAGGTCCAAAGTTAATGAAGGAAAGAGAGACCATATTAATTTGCACTTCAGGTAAAGTTCCAAACTGAATGGTTCTTTTCTCTTGAACTGGTAACCCTGATACATCTTCTGCTATGTTCATTTTTTCAAAAACTTCCATTGCAGAAGTTTCCATAGGGGAACATATTTCAACAAGAGATGAATTCATTCCTTCACCTTCTTCTTGTTCCACTATCATGGCTTCTAATAAGCCAGATTGATAGCTTGCCAAGGAATTTGGTGAAGTTGGGCTATTTTGGGGTACCTCACTATCCATTCTTGCAGCCAAACTTTCCAGTGTTTCCTTTTCTGATTGAGTAAACCCCCTTTGAAGAGATTCTTCAGAATCTTCTCTTCGAAGTCTGTTAAACCTTGGGTTGAACTTATCACCACCATTAGGATTTTCCTTAGATGCATATTCTTCAATTTGGAAACTAGTATACCTCCTTTGCAGTTTCCGCTTCTGAGTTCGTGTCAGCATAGGAATCATTTGAGGTGTCTTGGTCTTTGGATCTCTAACCACTATCCATTGTCCAACAAGAGAGTTTGGAGGTTCGACCATTTTATTTCCAACTTTAGAAGGAGCTTTGTACCCTTGGAAGAGTTCTGGTTTGACTTTTTTCATAAACCAATCAGGAACTCCCTTTACCAAGGAAAATTGTTCCCCTTGTCCTTCATTTTCCTGACCCATTGGGGGCCTTTCCGGTGTTAACCTTCTTCGAAGGAGGATAATCTCTCTTCGAAGTTGGTAGAACTGGGCTAGAAGGTACATTTCTTTTAGAAACCAACCAAGGCTTCTCATTTTTTTCATAACTTGTGCTTATCCAGGGTCTTCTTTCATTATTTTGATCCAAAGTCTTTCTTTCCATCCTTTTTGGAAAGAAATCAACCCCCTGTCGATCCAAATCTTTAAAAACCAAGTAATTGGCGCTACATTCCATGCATAAGCATTCTAAAAAGAAAGTTTCAAGCATAGGAAGATGAGACTGCTTGAACCCCTTTTGGGATGAACTCTCTTATGCATACTTTGGTTTGTTGTTTCTGTAAGAATCATTTCGAAGTTGACTAATTCTTGGCCTTCCTTTACCAAATTGAACAGAATTCATTCCAACATGCACCTGCTTGTTCTGCCACATTTCTTGAACAGTTTTGGCCAAAGATGTTGGCACATTGGTGTTAGTAGTTATTTCTTCAATCTTTGGAAATGGATCAGTATCTATTCCCATAGCCTTTTCTGGGAACATGATCCTTCCCTTCTTGATCTGCTCTTGAATCCTATCACGTAAAACATTACAGTTCTTAGTTGAATGAGTTCAGAAGCATGCCATTTACAATAATTCTTTCCTTTTGTTTCTTCCAGGGTTGGAAGTTTAATATTTTCAGGAAGCTTGATAAATTTTTTCTTTAAAAGGTAATCAAAGATTTCATCTGATTTAGAGACATCAAACGAGTATATTTTGCTAGTTGCTTTCTTATTATTCCTTAGTGCTATAGAAGAATCTTTTCGAACCAGACATTCACACACACAAGGATCATGTTCAACAATTTCAGCAGCATCGATTTCATAAGTAGGATCTTTATAATAAGTAGAATAGGAAGAATTATTCCTATCAACCTCTTCTTCTAGCAAAGATTCATATCTAGATGCTTTGTAAGTTAGATCAACCAAATCTCTAAATTCAGTAGAATTGAACTTCTTTCTAAGTTCTCTACTTAGGCCATCTTGTGTTATTCTGACAAACTCAACTTCTGGTAGTTGAAGTTTGCACTTGTTTCTTGCCCTTTTGAACCTAGTGATGAACTGGGCAGCCTTTTCATCAGGTTTTTGTTTCAACCTTGCTAAATCAGCCATAGTGACCTCAGGTTCAATTTGGTAAAACTGTGCGTGGAATAATTCCTCCATCCTTTGCCAATTTGGAACTGATTCTGGTGTCAAATTAGAATGCCATTCGAAGGCAATTCCTGTCAGGGAATTAGAGAATAATTTCAACTTAATGAATCCATTATTGCCTAATTCTTTGCACTGAGCAGTAAATCTAGCAATGTGTTCAGTTGTTGACTGCTTCCCATCCCCATGAAATAATGTAAAGTCTGGGATTTTAAATCCCCTAGGGACTTCGAACTGCATGTCTACCCATTCCGGATATGGTTTCCTATAAATTTGAGTTTGTACCCCCCGGTTTAGAAGTCCATAAATTTCTTGCATAAGGCCAAGTATTTCATCTCGAAGGGTGGGATTTCCTCTTAAATGAACCCTTGTGTTAATGTGTGGTTCCCAATTCACATTTCTCGCCATGTGATATTCTGGAAACCTAACAAGAGGACCATCAAAA
Organism: Vaccinium vitis-idaea; assembly: GCA_963854785.1. Lineage (NCBI taxonomy): Eukaryota > Viridiplantae > Streptophyta > Magnoliopsida > Ericales > Ericaceae > Vaccinium > Vaccinium vitis-idaea. The sequence continues at coordinate 12,850,365 of OY978222.1, read as the reverse complement.
GGCTGAGGCTGTTTGTAACTTCCTTCTTGCCTTGTAAAAGGTTCATAAAGGTGGTTAAAATGCACCATTCCCATCTCTGGTATCCCTGGATACTTAGGAACTCTAATTTCTGGATTAGATCTCCTTGAACTAGCTCTATCAGTAAAATGATTTCCTGTGGAATAATTGCACTCTTCAAACCCATAAACATCATTTTTAAAACCTTTATCTCCACCTATACCATCAAAACTAGGTTAGAAAGGAATCTTAGTGGTTTTGCTTGAATGTTTTCTTAAGTTTGGGATTCTGAAAATCATAAATCTTTGCGGGTTCGTATCACGATTCTGATATTTCATCCACATTAATAGGCTCTTTTCCAGGCCTAGATTTATGTTTGCTAGAACTAGCCTCTCCTAACTACTTCCTAATCTACTTCGAACTGAGTTCGAAATCCTAAACTACTTGTCAATGAACAAACCAAGCATCATTTTGTTTGATAGCTGTTTGTTGAAGATTTGTCCGGGGGTTTTTTACTCTTCAATCTCTTCTATTTATAGACGCTGCTTGTTAGTTGAACTTCCCGCTCAATGATTTTAAACTTGGCTTGCTTCGAACTCCAACTTTCATAATTTGAATTGACAGTTTCTTCCCTCCTCCACATCTGTGAGGAAATGCTGGTGAGGAAAATAAAATTCGTCTCCAATTATGTCTTTTTTGTGAGGAAAATCATATTTCGTCACTAATTTATAGGGAAAACAAATTTAAGGTGAGGAAATTTTATTAAAATTACTAAATGGGCGAGGAAAATTATTATTTCTTCTCCAAAAGAATGGACAAACGAAAGTTTAGGCGAGGAAATAATAAGTTTCCTCGCTAATATGCTCCCTCCATACCCTCCCCGGGCGCGCGAAACCTTGAAATCTGTTGGACGACGAAATGATTCCTCACTGAAAAACTCACCTTGGGCGAGGAAAATGTTTCCTCGTTCATTTGCACGGACCGAAATTGTTTTTTTTACATTATTTTACTTGGCCGAATTGGACGACGAAATAATTCCTCACTAATGAGCTCACAATGGGCGAGGAAATGTTTTCCTCGTTAATTTGTATGGACCGAATTTTTTTTTTACATTATTTTACTTGGCCGAATTGGACGACAAAATAACCCCTCACTAATGAACTCACAATGGGCGAGAAAATATTTTGCTCGTTAATTTTTATGGACCGAAATTATTTTTTTTACATTATTTTACTTGGCCGAATTGGACGACGAAATAACCCCTCACTAATGAACTCACAATGGGCGAGGAAATATTTTCCTCATTAATTTTTATGGACCGAAATTATTTTTTTTTACATTATTTTACTTGGCCGAATAAGACGACGAAATAATTCCTCACTAATGAGCTCACAATGGGCGAGGAAATGTTTTCCTCGTTAATTTGGATGGACCGAAATTTCTTTTTACATTATTTTACTTGGCCGAATTGGACGACGAAATAATCCCTCACTAATGAACTCACAATGGGCGAGGAAATATTTTCCTCGTTAATTTTTATGGACCGAAATTGTTTGTTTTTTGCATTATTTTACTTGGCCGAATTGGACGACAAAATAATCCCTCACTAATGAACTCACAATGGGCGAGGAAATATTTTCCTCATTAATTTTTATGGACCGAAATTGTTTTTTTTTACATTATTTTACTTGGCCGAATTGGACGACGAAATAATTCCTCAATAATGAGCTCACAATGGGCGAGGAAATGTTTTCCTCGTTAATTTGTATGGACCAAAATTTCTTTTTACATTATTTTACTTGGCCGAATTGGACGACGAAATAATTCCTCACTAATGAACTCACAATGGGTGAGGAAATGTTTTCCTCGTTAATGGTTTGGAGCGAAATTTTGGCGGGCTCAATTTGTATTGGGTGTGTTCTGAAATGTTTGACAAGAGCCTTATCAAAAAAAGGAAAAAGAAAAAGCCCCAAATCAGTCTAACACCTTCCGTCTTCCTCTCTAACTTGTACTCTTCCATTCCAAAGCCGAGCCCGTAACCTCTTCATCTTTGCCGCTGCTACCATCACCGACTGCTACCTCGCCAGTTGACAAATTCCTGGACTTTTCTTGGGGAAATCTTGAGTTCTGAGCTAAAATCTCGCGGAGTTTGTCAAATTCCTGAAAATGTGTCTGGTTTAGATCTGTTGAAGGTGACACTATTTCCTTTCCTCTCCCTCTAAATTGAAAGGTTTTCTCTTTTAATTCAATGGGTTTTGTTTATTACTGTTTGGCAAGTTGGTTCGATTGGAATATGGTGTGATTATTGATAGGCGCGCAATATTGTAAATATAAGAGCCTAAGTAGGGGGATTTAGCGTGTTAGACGTGCGGTTTAATATTTATTTTCCGTTTAATGCGTGCACAGCAGAGTTTTGGTGTCTTTATGAATTTCCCAGGTAAAATGGCTTTTGGCGCGTGTTGTGCATGGCTTGAAGTGGACTTAGGCGCGGGAATCGAGGATTGGAGCTTGGATTTTGAAAGAGCAGGCCGGAGGGACTCGGTATCGATACTATCCAAAGCAGTATCGATACAAATTGGTTAGAAAGGTGCAAGATTCTGTCCAGAATGTTTGGTATCGATACATGTTAGGGCTGTATCGCTACCTACGGCTCAGCAGTCAACGAAGAAGTCAAAGGGATTCGGTATCGCTACCACTATCAGGTGTATCGATACCGAGTGGTTTAGTTCGAAGCTGTACGATGCCGTTTTAGTATGTTTATGGGGCGATTACTATAAATACGTTTTGTTATCATTAGTTAGGGATCGAATTTTCTCTTAACTTTATGCATTTTTGGAGTTCTAAGAACCCTAGGCAGGTGTTTTCCGTTCCTGACGTTGCTTTCGATTAACGATTTTCGTTCTGTCTTCTTTGCAGATTCCGGCATTGTTTAAGATTTCAAGTATTAATTCATCGGTTCTTTGTTTTTCTGTGGTTGGTACAGTTGAAGCGTATTTTATTGATTGTCTTTAATCATGCATAGTTCTAGGATTTCAGTTTTCGTGTTGATCTTTATCATCATGCTAGCGTAAAATTTTATAGACGAGGCCATGGGGTGAATAGCACACTGTGGCCAAAACCGGATTCCTTCACTTATTTCCACACGGTTATTTCTTAAATCTTCATATTAGGGTTTCTGAGAACAGTCGTGCTCTGTCATTGTCGAAACCTACACGAACAGGGAATGGGTCAAGTAATTCATTCTCCGTGGCGCATGGGGTAACACAAACAGGGTTTCGCCCCAGGGAGAGAAAATCCTAATTTGAAGCAATACCTTCAAGGAGCGGAAAGGGTGAAAGGATTCGGGGATGGCTATGGGTGTTAGGATCCCGATGGTCGCGCCTGCTTTTAATTACTCGATAAAATCCAGAATTTTCCCTTAGTTTACAGTAGTTAATCACTCAATCAATCGGAAGGGTGGCTACCTAAGAGCCAATTCAGACTAGTGCCCCGTTTTCTAGGTTGAACACCGACTCCGTCCCTGAGGATTCGACTCCGGACTTCCGGATATTGTGCTACGTCGGTTTTGTTTAGTTCTGCGCTTGGGACGTGTTATTTCTAATACTAAAATTGGACAAGCAATTATAAACTTGTTAATTTCGATTTCGATGTTAATTTACAGCCTCTCTGTTTCTCTATTGACGTTTTTGTTAAGTGTTTGGGGAAATGAAATTAAGATAACCCATTCTCTTATTACCTGATTTATCAGAGAAAATGTGTATATTTCCTACAGTTACGAGGTATTGATGTTCTTGTGAGCCTAATGTGGTTCTATCTCGGGACGGACACAAGATTCGAGTGTGGTTGCGCGAACACTACAACAAAGATTTATTGGGGCAATGTAATTTTTAAAAAATTATTACTATCTATGAAACAATTGAAACTTGGGTAGGGCGGTCGTCCAGTGCTAACCCACCCTTCATTTTCGATCCTCCTGCTTTGTTGATCTTCAAAGAGGACTGATCTTTCAGTTCGTAAGAGATTACTATAAAGCAACTGGGTTGAAGGAAATTGGAAGATTGTCTAATACTGATTTGGGAATGTTTTAAGAGTTTATGGTTTGTTTTTAAGTTCCACTGTAGAAAATATTATTACTTAGGTTTAAAATTGTCTGCAGAGAGCGGGATAGATTTCCCGGTTTCAAGACGATTGAAATTCTTCGTTTTTAAAATCAAAGAATGTATATTAAAGAACACAAGCAAAAAGAAAACAAGCAAAGAAAAGAGGAGGACTTTCTTTCCTCCTCGAGGCCCAGGGGTATAATCCTGGATTTTTTATGAAGAATCTTAGTGGGATTGTTTCATTAGAATCTGTATGGTTATTGGTAGATGGTAGCACTAACAGAAACAGTAGACCAAGATTGACTTCATAGGCAATAGTTTGAAAGAATCTTGATCTTTTGGATGTCATGAAACATGATGCCCTCGGTAGAGCGCAATGGACAAAAAATATTCATGTTGCCGGACCCCAATTGATTGGGACTTAAGGCTCGGTTTGAATTGCTTTCCTATGAAGTTGCGTTGACCTTGCTTGAATTTTCATTCGTCAATATTTTTTCAGTATCAGATACCATTACATCATTTGAAACTTTGGCGGGCTCAATTTGTATCTCCTGGTATGAATTTCTCTTTCTTCTCTATGACTTTCCCCAGTAAACCATTAATGAGGCCTTTTACTAGCAATTAGAGAACAATCAGGAACTCCTAGTAATCGTACTTTAAGTTAGTGGGCTCAAACTAGTAGTTCTGTAGAAATTTTTTTTACTCCAAACTGAGGGTACTCAGAATAGCTGGGCCAGTTGCATAGGGCTGGGTAGCCCAAATTGCTCCCCCGACTGAAACACCATAAGGAGTATAATAGGTTTGTGTTTGAAAAATCAAGGAGTGAAAATATTATTTTATTTCATAGAAAAATGGAAAATTTAATTAGACTTTGCAAAAACCTAACTTTTATGTATATCAAAACAGAAAACCCATTCAAAATGGCAAAATTCGGAACGTATAGACTGGGGTTCTCTCGTCCCTTCACCTTAATAACTAATAAACCATTCAAGAAATAAAGAGTGCAGCCTTCATCAATCAATTCTGGATTTTGAGTGTGTTAAAGTCTGGTTTTAGTGTGTGAAAGTTTGGGTTTTGTCGATCTAGAGAATAGAAAGAAGGGGAGGATTGTGCGGGACTTAGGGTTGAAATCGCAATTTTGCCTTTTGAGTTGGGAGAAATTATGGCATGGCCATTCATCAAATTTTTTTGGTTAGTTTTCTAACTTCCGTTAGCAATTTGTCTAAATGCAATGCAATGTGATAGTTGGAGGACTATACAAATCTCTCTCTCTCTCTCTCTCTCTCTCTCTCTCTCTCTCTCTTTGCAGGCAATTTGGATAAAAAGATTAGCTTGTCTTTTCTTTGTTCAAATTTGTAGTGTTGTTATGTAATTCTACATTAGTGAATGATTTGTGTCTACACTAGTGAATGATTTGTTATGTTATGTAATTCTACATTTATCTTGGTATGCATATATTTAGTTTAAAGTGTTGTATTATTTATAATCATAGTTACACAAAATGGCGAAAGGAAGACCTATTCTGCTAAAACCAGGTTTTCTAGCCAATGATGTCGTACCAGATTATGAGAGATTAAGAAACGCGAATATAAAGAGGAACAATGAGAGGTGTAAAAAGCATGGGGTGAAAACTATTGCAACTTCTGTGGTAAGTCCAGTTCAGGCTGAACGTGCCAATGAGAGTGGAAAGCGTAATAGGGGTGAATTGGATGACGGTGACTACAGACCTTCAGAGGACGAGAATGACAATTACTATGACCATGAGTTGGACGATTCTTTTGAGGAGGAGGTACAATATTTATTTATAGTTAATGATAGACAAAAAAATAAATAATGAATCACACATTTTATATTTATGCTTGTGCATTTTGTATTGTATGTTTGTAGGTCTCAGAAAGGGCCACCCGATCTACACCACAACGTGACATGGATACGGATATGGATACTCAGGACATGGATACTCAGGCCTTACAATCTGCACAGCCACAAAGCGAGCCATTAGCTGAAAACGACGTTGGTGGGTGATTTATTTTGGCTGCTATTTTCTACTTTCTCCTTAGTCTTTTGATATTTTAGCTGCTCCTATTTTCTACTGCTTTTTAGTCTTTTTAACTGCTATTTTCTGCTGCTTTTTAGTCTTTTTAGTGTAGCTTTTTAGTCTTTCGATAAACTTGCATAAATGTCCCTATAAGGTGATTGTTAAGGATTCAGATTCATCTTGTGGCAAACTAGTGAGAGCATTAAGGAGAACTAGTGAGACCTCACTAGTTTTGGAAAAATTAGTGAGACCTCACTAGTTTTGGAAAAATTAGTGACACCTCACTAGTTTTGGAAAAGGGTATTTTCCTCCTGTAAAATGATTGTAACTCAGCTGGAATATACTTCCCATTTTCTCTCTCTCTCTCTCTCTCTCTCTCTCTCTCTCTCTCTCTCTCTCTCTCTCTCTCTCTCTCTCTCTCTCTAGACATTCTTTAGAATTGAACGGATTGATTTCTAAGAATTTTGTTATGGTATCAGACCTTCTATGACGAAAGTCGATTAAGGTCTCACTAATTTTTCCAAAACTAGTGAGGTCTCACTAGTTCTCCTTAATGCTCTCACTAGTTTGCCACAAGATGAATCTGAATCCTTAACAATCACCTTCTTACTCATAGCTATATTACACAAACACATTAAAGAACAAGGTGTTGAATTATAATGCAAAAATATGCAGAAATGCAATGTTACAAGTGCAGAAATGCAATTTTCAAATGCAAAATGTAGTTTTCATATGCTGAAATAGAGTGCAGAAATGAGATTTTCAAGTGCAGAAATGAAGTTTTTAAGTGCAGAATGTGCTGAAAATGCTGTTTGTAAGTGCAGAAATGCAATTTTCAAATGCAGAATGCAGTTTTAATATGCTGAAATTGCAGTTTTAGAGTGCAGAAACGCAGTTTTTTAGTGCAGAAAGTGCTGAATATGCAGTTTTCAAGTGCAGAAATGAAATTTTCAAGTGCGGAAATGAAGTTTTCAAGTGCTGAATATGCAGTTTTCAAGTGCAGAAATGAGATTTACAAGTGCAGAAATGAAGTTTTTAAGTGCTGAAAATGCTATTTTTAAGTGCAGAAATGAAATTTTCAAATGCAGAAAGCAGTTTTAATATGCTGAAAATGCAGTTTTAGAGTGCCGAAATGCAGTTTTGCAGTGCTGGATATAAGTTTTGAAGTGCTGAAAAGTAGTAAGTGCAAAAATTCAGTTTTGAAGTGCTGAAAGTTCAGTTTTGAAGTGCAGAAATGCAGTTTTAAAGTGCATTACAGCTCTAAATTGTTATACCTCGCAGGAAGGTGCAGTCCCGATGACGCAAGAGGATCTATCTATTAAGGTATTCAAGAAAAGGTCGGGTTATATCAAGGGACTTGGCATGAAGCCTTCCTCCTCTGTTAGGACCTATGTGAACAGTTATGAGTATGTAACAAACCTCGAGAAAAAGGTTCAAGAGCGGGATGAGATAATTCAGGAGCATGTTGAGAAAATTGAAGCAGCAAACGCCACAATAGTCGAGCTAGTGGAGGATAAAGAGCAAGCAAACGCCAAGATAGCCGATTTAGTGGAGGCAAAAGAGCAACAAAGGAGGACTTTGGCTAGTGTTTTGGAGTTTCTTAAACAACAAGGGTACACTGGAGTATCTTAGAGTGTTGGCTCGTGAAGCTCATGATTGACTTGCAGGTTAGTGCATCATGCTTTTCCACTAGCAAAAGTAAATTGACAAATCCTTCTATCTTTCATATTTTGTCTCTCCAAATAAATACTTTCTGCAGTTCTTTACATAATTGGAAAACAAGGATATATTTAATATGGTAATTGCGAAAACAATAGTACCTTCTTTGTAAGAACTAATATTTAATGATTGGAATATAGTGCAAGAACTAAGATTCACTTTCCCACATACATACCAAGTCTTCCCGTTTTAAGCCATTTTCGGGTTCCAAAGTGTCCAAATCTTGAATTGTTGAAAAATATTCAAAACATCAATTTCACCAAGTCACAAATACATAATAGGGCTGCACAAAAAACCGGTGAACCGTGAATCCGGTCCGGACCGAACCGATCCGCACGTTTTGGATTTTAACCGTGGATTAATGGTCCGGACACGGATTCAAAAAATAATAAACCGTGACTCGCGGTCCGGACACGGATTTTGATTTTGATTGGATAAACCGATCCGGACCGTGAGATTTTTATTATATACAATTTAAAAAAATATATATGTGTATATGTATATGTAAATAATATTACCACTTTTATAACTATAGTCAAGTTGATATAGGGGTATAATGTTATCTCTTACGAATATTGTCAATTTATATTGGACTTTGATGTATTCCACTGCCTTGCATTTGTATTGGATTTTGATGAATTCAGTAGTTGTTCACTATTTTTTTTTTAAAACTACCCTTGTTTCTATTCCACTATGTAACTGAACTAAGCTACGTGCTTCTTTTGCTGCTTGTTTAGGCCTTGGTTGTGGCTCCATCACATGCTCCATCTAAGGTCTCTCTATTTTCTACTTTGGATTTTTTAGGATTTTATTTTGATTAAACTGTTTGTTACTTATTTATTTATGACATGTAATCCGTGGATAAAACCGGAACCAATCCGTGACTCGCGGATCGGATTGGAACCGGACCATGAGACTTTTGGTCCGGACACGGATTGTATTTTCTAAAAACCGTGACTCGCGGATTAGGATTGGATTCATGCCAATCCGATCCGATCCGGACCGTGTACACCCCTAATACATAATATAACTCATGTGAGCGGACCAAAGTATAGAAATAGCACTATTACAAGTTTTGACACACCGATGCCTCCGTTTAGACCGTTTTCGGGGGCGAAGGCATCCGATCATTGAATTTTTACAAAACACCTAGAAAAATTAATTCCCCCAAGTCATAAATACATGATAAAACTCGTGTGAGTGGAATAACTCGGGGAATTCGCAACGGAATGAGTTTGGACATGCCAATGGTGCCATTACGGGTCTTTTTGGGTCTTTGGAGTATCCGAATCTTGATCTGCTGACAAATGCACAAAACAATGATATCATCAAGTCATAAACTGATGATATAACCTGTTTGAATAGACCAAATCAAACAAATAGCCCTATAACGAGTTTTGACGCGTCGGTGCCTTGTTTTAGGCCATTTTCGGGCTTAAAGGTACCGAATTCCCGATTTGTTGGTTGGGGCATGAAACGATGCTTCCTCCAAGTCATAAATGAGTAATGTAACCCGCGCAAAAGGACCAAATGACAAAAATAGTGGCGTGACATGTTTTGACATGTCGGCGGCTCCGTTTTTAGGCCATTTTTGGGCCTCAAAGGGTCCGATCTTTGAAATTTTTAGCCAACATGCAAAGAAAAACTTCCAAAAAGTCATAAATGCCCAATGTGACTGCTGTGAACCATTCAAATTGACAAAATGGCAGTAGAATGCAATCCGGCATGTTAATGCTTCATTTTAGCCATATTTGGACTTTGGAGCGTCCAATCAATTATTTCTCGAGCTGTAGATGAAACGATGCTTCCAGTAGGCCAAAAATATTCAATATGGCTTGGGGGAACCATCTAATGTGAGAAAATAGTGGTGGAGCATACCCGATACGCCGACACCTCATTTTTAAGCCTTTTTTGGAGTTCATAGTAGCCAATCATCAAATTTTTGAGCAACGGGCGATATAATGCTTCCATAAAGTCACAAGTGTATAAAGTGACTTGTGTGAACTATCTAAATCATGAAAATTGCAGTAGAGTGTGATTTGGCATGTCAACACTTTTGTTTTTAGGCCATTTTTTGGATTTTGAAGCGTCCAATCAATGATTTCTCTAGCCGTAGGTGAAACGATGCTTCCAGTAGGCCAAAAATACTCAATATTGCTTGGGGGAACCATCCAATGTGAGAAAACAGTGGTGGAGTATAGCCTGATACGCCGACACCTCGTTTTTAAGCCTTTTTGGATTTCATAGTATCCAATCATCAAATTTTTGAGCAACGGGAAATATGATGCTTCTGTAAAGTCACAAGTGCAGAACGTGAATTGTTTGAACTATCCAAATCAAGAAAATTGAAGTGGAACAAAATCCGGTATGCCAACGCCATGATTTTTAGCCGTTTTCGGGCCTCCAAGCACCCTATTTGTCGATTTACTGTGCAACGGGCGATATTTTACCTCCACAAAGTCACCAATACATTATGTGGCCTGTGCAAGCCATCCGAGCCAAGAAAATACATCAGAGCAGAATTTGACTTGCCGACGCCTTGATTTTAGCCATTTTTCGGCCCCCGGGGTACCTGATTCATCAATTTCCCGAGCGAAGAGCTATATTTTGCCTCTGTGAAGTCATAAATACTTAATATAACTCCTTTTGGGCCATGTAAGTCAAGAAAATACCATCAGAGCATAATTTGACTTGCCGACGCCTTGGTTTTAGCCGTTATCGGCCCCCGGAGTGCCCGACTTATTGATTCTTCGAGCGACGGGAAACATTTTGCCTCTTTAAAATCATAAGTATGTAATATGACTTGAGTGAGCCATCCAAGTCAAGAAAATCGCAGTGGAGTAAAGTTTGGCATGCCGACGGCTCGATTTTAGCCATTTTCGGGCCACGAGTGCCCGACTTACTGATTCTTCGAGCGACAGGCAACATTTTGCCTCTCTAAAATCATAAATACATAATATGACTTGCATGAGCCATACAAGTCAAGAAAATTGCAGTGGAGTAAAGTTTGGCATGCCAATGGCTCAATTTTAGCCATTTTCGGGCCACGAAGTGCCCGACTTACTGATTCTTCGAGCGACGGGCAACATTTTGCCTCTGTAAAATCATAAATACGTAAATACATTATATTTTCTAAGTTTACATAAATTTTCTTATTCTATTAACAAAATCGTAACAATATTTGTAATCTTGTTTGATGTTTTGCAGATTGAATAGGCAGAAGGTTGGATAGTGGGAAAGATGAGAGTATATGGTTTTCATTGAAGACTTCTTTTTTGGATATATCAATATGTGACGACCTGCTCTTCTTCTTTTTTATGAAGTTTGGGTCTTCTTTTTGGATGATGCATAGGATAAGAACATGATATGGTCTACTTTGATTATTTTTTACTTTTTGTCTTTGGAACATGGACGCATTAGATCCTATGGTGGATGAACTAATTTGTGTAGAATACTAAATATTCTGAAGGTTTATGAATATATGTTAGTTATTTTGGTGAAATGTAATGTAATACAGGGTTTTTGTTTGATATCTATTGAATTCTAAAATGAACAGGATTGCATTCTCAAAGGAATGTGACACAATTTATTTTGTCACCTATACTCCTCATATATATTCTTTAGGTGACAAAATTTTTTCTCACTAAAGAGGCTTCTCTAAGAAGCTTTCTAACAACGAAAAGTTTCCTCGCCTATGTAATTTTATAATATTTAAATTAAATTACTTGCCGACGAAAAATTTCCTCGCCTATGTAATTTTATAATATTTAAATTAAATTACTTGCCGACGAAAAGTTTCCTCACCTATGTAATTTTCCAAGATCGATTTCTATCATTATTGGCGAGGAAATTGATGAATTATCGACAAAAAATCATCGATATAGGAGACGAAATATTTCCTCGCCAAAACTCAATATAGGAGAGGAAATTATTTTGTCGTCAAAAACTCATTATAGGCGAGGAAATTCTTATTTCCTCGCCATGTGACCTTCTGCGACAACCCTTTGTCGACAAAACTGGTGACAAAATATTTTCCTCGCCTATACCATTGGCGAGGAAAAGTGTGCCATTTAAGACGATTTTCATTCCTCGCAAATTATGATTTTTCTTGTAGTGTTGGATGGGGTTTCTTTGCCAAATCCTTGCTTTGTGCTCGGCGGTGACTTAGAGAGAGAAAGAGCTTTTCACTAGTGAACTTGAGAGTGAAAAACTTTCAAGGTGGTTCGGCCAAATGAGGCCCTCGTCTATTTATACACATCAAGGGAGAAGTCCAGAACACTCTATGGAAGCTTCAAGCCTAGAATTATGTACAATATTCTAGATAATTTTATACAAGTCTTCATATTTTCTTATGGTTCTAGGGAAATTAATACACACCAAGAGGAGAAGTCTAGAACATTCTATAGAAGCTTCTCAACTGATCTTCTCTAGAATTCTCTACCATCATCTGCACAAGTTTAGAATTACGTACAATATTCAAGATAATTCTATATAAGTCTTCATACTTCCGTATAGTTCGAGGGAACTTAAACCCTAAAAAAAATAACCAAACATTCTAAGATTTCAAACTCATCACTTAAATATGCTTCATGTTCCTCTTAGCCACTCTCATGTTCTTCATTATCCAAATATGTTTGTTCTCCAGTCCCCAAATTTTCTTCTTCTTCATATCTTGAATCTTCATGTTCCTCTTCCACCAACTCTTCAACCAAACTTGAACTATCTTTTTGTGATTTACGCAAAAACCTATCGAGAGAACCCGCTTGAGATTGAATTAAGGCGTCTAATTTTTGCTTCTTTTTCCTTTTTTATGTCGAAAAAATCCTTTCCTGTTATTGTGCATTTGAAATTGGGCCTCTTTTGAGTTTGAGATTAGATCTTATATACAATGTATTTTTTTTTTTTTTTTTGCGGGTATTACAAAAGATACCTAGGGATACTAAAATATGGAGGCCCTTAAAATTAGCATTTTTGGGGGGCCTAAATCGGCCGCAACACTTGCTTTAGCTCAGGGCCGGCTCTACAAACGCCACAAATTTGTAAAAGATTTTTTTAATTCTTTACGCTAATTTACAGGAAAAAAAAAAACACTGCAGAAAAGAAAAAAAACACACCAATTACCCAACTCATTTTGCAATAACAAACAAATACTAACCCAATTAGTTAGTTGTCTTTGTCCTTTTCATCAAGCGATTCCATCAGTCTAGAAGATGAACTAAAGTTGGTGAACTGAATTTGTACTTCAGCGGCAAATCCGTCGAATGCAAATTTGTTTTCAACCCAAAATCCTCACTTGACGTGGAGCCTAATAAGTGCTCCATTTATCCTCACATCGGAACCCTGTTTTGTAAATATACAAACCACCTACAGGTAATCCTCCCTATTAATTTGGTTGCATTTATTCTTGTGTTCATGATACTCTTATGTGGGAACCAAATTTTTTTCCCCTCATCCATTGAACCAAATGCAAAAAGAAACCTTTTGAGGTTGTAATATGTCAGTAAATCATAGTAATTTACTTTGTTCACTAGAGACAAATGAATTAAAACTGACTTAAATGAACAATACACAAGAGTTTGTTGATTGTTGTATGGATTCTTTTTTGTCTATAGTGGAGCCTAATAAGTGCTCCCTCTGTACTGGATTCCTAGATCCGCCATTGTCGATAGATATATGGTTTCAAGGATTGTGAACATTTTTGCGAACAAAATGCAACAATTATTAGTGGACTTCTAGCAAAAAGTGAAACCCCTCTCCCCTTAGCCAAATCCTGAATCCGCCCCTGACGGTAGATGGTTTCGAGGATTAGGGACGGGGATCATACTATCCATTCTTGCCCCGTCCCGTTGTCATCCCTACTAGTTCATGACGAGATCATGGACAGGAGTTAACTTACGTGATTTCTTTCCGTAAAGTCATTTTTCTTTCAGTTGTCAGTTTTGCTCAACCCAGACACCACAAATTTGTAAAAGATTTTTTTTTTTCAAATTTTATGCTAATTTACAAAAAGAAAAAACACACCCCAAGGAAATATCAAACAAATACTAACCCAGTTAGTTGTCTTTGTCCTTTTCACCAAGCGATTTCATTAGTCTAGAAGATGAACTGAAGTTGGTGAACTGAATTTGTACGTCAGTGGTGAATCCTGTCAAACGCAAATTTGTTTTCAACCCAAAATCCTCCCCTATTTTTCTGCTGGAAATCATCGCCAAATCCGTCCAGTTACAACATTAATGTTGTTTGCTTTTCTTTTTCTTGATTTGATTAACATGTGTACTTGTGCATGCCTTTTTTTATTAGCATTTGTGCTTGTGCATGTTACATATTTGTTTCGTAGACACACGAAGCAATTAGCAACCCTGCTATAATGCAAAATTAGTTGGGAAGCTTGGGAAACGACGAGTACTTATTCATCCTTCCCAGAGTACAACGTGGCGTTGTTAACGTGGTATTCCCAATTATTTACGTAGAAACAAAGCAATTTGTAGAGACAATTATCATTTATTTTTCTTCGGTTTTGGAAGATAATGAGTGACATGTAGTCTGGTGGAGATCTTTTATTTGTGACGAGTACCACATGACAATGTCCCATGATAGTCCGGGAATACCTAATAATTGGTTGGAAAGAATGGCAAGATCATAAAGCAGAAACAAGACGCAAGCCGGCAGGAAAAACCAGAGACCAAATAGACCAAAACATAGACATGTCAGGGAAAAAATCTTCTCAACTAATTAAACTCTATTATTCGATTCAAGTACTTCAGCCTCTTATCGTACTTAACAATACGAATTAATTACCTCTTATTAATAAAAGTTACAATGTTTTTTGTAAAAGTTATGAGACACACCAAAATGTTTTGACTCATAGAAAATGTTACGAATCATATTGCTAAAAAGTTACGAAACACTACAAAATGTTACGATTGCCAATGAGGTGGCACAATATAGACTACACAATAGGTGCATATATATGGTACACATTTTTAATGGGTGTGTATTGTAGTCATTCCCAATTAAGAATTAGTTATACCTAAAATTATCAACAAATATGAAAAAAGAAAAACCTTTTAGATGCAAATTTTGAAATCTCTAAAGTAGGGGTCTATCACATTGAGGGTTTTTGCTATTTTACTCATGACAGAAAAGAAGGAGCCGTTGTTTAATTCAGACAAAACACAATACAAGCATGAATCTTCCTCCTATTAAAATACTAGACAAAGGTTCGATTTTTCTCTTTTAAATGGTTCAATGTCATTATTAGATCACACTTCTTAGATTAATGTGTTTGGGATTTCGCTTCTTGAAATAAGATCCATCAATTTTCTAATAAATAATCGTAAGAAACGTACCGAATCGGAACACGCATAAATAGCATAGGATACGCTATCTAATCATCGAATTTCTATACAAAAAGATACGGGGTTTGGTCGACGCGTATCATTTTTCGAAGAAGTGTCCTGAAATTTTATAGGGATCATCGAAATGGTAAGAATAAATTTATAAATTAAACATTTTAAATCTCAGAAATTGGGGTCTCGATACCCATGATCATGGTATAGACTGTTTCAGAAAGCACAGTGTCCCTGAAAATAGTAAACGAGCTCTGAATCGCTCGAAACATGACGTGAGGCCACAATGCACCATATATAGAATGTGTATGAAATTTGATATGATACAGAATTGTACAGACAGCAAGATGGGTCCTTGGGCTCTTTTCGTCTGATTATATCGAGCATTGGCGTTAGCCAGGTGATAGTTCAATAGTTCAACATCCTCTAATTCTATCGTGGCCTAAACGTCCTCTCAAGAATGTCAAAATGAACACATCTAATGGTCCTGATGTGAGACTAAATTTCTCGAGAGTAAAGCTAGCCGACAAGCCAAGACTATAAAGCTACTAGGAGCCGATCCCTAATAATCTGATGGAGGGAGGGGAACGGCCACCCTAATATGGCATGCATATATCATCTAAGCTATGCACATGCTGTTACATAATGTTCAATGTTAGAGATTGATATTCAACTCGCCATGGCAACAATATGATACGTACTGTGCCAATTTACCTTTATCGGGAATCGCATGTTCCACCACAGCAAGGCATGTTTGATTTCTTGATGGTCACTCATCTCTTCTCTATAAATATCGACGTCATTGATTTGCCTTGATGAAAGGGTGTTGGGGCAAAAGCCAGTGTCAACATAAGGCTAAGGCGGTTTGGTCAACAAATAGTAAAGTCATGCTTGTTGATTATATGGGAGATAATGAATTAATAGTTTAAAGTAAAACTATGATAATAGAAGCTGAGGATGATGAAAGGGCTAATATTCAAGGTCCTTAGCATGACGATTGATCCATTATCTTTGGGCTTTTGGGTTTGATGTAGGAGTATTCTTTTGTGGGTGCATGGGTGTGTGTTACAATTGGTGGGTGTATTTTTTCAGTCTTGGTTGGCAGCTTGCCAATCTTGGCGGCTGTTTTTTCCTATCCGAGTCCTGGCGCCATAAACATTCATGTGCAGGGATGCCTTGTTGGATTGCTCTTGCTCAATTGCATGTGATGCCCCATTCTTTGAGACATTTTCGTCTTTGTAAAAATCTTATGAATAAAAATTTAGACATAACTTAGGAAATCAACTTTGAATTCATAAAGTTTGTATCTTATATGTTTTTGTACCAAACGCTATGACTTTCAATGCAATTGTGAATTTTTTATACAGATGGAGAAAAATTAAAATTCTAAGATAAACGGTTTATTCGAGGCATGTTTATTAGGAGTTGTAAATGTTTCAACCAAACACACGCGAAATATTTTTCTCAGTTTGATTATGTAGTCCAATTAATCATATATTCATATCTGATTAAACAAATGGGCCAATCAATATAATTAAAACGGTAATTGATCACTGTTCGTGCATGGTCATAGACTTACCTGGCACTTTATATTATGTTGTGGAGCTAATTACCTAATCATGAGAACCTGATCGATCATGGTTTTTTTTCAAAACCCATCCGGGGGACCTTTTTATATCAAAGGGACATCAGATCGATCCCCTTTCATGTATGTTAGTACCATGGGCAAAATCAAAATTGTAAAACTTATCTGGGCTGCTACACCCTTGGCTGTTCTATGGACCATTTGGAACTTAAGAAACAAACTGGTATTTGAAAACACACCACCAGACTGGGACAGATCCATTGATCTTATAAAATCAAGGATCGCTTTTTGGGTCAAGACCAAGGATGGGGGATCGCATTTCTCTATGGATGACTTCATGTTCAGGATAAACAGTTTATTGGATTCTATGTAATATGTATCCGCTGCTCTTGTTTTCTGTTTTTTCTGTTATTCAAGAGGCATGTCGTGGTGTTTTTGATTCTGGTTAGCTCCTTGCTTTCCATCTTTCCATGGGTCTGACGTTGCTTGTTCATGTTGTAGTTTTTCTTCTCACTGTTCTCTACTCCTCTTCCCTTTCAATCTTTGTTTCAAGGTTAATAAAATTCTTTATCGTTAAAAAAAGAACACTTATTAATTATTATTAGCAGTGGTGCCACTCGGAATTAATACCTGTGAGTGCTATTATTAGACGCATTAACCAACAATCATTCCACTAATCAA
Organism: Vaccinium vitis-idaea; assembly: GCA_963854785.1. NCBI lineage: Eukaryota > Viridiplantae > Streptophyta > Magnoliopsida > Ericales > Ericaceae > Vaccinium > Vaccinium vitis-idaea. Next base: position 12,832,896 of record OY978222.1, on the reverse strand, counting down.
CCATAGCATAGTACAAAAATTGCACTGAAAATTTTAATAAAATAGCATGTTTGTTTGGTTTGTCTTTGTCGGACTTTGTGGCTGTAGAAGGAACTTACTGGGTATTTTGGTAAAAAATATGAAAGAGATGGATCGAAAAACTTTACTCATTAAGAAATTGACGAGTAAAAATTGTTGTCTAGTATTACTAACCTTTTATGCTGTGACAAATGAAGATAAAAGTTTGGAAAATTTTGAAATAAATCGATAACATTTATTTTGTGCAAGTGTAACAAAATGAGATCACAGGAGTTTGGGTGTATGATCCTTCTTTCACCGAATATTATTAAATGCATCGTAAAACTCGAGTAATGCCATACAACGGAGAAGAAAATCATTGAATTTGAATTTATTACAATTTTTCCATAAGGTAAGGATTATTATTCACATATTACTTGGGATGGGAAGTTTTAAACTTTTTCCTAAATTTAAATGTTAGACAAATCTCTTTAGATTTTGAGAGATTAACGTTCATCTTGACAAAATAAATTAATCATTGCAACTAAAGTTGTTTGTCGTAAAGTGAAACAAGACTTTTAACAATACGAGTTAATATGCACTTCTCATCTCCAATATTGGTTTAGTCTTAATTGGTTAATTCGCATGTAACAATTTTTCAGCTTTTTACACCTATAAAGAGCATAAAGGGGGACATTATAGAGTTTGCAAGTGGCAAGATAAGCCCATTTCAAGTTATTTTGTTTGCAATTAGCTTCAAAAGGACTGCTCGAAAATGGCTCAAGTTAATTTTCCGAAGCACCAAAAAAAGAAAATGGCTCAAGTTACTTCAAACCACTTCAAATTTATGTATTAAAGACCGAATTTTTTAGTATCCTTCCGCAAGTATTGCATAACAAATAAAGCATAAAATTGTTGTACATTGCCTAGTGAAACACTTTAATGCGGCTGTACAGCCAATTTAAGCAAATTCAACTAAACTTCTTGGGGCAGTCATTAACAAGAAAGACAAAAACGATGTTAACTATTTGGTTTATTTTTAGCCAAAGCACCCCTGAAAATTTGGTTTCAAATCTTAACACATACTTTATTCGCTAGAAGTTTAGACATTTAATTTTGCTAGATGTCTCTTTTTTTCTCCTTTCAAAACGATGTTAACTTGAGCAAAAATTAAGAGAGACGATGCTATGGTACATCACCACCATGTTTGATGCAGGAAAATATTTTATAACTCTATAAATGAAGGAATTAAATCTATAAATGAAGGAATTAAATCTATAAATGAAGGAATTAAATCTCGATTAAAATAAAATATTCCTACTTAATTCCTTTATTTATAGATTTATAACATATTAGCCTGCATCATTGTTTTACCATCTAGTACTATATTATGTGACAACCTAGTCGGCATATTGCTACCTCGGAGGATGGACTCACCACAAATACACACTCTCTCTCTCTCTCTCTAACTTCCGACATAGCAAAAACTCTCTCTCTCTCTCTCTCTCTCTCTCTCTCTCTCTCTCTCTCTCTCTCTCTCTCTCTCTCTCTCTCTCTCTCTCTCTCTCCTCCCTACCCCTATATATATGTGTTTACAGTGCTAGGGTCAACCGGGGGGAGGCGATGCTTCCAACAGCTTGCCTCTCACCCCACCTCTTCTCTCTCTCTCTCTCTCTCTCTCTCTCTCTCTCTCTCTCTCTCTCTCTCTCTCTCTCTCCATTCCATTTCTTTCCTCCCTTTCTCTTCTTTCTTTTCCTTTCTCAACAATTTTTTCTTTTCTTTTCCTCTTTCTTTGTCAACCCTAAACAGAGTTTCTGAATGTGATGGAGCACGGTGTCAATTCCTACTATAGACAACAACAGTGGGATGCTTTTTTATGGCATTTGCGGTGACGTGTGTTGCGTGGATGGTGCACGGTGTAGTAGCGGTGGATCTGGATTTTGCAGCAGTGGCAGTGATGGAGTTTCCAATGGAATAGGGGCGACAGATCTGGATGATGGTGGCAGTGGAGAGGGGCGTTTTGTTGTGTGCTTTCCGGTTAGGTCGTCTATTGATGAAGGTGACCTTGTGCTCACCACCGGAGTTGGTAACACAGCAATCACGGGTGTGGTGTCTTAGGGTTGCTATGTTTGGGTGGTTAGGTTTCAGTGGTGTCAGTGCCGAGCGTTGTACTTTTGGGTGATTTGTTCGGCGTCAGTTTTTTTGTCCGTGGAGTTATATTGGTGGCAAGGCGTAATCTCTTCCTTATCGATGTTGGCGGTGGCTTAAAGTGGTGGCATGGCATCATTATCTACCTTACCGATGATAGCGGTAAGTTTGGGGCAAGCAGTTGAGTGCCTGTGTGTGGGTGGTAGTTTCTTTTCTTCTATGTTTTGTTCTTTTTCATTTTACTAATTCAAATTTTGGTTGAATTCTTCTCCCCCCTTCTCGATGTACCCTTAGTCAAGTTTCTTCAATAGCATAGTGCAATGGGAATTAGCTGATAGACATGCCATTTTTTCTCTTGCCAGTATACCAGGATATATGTAATAGTATGAGAGAACCCAAAAAATACTATTCGTGTAACGGCCAATGTTAAATTTCTTGGAGGGTTCCAACCTAAAATCAATTGGCAATAGGTGGAATAACCTCAAGAATTTATTAACCAGGTTTGTGTGGCTTAGATAAGCAATGTGGGATAATTTAACACTCCCCTCACGAGCAGCCCGGATGCACGTGGAGGTACGAATTGAGAAGAATAGGAGATTTGACTTGGGCAAAGAAGACTTGACCACGTGCGAAGAGGCCTAGCTCTGATACCATGTTAAATTTCTTGAAGGGTTCCAACCAAAACCAATTGGCAATAGGTGGAGTAATGATAGGTGCGCAATGTCACAGATATAAGCGCCTAAGTAGGGCGAATTAGCGCATTAGAGGCGCGATTTATTCCATTTTCCACTTGATGCGGTGTTGTCTTTTGTTTTTGGTATTTTTGTTTGTTTTTGTAGGAAACGGGCCGAAGGAGCACGTGAAGTGGACACGTGACACCGGGCACATTGGGAACCGGTGGGACCCAAGTGAGGACAAGCGAGCAAGCTGAAAAGTCAATTTGACGGCCGAGGCGCTCAGAAATGAACAGCTGTATCGATACAAGAGATTACCTGTATCGATACCGAGGCGCTAGTGGGCGAACAGAAGGTGTGGGTATCGATACAAGAATTTACCTTTATCGATACCAGATGGCCTAAAATCAGTCGGTTGTTTGGTCACGTGTTTGACTTCGGGTGGATATAAATACTTCGTTTTTGGGACGAATGAGGGTTCCGAACTTTGTTTATCTTTTTCCAGTTAGCAGCTCTTTAGTTTTCTCTTGGAGATTCTACTTTCCGGAGATCTTTTTATTGGAGTTTTGAAGTTTTGAAGTTTTGTTTCGAAGATTCAAGTATTGTTTCGGTAACTTTCTTTTTAGTTTACGTTAATCTCAGTTTACGGGAGTTTGTCCGTGATTTGTTCTCGAATCTCTTGTTTTAATCCATAATCGAGTATAAAAGCATGTTTTGTTTCAGAATCTTGTTATTTGTTCAAGCTATTATAAGTGAGTAGTCGCATAGGTATGGTCGCAGGGTGATTAACACGCCGTGGCCAGGGCTGGGGATATTCGTGCTCCTATTTTCATAGTCAATAACGGAAAATGCAATTTTAGGTTATTAAAGAACATCCGTTAGACGAATCCGGGCATTGTCGGAGCCCATGTAACGCGGGGAATGGGGGACCGAAACTCGTTCTTCGCTGAATATGGATAAACGGCAACCACGAGGATTCGCATTGCTTGACCGACCAGGTGACTAAAAATAAGACGCGTCCCAAGCGTAGGACTCTCGACCGATGTAGCATAATATCCGGAAGTACCGGAGTCGAATCCACAAAGACGGACGAACGTGTGCAGGACTCAAAGATGACGGGTTCACAGTTTATCTTGGCTCTTAGGTAGCCACCCCTTGTTTAATGATTAATTGACTAATTAAATTACCCAACTAACTTAACTAAATATGGATTTGAAAAGGAGAGTACAGCCGTGGGAACCCAGCGTCCGCAACTAGCCTAACCAATGTTTACTCAGGCCACAATTATTCATTTTATTGATTTTAGAATAAGAAAAAGGATCCCTAACAAATGCGCACCACCTGTCACCAGATTCCGTACGCATTCGAATTCCGGCGATGCCTGGGTTTTGTTTGTTAGAAGAGTTTTCGTCTTCTAAAATTGCTCAAAAATTAAACTAATTCGATCCCGAGGTAGAACATTAATCAGACTAGCCACGGAGCGCCTTTGCCCCGCGGCCGCACTCTATAGAACTACTCGCTCATGATTCTATTAAACGCAGCAATAATATTAACCCTAGATCTAAACATGCTTCAAACAATTGAAATAAATAAAACACGATACCAAATATTTGCAGCGAGAGAACGGATGCGAAGAACAAGAAATCAAAGCTGGAAATCCTGAAGAACTTGAATTAAACTTGAATCTGAAAATAATCCTGAAAAGCCAGCAACCAAAGTCAAGAAAAATAAAACCTAAGTTATCAATGAATTCAATCCCTAATTTCGAGTTATAACGTGGTATTTATAGTAATCCCCTTTAATTTACAATTAAAATCCTAAAACAAATCGGAATTGGACCCGCATACGACTCAAAACGCCGCCGTTTCAAAGCCAAGATAAGCTCTCGGTAGGGCTGCACCAAAAATGGTGTAGCCCTCCCCCACCGTTACAAGGCAAAGTTAAGCCCGCGGTAGCGCTACACCACTTTTGGTGTAGCGCTACCTAACCCATTAACTCTCAATTTGACCGTTGACCGCCCTTTGACCGGTTGATCATCTAATCATTCGGTAGCGCTACACCTCTTTTGGTGTAGCGCTCGCCAAGCTTCTGTTCACTTTCTGAGCCCTGTTTTGCCACTTTTGAGCGCTCCACCAAAATCCTTGTAGCGCTCCCAACGATCCGAAGTGCTTCCCTCTAGAAATTAACTTCACCACTTGGTCTTAACAGCCTTCCATGCCCTCAAGCTCTATCACGGCCTTCAAGTCTCTGCACTCCAATCTTGGCGCTAAAACAGCCTTATTTTCCTAAGAATTAACAAAAACACAAAAGCATACCAGAACAACGCATCAAGTGGAAAATAGGGAATAAATAAGATAAAACCGTGTAAGAACTACCCTCTTTAGGCACTTATATCTATGATATTGCGTGCCTATCACGCATCTTTCGGGGTATCTTTCTCTCTCTAAAATCAAATGTTTTCTTTAGAACACCAGATGGAGCAGATATGTCCGGGCCTGGTCACCAGTGTTAGGATCCCTACGACCGTACCTTCTTTTAGGTAATTTTAGAAAAGTCGAATTTACTCTAGTTTAGTTAACTCACCCATCAAATTACAAGGGGTGGCTACCTAAGAGCCGTTTTAAATCTCACAACCCGATTTTTAGTTAAGCACTTTCCACCGTCCCTGTAGATTCGATTCCGGTCTTACCGGGTATTTTGCTACACCGGTCTCAGCCCTACGCTTGGGGCAACCCATTAATTTAGGTCTAGGATTTGGTCAAGCAAGTAACCTCAAGAATTTATTAACCAGGTTTGGGTGGCTTAGATGAGCAATGTGGGATAATTTAACAGCCAATACCTTATGTACGTAACGGCTAGTATTTAAAATCAGTGGCAGAGCCACTATAGGACCAATGTGGGCCCGTTGGAAGTTGTTTTTTTTTTTTTGGCATTTTTATAGAAAAATGCATTAGAAATTTCACATGTACATCGCTTTTTTCATTCAAAATACTAATTACTACTCTTGGGGTGTCACTACGTGGTGTTATAACATCATTCTCCTGTACATATTTATGTGGGGCTCGAGACTAAATATATGGATTTCACCTAAATATGTGATGATCAAGACCAAGGAAAAACAAGGGAAAGAGAAGGATTTTAGGGCACCACGTGGCGATACCCAGAACCATCGAATAACAAATTACTAGCAAACAAACTTCAATTTCACTGAATTTTTGCCTCAAAACTATTATATGTTTATGGATTCATAATTACTATATTACCATTAAATGTACATCTTTTTTTTCCTTACGATTTACATTAGCAAGGGTTAGTGGAAAAATTAGTGTGTTACCAACTAAAGGGAGTTCGATATCTCTCAACTAACTCAAACCGTAGACCTCCCCTTGGAATTCAAAGGGTACACCCAAATAGGCTATGTGGCACATTTGTTGATAAAATATAAGTCAAGAGAGGCTCCTTTCATGATAATCAAGGCATGTTAAATTCTTAAAGAAAAGTAATTTTTTTTACACTACAAAGTACAGTCCGGCGTTTATAGATTAATTGTGCCCTCAGTGGCATGATTTTCTGGCTATGCTGGCTATGCCACTACTTAAAATAGTGCGGTTAACTAACCGATGGGGTAACTGAAATGCTAATGCAAATCCCAGACAGGGGAGAGTTATTTCTGATACTTGAAGGGAAAATTTGTACAAAATGCAAACTCATGGAGTGCCAGTGAGACTTACCCTAAATCAACAAATCTAACGGGATTATAAGTATGTTGAAACCAAATCCATCACACTTGGCATGCTTGCTGCATGCATGTTGTTGTGATGGGCACACTTGCCAGGCATGTAAGTATCTATTTAATGCTTCCTAACCCAGTGAGGCAGTATATATAGACGCCTTACATATCTATACATGCATAACAATTCTTGATTTGATCTCCCAATTTCAGTTCCATAGTTCCATAATAGTCAAACTTAGATTAAGCTACTGAAAAAATGGCATTGAGTTTTCTTGAAACTGTGGTTATCATAATAGGGGCAGGGCCTGCAGGGATAGCAATCGCTGCCTGCCTTAATCTGCTCTCTATACCGAACATAGTTCTGGAGAGAGAAGACTGTATTGCCTCTCTGTGGAAAAAGATGTCATACGACCGCCTGAAACTTCACCTAGCCAAGAAATACTGCACCCTACCACACATGCCATTCCCTTCTCATTTCCCCACGTTTGTTTCCAAGTACATGTTTATCCAGTACTTGGACAACTACGTGGCCCAGTTCAACATAAACCCGCTATACGGTCGGTCTGTTGAGTCCGCATCACATGACGGCGGAGAAAAGTGGAAGGTGGAGGCGAGGAATGCGGGGTCTGGAGAGATGGAAGTGTTTGAGGGGAGGTTTCTTGTTGTGGCAACGGGGGAGAATTGTGAAGGGTTCGTTCCTAAGGTGTTGGGGTTGGAGGGCTATGGAGGAGAACTACTGCATTCTTCTGAGTATGACAATGGGAAGATGTACAGTGGTAAAGATGTGCTGGTAGTTGGGTGCGGGAATTCGGGAATGGAGATCGCTTATGATCTTTGCAACTGCGGTGCTCAAGCGGCCATCTCTGTTCGTAGCCCTGTATACTTCTTCTCACTCTATCTCCATAATATATGTTCATTTTTTGAGGTAGATGTATGCATGAAAACCATACTTTTTGTGAACTTGAAATATAGTTCGTTTCATAGTTTTAGTTTTGTTTTTGTTTTGTTTTGTAATCATTACACTCATTTCTCTCTATATCTCTCTTCACTCATTACATCTTTTTCGAAAACTAAACTAAACTAAAACTACTAAACGAACAAGACCACTGTATATCTCGCCATGTACGTTATGCATACACTCCCTCAAATCGCCTCAAGCTAATAATGTTTCTCGTAACAATTTTATCACATCAATTTCGAATTCATAACTTCTATACATAAATTCATGACATTTGGACATAATTGAGAAACCAACTTCGATGTTATCTTATAAGTTTTTGTCTTGATATAATGAATATTTAACAATTATTATGATCGAACAAGGGTGTTTGTTGTAGAACTTAATTTCCAACAAACTTTAAATACGTTTTAAATACACACTATTAAATGTTTTAAGGGATTATATTGGTTGTACTTTCATGTGGAACTCCTAAGAGAGTAAGGATGGAGCCACGGAGGGGCCAGTAGGGCGGTCGTCCTTGCAAGGAAAAAAAAACCATCTAGTATTATATAGGAAAAAGAAATTTTTTCCTATGAAATATATAGCATCGCCCCTACAAAGTATTTTTTAAAAAAATTCGCCCCTACGTAGTAAAATTCCTGACTCCGTCCCTGTAAGAAAGTGTGGGTTCAATGAAAAAAATAATAGTAATAATTAGTATGAGTCATAAATGTCTCAACGAAACACAGCAAAAACTTATCAACTTGAATATATAATCCGATTAATCCTATACTCATATACAATTAAACAAATAGGCGGCACAGTTAAAATTAAAAAGGCAAATGGCTACTATTGATGTGTGTTTATTGACTTACCTACCTCATTATATTTTTGTTGTGGAACTAAGATCTTGGTTTTTTCTCTTCATAGGTACATGTACTAAGTAAGGAAATGGTGCAATGGGGAATGTCTATGTTGAAGTACCTACCACTTAATGTTGTGGACAAGATGCTTCAAACCCTTGCCAATTTTCAGTACGGGGATTTATCCCGTTACGGCATTCAAACCCCATCCAAGGGACCTTTCCATCTCAAAGGCACAACAGGTCGCTCCCCTGTAATTGATGTTGGGACCGTGGACAAAATCAAAACTGGAGATATTCAGGTAACTAAATTATATATAGCACGTATTATATTATAGTCGTGTAGCTCAGAATTTCTATCAAGTGCGGCTATTTACTGAACACATCAACCAGAAATCTTTGCACTAATCAACAATAAGATGGTAAAAAGTTATGAAAGGAAAATTACTGGGTCTCTTTTATTTTGTCTTGCTTATATGATTACTTTGCGGGAATTCTTTTGATTGCGGAAGAAACTTTTTGAGTATTTTGGTCCCAAAAAAAAAGAGACACGACTTAAAAGAATAAAGAATGCACGTTAATATGCACTTCTCATCTCCATTTTTTTTTTTTTTGTCTTAATTCGTTAATTGTTGCGTCAAATATTGGTAATGATTTTCCAGGTTTTTCCATCTATTATGAGCGTAAATGGAGACAACATCGAGTTTGCAGATGGCAAGACAAGTAGATTCCAAGCTATCGTGTTTGCCACCGGCTACAAAAGCAATGTTCGAAAATGGCTCAAGGTACTTCAAACTACTTCAAAACTATGCATTAGATCTTCACTATGCATTGCCTAGTCAAACACACTTTCATGCAGGCCGTTTCTTCAATAGTCCCGGAGCATAGCCATGTGGTGCTCCAACTCATTTCATTGAACCAAACCTTTAACGGGGGTTCCTACAATTTGTCTTGAGTTGGCCCAGAGTTCCTCCATGGATTTAGTTACACAATGTCACTCCCTCTGATTACTCTAAAAACAAATTTGTGGGTGCAATATTGAATGTCACAAAAGACTAAATCCAAACCCTTCCTAACTCCACTCGGTTTTTAGAGAGATAGTGGAAAAGAGGTCCGACATCTTGGACCCTACTGGAATGTATAGTGTTGATGTCTCAAAGCCACCTCGTGGCTATGCTTCAGTAACACAAAACAGTTAAACCCAATTTAAGCACATTAAACTACACTTATTAGGGCAGTCACTGACAATAAATCAATGTTAATCGCACTTCATCATTTCACAGAGAAGTCATATGTGAGTTCAAGGTCACAGCGCAACAACGTATAGAACTAAATATTTTCAGCAAAAAAATTACTCCCTCTGTCCCATTTTAAATGCTCTGTATGAATATCCGTGTCATTTTCAAACGTCTATATCTTTTTATTGGTAATGTTTTCATAGTTTTTTAAAAAATTGTCTAATAGAACTAATTAAAATCTATCAAATAAGATCCATATTGCATATAAAATAAATTATAGAATGAAAACTACAAGAGTTTTAAAAAAACACGCATAACCGTAGGGAGCAATTAAATTGGGACGGAGGGAGTACTTGTCATTACTAGTTACTAATATGGATGAGAATCTAAAAATGTGATTATTTAATGTGTAACAGGATGATGGAGCCCTTTTCAACGACGATGGCATGCCGGTAAAAAAATCTCCAGATCATTGGAAGGGCGAGAATGGGTTATACTGCATTGGATTTGCGAGGGCAGGATTGTTTGGAATATCAATTGATGCACAAAACATAGCCAAAGACATTAGCTTAATTCTTAGCCAACAAAAAACAGTTGATCAGCAGTCCTATAAATAAGGGCTGATGTTGGAGGAATTAATGTGAACAATTTTGTGCCGCAAACATTTTGTACCCATTTGTGCTTGTTCTCTAAAGTATGTGGATGTTTTGCCTTGGATCCGTTTAATCTTTGTAATCTGTATCCACATCTTCTTTGCCTTTCTCAAAAAAAATAATGACAATAAAAATATGTGGATATTCGGACATTTTTTAACCATAACGATGTTTTTATTCATAACGACATTTTATATTCACAAGGACGTTAACTTGAAAAAAGTAAATTAGGAGATCACTTGCCATAGTACCGACCTTCTTATTTTACCATCCTATTATACCATCTTATGTGACAACCAAGTTGGAATTACCACCGGCCGATGAACACCCAAAAAATGCTCTCTCTCTCTCTCTCTCTCTGTCACTAGCTAATCTCCATTTCCAAACACCATCACCACACTACATAGAGCAACCAACACTCGATCAAAGAAAACAAACCACCACTAGCCACTAACTGTTGGGAACAATTCAGCCGGAATTAAGTACTAACCCACTTCTTTTTTTATCTTTTTCAGCTTACATTTTAAGAGGAACTAAAAATATTATAGTATAATGAAATAATATGCGCACAAGAACCCAAGGGGAGATAAAAAAAGGTTAACAAGGCGCCAACCAGAACACAAATACAGCCCAAAACTTATACAATTTGTAACATCAAAGAAATAATTCCAAGAATAACGTCACCCAAGTGAATTTCCAAAATCAACAACAGCAGCAAGTACCAGACGGCCTTCACAGCTTCATGACATTTCCCAGCTATCACGTAGACCATCAGATTTGAGGCCAAGAAGGATCTTTTTTTTTCTTTTTTTTTTTTTTTTTTGATTGGCAAAAGAAGTATAGGTCATTACTACCTCATAGCTGGGAAAAAAACCAGAAAAACTGCTTATGACCTCATCATCTTCACCCAAGTACTACATTGTAAAGTATGATAAATAATGGAAAGAGATATAGTTGGGAAAATGAGTTGGTGGTTGAGTGTGGGAATTCGGCATGGATATTGCCTACGATCGATCTGTTGGGAGTGCAGATAACCTATCGGTAGCGCTACCAAGGTTTTGGGGTAGCGCTACCCAGGACCTAATTTGCGAACAGAGAGTTCTGGAGCGCTACAGGTATTTCCCTGTAGCGCTACCGAGAGCCTTAAAAATATTTTTTAGGGTTTTGGCCGACGGTGTGTGCGGTATACTGTGTATCACTTTTTTAGAGCGTGAAAAAGAGAGAGAGGCGAGAGAAAACCAATCTCAGAGAGATTGTGAGAAGACTTGTACTCCTTGATTCGATTTCATAGTGGACTGGTGTGGTTCCCGTGGTTTTTCCTCACGTTGAGGTTTTCCACGTATATCTCGTGTCTCGTTTTCTTTCCGGTTTTTCATTACGCACTTATTTGCTTGTCTTTTTCTGTGATTCATTGTTCCCAAGATCCGTAGGGGCGTTTGCGTTGTAGGATTGAACAGGTGTTCGGCGTTAATCCATAACAACTGGTATCAGAGCCGCGGTTGCGGTAGATTTTGTTCGACAGGTTAGGGTTTAATCTTGTTCGGGCAGGCTAGGGCTTCAGTGGGAGCTATGGGTTCTGAAGAAGGCAAACAGAAGATTGATAAGTTTGATGGGTCAGACTTCGCGTTTTGGAAAACGCAGATAGAGGACTATCTGTATCAGAAGGATCTTTACCGGCCGTTGGAAGGTAAAGAAAAGGGGAAGAAAGCTACAGAGAGTGACGATGATTGGAAAGTTCTTGACAGAAAGGCGTTAGGGGTTATTCGCCTGTCTCTTTCCAAGTCAGTCACACACAACATATTGAAGGAGAAAACGACGGAGGAGCTTATGGAAGCGCTAAAGAAGATGTACGAGCAACCGTCTGCTGCGAATAAGGTACATCTTATGAAAAAACTTTTCAACCTGTCTATGGCAGAAGGGGTTTCCTTTATGTCACATCTCAGTGAGTTCAATATGATTGTTGATCAACTTACGTCTGTCGATATCGAGTTTGATGATGAGGTTCAAGCCTTGTTAATTCTGTCTCAGTTGCCAGAGAGCTGGCAGGGTACTGTTACTGCAGTCAGTAATTCGGCAGGGAAAGAAAAGTTGAAACTGAGTGAGGTTGTCAGTTTGATTTTGACTGAGGAGGTCAGAAGGGGTTCGATCGATGGTTCAAGTAGTTCAGATTCAGCTCTAAGTGTTGAGCAGAGGGGCAAAAGCCAGGCCAGGGGTGGTCAGAATCAGAATAGGAACAGGTCACAATCCAAGGGTAAGGGAAATAAGGCCAAATCTCAGGTTCGGCCTATTATAGGTGAATGTTGGAATTGTGGTCAGACAGGCCATATGTCAACGACTTACAAAGCACCGAAGAAGAATAACAGTGAGCAAGAGGCTCATATTGTGCACGATGCACTTATTCTTGCCATGAACAGCGATGCCGAATCGTGGGTGATTGATTCGGGTGCCTCATTCCACGCCACTGCTAACAAGGAGGTTCTGCAGAACTATGTAGCAGGGGACTTTGGGAAAGTATACTTGGGAGACGACGAGCCTTGCAGTATAGTGGGAAGAGGGGATGTTCAGATTGCGACGCAGGGGTACAGATGGTGTCTGAAAGATGTCAGGCATGTTCCGAATTTGAAGAGGAATCTTGTTTCGGTTGGACAGCTTGCAGCAGCAGGTTATACTTCGACATTCACAGGGGACACGTGGAAAGTCTCCAACGGTACCATGGTGGCGGCTAAAGGCAAGAAAGTTGGTACACTTTACTTGACTTCACATGGTAGCGATACACTTGCTGTTGCAGACAGCAAGGAGAGTTCAAATCTGTGGCACAGAAGACTGGGGCATATGAGTGAGAAGGGAATGAAGGTGATGCAGTCGAATGGGAAGCTACCGGGTTTAGAGTCAGTGGATATTGACATGTGTGAGGATTGTATCTTCGGGAAACAGAAACGGGTTAGCTTTCAGAAAGGCGGCAGGCCTCCCAGGGCTCAAAAGCTAGAGTTTGTCCATACAGATGTGTGGGGTCCAGCTACAGTGTCTTCTCTTGGCGGTTCTTATTACTATGTTACCTTTGTCGACGATCACTCGAGGAAGGTATGGGTATACTTCATGAAGCACAAGTCAGAGGTCTTTGAAGTCTTCAAGAAGTGGAAGGCCAGGGTTGAGAATGAAACAGATTTGAAGATGAAAAGGTTGAGGTCCGACAACGGCGGAGAGTATGAGTTGGGGGAGTTCAAGAGAGCCTGCGCTCTATTCGGGATTCGTTTAGAGAGGACACCTCCAGGGACTCCGCAGCATAATGGCATTGCAGAGAGGATGAACAGGACCTTGACTGAGCGTGCTAGGAGCATGCGGATACACGCAAGGTTGCCCAAGATGTTTTGGGCAGATGCAGTCGACACAGCAGCATATTTGATCAATCTTGGGCCATCAGTTCCGTTGAATTTTGGCATACCAAAGGAGGTTTGGAGTGGTAAAAAGGTAAATCTCTCACACTTACGTGTTTTCGGTTGTGTTTCCTATGTGCATATTAGCGACAAGGACAGGGATAAACTTGATGCTAAGTCACAGAAATGCACCTTTATTGGGTACGGCGGAGATGATTTTGGTTATCGTTTTTGGGATGACAAGAACCGGAAGATAATCAGAAGCAGAGACGTTGTGTTTGATGAAAAGGTGATGTACAAAGACAGGGACAGCAAACAGAGCAGTGGGAGTACCACTTCGGATGGAGATACGTCCGAGTACTTTGAGTTGGAGGATCTTCCAGATAACAGTGGGGTTGAACAGAGGTCTGGTAAGGCAGAGGAGAGAGCTTTAGATGAGACAGTTTCAGAGGGGACAGTTTCAGATGAGGTAGCTCCAGAGACAGGGACTAGTTCAGCAGTCAGAGTGTTGAGGAGGACAACCAGAGTACACAAGCCGAATCCGAAATATATTTCTTCGCTTGATTACTTGCTTTTGACGGACAGTGGAGAACCAGAGTGCTATGATGAGGCTATGCAGGTTTCCGAGTCAGCTAAGTGGAAGACTGCGATGTAGGAAGAGATGGATTCTCTTCATTCCAACGATACTTGGCAGTTAGCTCAGCTTCCCGCAGGAAAGAAAGCCTTGCAGAACAAATGGGTTTTTCGACTTAAGCAGGAGAGTGATGGCAAGAAAAGGTACAAGGCAAGATTGGTTGTAAAAGGCTTCCAACAGAAGGAGGGGATCGATTATACAGAGATATTTTCGCCGGTTGTGAAGATGGCCACTATCAAAGTGGTGTTGAGTTTGGTTGCTGCTGAAAATCTCTACCTTGAGCAATTAGATGTTAAAACTGCTTTTCTTCACGGGGACTTGGATGAAGAAATCTACATGAAGCAGCCTGTTGGCTTCATTGTGAAAAACAAGGAAGAGATGGTGTGCAGGCTCAAGAAGAGTCTGTATGGTTTGAAACAGGCTCCCAGACAGTGGTACAGAAAGTTTGATGGTTTCATGCAGCGCAGTGGCTACACAAGGTGCAATGGGGATCACTGTTGTTACTTCAAGAGGTTTGAGTCTAGCTACATCATTTTACTGCTTTACGTAGATGATATGCTTGTAGCAGGTTCCTGTGTTAAGGAGATCAACAGGTTGAAGCAACAGTTGGCAACAGAGTTTGCTATGAAAGATCTGGGTGCAGCTAAGCAGATACTTGGGATGAGGATCAGCAGAGATAAGGCTCAGGGGACCTTGCGGTTGAGTCAGGCTGAGTATATTGAACGTGTTCTGGAGAGGTTCAATATGCAGAGTGCTAAGGCAGTTGGCACACCCTTGGGAAGTCATTTCAAACTTTCTCAGGGGCAATCACCCAAGACAGATGCAGAGAGAGAGTACATGGCCAAGGTTCCATATACCTCGGCCGTGGGTAGCCTGATGTATGCGATGGTGAACACGAGACCAGACATTGCCCATGCAGTGGGAGTTGTGAGCAGGTTTGCTAGCAATCCAGGGAAACAGCATTGGGAAGCAGTAAAGTGGATCATGCGATATTTGAGAGGTACCACTGATTTGCCACTTTGTTTTGGGAAAGGGAAATTGACAGTGCAGGGATATGTGGATGTAGACTTTGCCGGTGATCAGGATACGCGGCGAAGTACCACAGGTTATATCTATACTATGGGTTCAACAGCGGTGAGCTGGGTCTCACGTCTGCAGAAATTAGTGACACTATCCACGACAGAAGCTGAGTATGTGGCCGTGACTGAGGCTGCAAAGGAGATGATTTGGTTGAAGGGCTTCTTGGAGGAGTTGGGTTTGAAGCAAGAGAACTGCGTTCTTTTCAGTGACAACCAAAGTGCTGTACACCTTGCCAAAAATCCAGTGTTCCATGCCAGGACGAAGCATATTGATTTGAGGTACCATTTCATTCGTTCGCTTTTGGAGGATGGGGATTTGTTGCTAGAGAAGATTTTGGGGGATCGAAATCCGGCAGATATGTTGACCAAGTCTGTTACTGTTCAGAAACTGAAGTTGTGTTCAACTTCAGTTGGCCTTCATGCTTGAAGAGATGATGGGCCTGGAGTCACACCAAGAGGGGTCAGATGACTACGTCCACGTTTCGATTGAGATCATTTGGGTTGCAATTGGTTGTTTGCGGATGCTTCAGGTTATCTTCAATTGGGAGATTGTTGGGAGTGCAGATAACCTATCGGTAGCGCTACCAAGGTTTTGGGGTAGCGCTACCCAGGACCTAATTTGCGAACAGAGAGTTCTGGAGCGCTACAGGTATTTCCCTGTAGCGCTACCGAGAGCCTTAAAAATGTTTTTTAGGGTTTTGGCCGACGGTGTGTGCGGTATACTGTGTATCACTTTTTCAGAGCGTGAAAAAGAGAGAGAAGCGAGAGAAAACCAATCTCAGAGAGATTGTGAGAAGACTTGTACTCCTTGATTCGATTTCATAGTGGACTGGTGTGGCTCCCGTGGTTTTTCCTCACGTTGAGGTTTTCCACGTATATCTTGTGTCTCGTTTTCTTTCCGGTTTTTCATTACGCACTTATTTGCTTGTCTTTTTCTGTGATTCATTGTTCCCAAGATCCGTAGGGGCGTTTGCGTTGTAGGATTGAACAGGTGTTCGGCGTTAATCCATAACACGATCTTGTTCAGTGTGCTCATGGGTCCATCTTTTATCATTGCCATGTATACTTCTATGCACTCTAGATTCGCAATATATGTTAATTTTTATGTCATCCATGTATATATGAAAATTATAGTTTTATTGAGCTTGAGCGATTAATGTTTAATATACATCAATGACATTAGTGAAGTAGGAGGCATGTTTGAAAAAAAAATAAAAATAATGTATTTTTGACAAATGTCATTTTTGTTAATTTCCGTCAAATGGTTGTTTCTTGGTGGCATAATCAACACGATATAACACGAGTTTGAGTCCATTGATTCACGCACGAATACTCGGAGATCAAAATCCTTCCTTAAACATGTTGATTCACTAAGAATACTAGGACTAAGGGCATCAATAACTTCGTTGATTCTGCAAAATACCAAAAATTAATCACCAAAAGTTCCATAATTCCAAGGACTTACAATCCTATTTATACTAACAAATGGATGAATCTAGACACAACCTTTTTAGCCTTCCCCATATGACCTTTGGACTCTCCAACAATACAATTAATACTAGAAAAGAACCATTGGACTACTAACTCAACATGCAAAGTACTTGACCTTAGAATTGGAAAGACATAATTTAATGGACCTTGAAAATTGAAAAGACATTAAAAATAACTTGACTAACTATGCTTTGACCTGTGATGTTCCAACTCCACCATTAAGTCACTTTGCAATCAAAACGGTCCAAGAACCGATTCGCTATCCAATCCGCATCAACTTGGCATTGAGGTGACACATTCTAACAAGGGTTTGTTTCTTACACAACGGAAGTACACACTTGAATTGCTTTCTGATGATAGACTTTTTGGTGCTTGACTTGCCTTGCACGCATATGTATGTGAGGATCGATTTTGGGGACACAAAAAAGACATTCTATCTCAGCCATTGAAACCAATAGATGAGATTAAAAAAGCAAAAATGTACTCTCCCTCACTCCATTCCCAGTTCCGATGTTAGGTAATCTCTCTCTCTCTCTCTCTCTCTCTCTCTCTCTCTCTCTCTCTCTCTCTCTCCCACTACCCCGACCCTCACTGATCCAACCCCGGCGAACCCCGTCTCCGAGGACCTCCCTGGTGAAATTCATCTTTCATTCGGATACAGGTTTCGACGCATCCGCCGTCCAATCAAGCAGATAATAGGCCTCCTCTGCAACTCCTCTTGAACCCTCCCACAACCTCTTTGTCTCTGGCACATTTTTCTCTTCTTTTATTTCTGCGATTACTCAGTGCCATGTCATACTTTTCTTATTAATTGAGGTAACATGTGGTTTGACTCCATTTAGTGTATATTTTACGGGTCGATATCCTTTAATCTATATATTTTAAGGCCTTTTTTTAGTTGATATGATCGGAGTTCACTTATTCATTGTCAAATTGATTAAGAGCATCTTCAACCCAATAATCTTCATTCCTCTATTTTGGAGGATCACAATATAATTTTATATTTAAAAAGTGAATTTGAAGGATTTCAATATTCATGTGTGTGGTCCAACCCAATAACTCCCTTCCTCCATTTCTCAAACATATTAGGGCATTTCAACCCACAAATCTCCATTCCTCCATTTTGGAGGATCAAAATATAATTTTATATCCAAAAAGTAAATTTGAAAGATTTCACTATTCATGCATGTGAGCTCTAACCCAATAATCTTCATTCCTCCATTTCTCAAACATATTGGTTGTATCATTAGAGGGTGAGGACAAAAAAAAAGACATGAAAGGAATTTAGAAGGATGAATAGTGAAATGGAGGTGATCCTCCATAATTTTTTGATCCTCCATATTTGGAGAGTGAAAAACAATTCTTCAAAATGGAGGAGAAAATGGAGGATGGGTTAGGAAGAGGTTTTCCTCCAAAATGGAGGAATGGAGGCAAGAATGGAGTTACGGAGGGTGGGTTGAAGATGCCCTTAGCTGTATCATTGGAGGGTGAGGACAAAAAGAGGATATGAGAGGAATTTGGAAAGGAAGAATAGTGAAATGGAGGTGATCCTCCATAATTTTTTGATCCTCCATATATGGAGAGTGAAAAACAATTCTCCAAAATGGAGGAGGAAATGGAGGCAGGACCGGCCCTGAGGTGAAGCCGGAGGTGCGGCGGCTTTAGGCCCGTAATTTATGCAAAAAACTGGGGGCCCACTGTAAAAAGAAGTTGGTGTAGAATATATAGTAAACTTACTCCCTACAGAAATTAAACAGCCTAATGCCACAGTGGTAATAGTGTTTCTACATCATCTGAAGGGTCACGGGATCGATTCCTATAGGCAACAAGGGCTTTTTTTGGCTGGGTAACTTTTTTCCTTAGTTGTCTTAATTTTAATGTTTGACAAAATGCATATTATGAGCACTATTTCGTAATAAAAAAAATTTCTCTAATGATATAAAATGTTTTAGAAAGTTTGTTTGTTAAATTCAAAGGTAAAATACCATCTCTATATTTTTATGTTATATTAGTTCCTATTTGGATTTTTCTTGATAGAAAACCCTGGGCCCTATTTTTCAAATCGCTTTAAGCCTATCAAACCTCAGGGCCGGCCCTGAATGGAGGATAGGTTGGGGAGAGGTTTTCCTCCAAAATGGAGGAATGGAGGCAAAAATAGAGTTATGGAAGGTGAGTTGAAGATGCCCTCATAACTTTAATTGGTAGTTTGGTACCCCAAAAAAAAACAACTTATTTTGTTCTCTTTGGTCTTTGAATTTGTACTGCCACTGGATGTGGGTTCCATCTACTTGCAAAAAGTGATGCACTTTACTGCCTGCAGAAGGTATTGTCTAGGGGCTAATTCAGGGTCGGCAGAGATGGGGTTCGCCGAGGAGGGTCGCCTAGGTTGGGCTGGCTGGCCAAGGTTGGAGAGTCCCAAGAGATGGAGAGAGATAGAGAGGAAGAGAAGGGACGTCACCGGAGATGGGGTTCGCGCGCCGGAGAAGGTCACCCGAGATATCGAGGAAAAGAAGGAGAGTGCACTTTTGGTTTTTTTTAATCTCAGCCATTGGTTTCAATGGCCGTGATGGAGTGTTCTTTTTTGGTTTTTTATTTTTATTTTTTTTGTTTTTATATATACACACTTCTAATAGATATTAGGGTTTCACTTTCTCACCTGCGCCTCTCCCTCTTTCTCTCTCTTGTGCCTCCCATCTCTCAATCTCCCATCCACCTCTCTCTCTCTCTCTCTCTCTCTCTCTCTCTCTCCAGTTTCTCTCCCTCCCTCTCTCGCGCTCTCTTGATCTCTGAACTCTCGATCTCTCCCTCTTGGCAGCATCGGACTATGATAACCTGAGGTAAGTACATCGGCAAAGCAATCTCTCTAGATTCGATTCATAACTTGGTTATGGGTTTTATGTGGTACTAGTTTTAATCCTTCATCATTAGGATTTGCTTTTAAGGATCTGTACAAAATCTACCAGTTTTGGTAAAAAATTGAACGAAACCGATAACCGTGATTTTGGTTGTGGTTTTTGTTTTACGTATTAGGTTCGCTTTTAGTTTTTGTTTTGCCAATAACCGCACCGAACAGTACCGTTGCCATCTCTATAAATGACTTTTTTTGTACTAATTTTAATCCTTCATCATTAGCATTTGCTTTTAAGGATCTGTAGGAAATCTACCAGTTTCAGTGAAAATTGAACTGAACCTGTAACCGTCGTTTTGGTTATGGTTTTTTTTTTAGGTTTTAAGTTCGGTTTTGGTTTTGGTTTTGGAAATAGCCGCACCAAATGGCACCGTTGCCATCTCTGTAAATGACCACTTAACTTATGCTCTTTTTTTTTCTTCATGGTTACATGTATTAAGAAAATGTTGCAATTGGAAATGATTGGGTGAAAGTCCCGTCCATGTAATGTTGAGGACAAGATGCTTGAGACCCTAACCAAATTTAAGTACGGTGATTTATCCCATTACGGCCTTCAAATCCCATCCAAGGGACCTTTTATTCTCAATTAAAGGCACAACAGGTCGTTCTCCTGTCATTGATGTTGAGACCATGGATAAAATCAAAACTAGAGATACTCAAGAACTAGAATTATATTACAGTGGTGTAGCTCGGGATTAATATCAGACTTGGCTATTACTAAACGCATTAACCAAAAATCTTTGCGCTAATCAACAATAAGATAGTAAAGAAATCTGAAATAAAAAACTTACATATCTTTTTCAGTTTTTTCTTGCATAAATGATTACTTTGTGGGATTTCGTTTGACTGCATTGCTATTGTACTACCTTTTTTTTGTACGACAAAAAAAGATTTTATTAATCAATGCAAATATTGACAGTGTAATTGTTGGATTTGTGCCCCTTCCATGTCTATGTATCTGGTTGACTCTCCCTGAATATCACTCCGTTGTTATCTAACACCACCATAAGTTCTTCCCAACTTGATAATTCCCAATCGTGTAAACTTCTCCTACAGTGAAACTCCCACTGATTGGAGACAGCCTTCCTTGCTAGTACTTCAGTCAACAATTCCTCCTTATTGCTGATTACATTGAAGATGCTTGGAAAAATTGAGGCAAGATTTGGTCTCCTACACCATTCATCAAGCCAAAAGAATATAGAGTTCCCACCACCAACCTTGATACTCACATTTTCCAAATAAATGGCATGACATTGAGGGTTTTTCTCCTGGATCTTCATAACGTCCCTCCAAACTGTAGAGATTCTGCTTGTAATCTCCATATTTGGAATCCAGCCACTTCCTACTCCTTAACTTGTATTTAAAATTAATGATCTTTCTCTACAGAGCTTGTTTTTCATTTCCATATCTCCACCACCACTAGGTTAGCAAAGCATCATTCATATCTCTGATGTTTTTAATTCCAAGACCACCACTGCTTTTCGATTGTGTTACTTTCGACCATGCCACCAGGTGAACTTTCTTTTTCAATTCAGATCCTCCCCAAAGAAATCTAGCTTGGATTGATTCAAAGCATTTTGCCACACTTTCTACATTTTAAAAAGATTGGTAGACTGCAAAGAACAAATTTAATTAGTACAATTCTGCCTCCAAAAGAGAGATATCTTCTCTTCCAAGAGGCAAGCCTCAACTTGACTATTTCAATGACTTCTTTCTAAGTAGACTTCAATCTTGGACTTGCACCAAGTGGCATCCCCAAGTATTTTATTGGCAACTTCTGAGTTCTGCATCTTAGAATTTCAGCATAAGCATTTAACTCAGCATCATCCACACACACCTCACATAGTACAGTCTTATGATAGTTTATTTTCAAACCAGAAGTAATCTTAAAAGCTCTTAAAACACTCCTTATATTGCTACACTATCCAGATCAGCTTTGCAAAAGACCAAAGTGTCGTCAGCAAATTGTAAATGGGTTAATTTTGGACCCCCATTACCAAACTGCATTCCATAAATTTGCCCCTGTGCTTCCATTTCTTAAAGCTCCAAATCAGTCCCTCAGTTGCTATAATGAAGAGAAAAGGGGATATAGGGTACCCTTGTCTCACCCCCTTTTGCATTTGGAATTCCTCAGTTGGAGCCCCATTCACCAATATGGAAATCCAAGCTGATGAAAGGGAGTCGTGCTACTATGCACACCCTCTAAAAATTACTCAATATGAGATTTTATGGCTCTAAATATGAGATTTTGTGGCTAGAGATACGAAATGCATATGGTATGCACACTCATATGAATAGTCACAAAATCTCGTATATTTCCACAAAATCTCATATTTGGAGCCACACAATCTCATATTGGATCCATGCGGACTTGGTGCAGACCCGTGCGGACTTGTGCGGACCTCATATTTGGAGCCACAAAATCTCATAGTTGGTGCCACAAAATCTGATATTTTGAGTCACAAAATATCATATTTGGTGTCACAAAATCTCATATTTTGGAGCCACAAAATCTCATATTTGGTGCCACAAAATCTCATATTTGGTGCCACAAAATCTCATATTTGGAGCCGCAAAATCTCATATAGTCAATGGTCAAAGGTGGCACAAATTCCCACACGTCATACGTGGCGCAATCTCGGACGTCCATCCGTATGGGGTGCGTACCGTATGTCATCTCATATTTGGAGCCACAAAATCTCATATTATCTCATATTTGGTGCCACAAAACTCATATTTAGAACCACAAAATCTCATATGGGGGGTGTGCATAGTAGCATGCCTAGATGAAAGGCACTCCCTAATCCATTTGATCCATTTGATGGGGAATCCCATAAGGTGCATCATTTTGAATATATATATACAGTTGACATATCAAATGCCTTCTCAAAATCCAGCTTTATGTTTAGACCTTTCTTCCTACTTTTCTTCCAACTTTCCAACACCTCATTGGCAATTAGTATGCCATCTTGAATATTTTTCCCACCACAAAAAGCTGAATGAGCATCACCCACCACCACAGGAATATAACTTTTTGTAGTAATCCAAGACACCATTTCTGATTTGTTCTGTATCCTCCACCATGACAGAACCAATCTCCAGATAGTCAATACAATTCCTTCTTTGTCTGCTAGATGCCATGCTATGAAAAAATTTAGTGTTCTTATCACCATTGAGATACCAGTTTACTCTAGATTTTTGCATCCACATCTATTCAATGAGTCTATTCTCCCTCCAAAATTCATTTCCAACTTCCCTTCTGGCTTTTCTCTCCTCATCAAATAAGTTTCCCTCCTCAGCTTTTAAGTCTAAAACATGCAGGTCAGACTCTAATTTTTCCAATTTTCCTTGTAAATCCCCAAATTCCACTTTAACCCATTCTTTCAAGACTTCTTTCGTCTTCTTTAACTTGTTTATTACTCTGTAGGCAGCCCGTCTTTGATTTACATTTTCCAACCAAGCTTCTTCCATAACTTTCAGACAATTTGAGTTAGACAGCCATGCGTTAAAAAATCTAAAAGGTCTAGGCCCCCAATCTCTCTCATCCTCCATTAAATGATAGGGAAATGTTCAAACATTGTTCTAGGAAGGCCCCACTATTGAAGTTCGAATTTATCCAGCCACTCAGGGTTAGTAAAAAATCTATCGATCCTTCTCCATTTCTCCTTTTTCTTGAGAATTAGACCAAGTGAACAGCCTACCAAGCAACTGCAAGTCCACAAACTCCATGTTATTGTTTAAATCCCTCATCCCTGACTCCCTTCTTGAACAACCTTGCTTTCACTTATGGTTCTTATTTCATTAAGGTCTCCTCCCAAACACCAAGGTTCAGAAAAAGTTGATTTAAGCTTGAAAAGTAATTCCCACAGTTTCCTTCTATCACTAACATTACAAGGTGCATAGACATTAACAATTGTGCAACGGAAGCCAGGTTTGATTGTACCTTTTAGTAGGATGAAATTTCTGCCACAGCATGAGACTTCCAAGCTAAAAATTTCAAGGTTCCAAATACATGCAATACCTCCAGCTGATCCCACTGCATCTACATCCATAAACTCCTTTTCTGAGTCCCCCCACATAGAGTTAGTAAACTCTCTTGACATAGATCCTTGCTTCGTTTCTTGAATAAACAAAATGTCCACCTTTCTATGTTTTACCACCTATTTCAATTTACTTCTTTTTTCCCTCAACCCCAGACCTCTGACATTCCTAGATAATATCCTCATCTTTTCCTTCTGACAAATACTGCACTACAACATCCCTCATACAACCCAGAATCCTCAGACAATTCCTAATTCATACAAGCCAACTTGTCGGCATCTTGCTCCTCCAAAGTTATTATTTTACTTACTACTACTTCATCATTGCCTTGATAATCTTCCCCCATTATTTTGGTCACTGACAGAACTGCTTGTGCTTCATCAAGCAATATTCGGTTCCTGTTTCTTATACCTTCAGTTGAAACAAACAAGGTTGCTGCTGCAATAGCTGAATGAAACACAACACATTTCTGATTTCTCCTACCATCCCACCTACCTCCACTTGCTTTAGGAACTCCTAAGATTTCTTCAAGTGGTTTTTGTTTCCTTTTCACTTTTCCTGCTTCCTTAGTTGCTTCCTTCTCTCTTTTCCAATCCACTTTTTGGTACTAGCTTGTATTGAAGGGTACAATGCTCAAATTTGGAAAAGAAGGTTCTGCAGATGATGAAATATTACCAGAAGTCTCCACTTGAGTCTCCAAAGATCTATGCTCCAAATTATTACCCCCAATACAGTTAGAATCCACATGCTTTTCATATTCCATTCTTATTATTAATTTTGGTTGTTCCCGTGGACTCCTCGATACACTCTCAACAGCCACAACAAATTTGTTTCGATCCCCTGTTTAAAAGAGCACTTAATTCCTATTCAACTACATTTCCCACTTCCTTAGCATTTATTTCTATCTTCTCTCCCAACCTTTCAACTTCCTCACTATCATCCATTGTGTTGACTTCCAGAGCTGCCACTGCATCCTTGCTCTCCAGTGAGTCAGCAACCACTTCCTCATAACACTCCTTGTGATTGTCCATCCCATTCACTACTGAGTTATTATTACTATTCACTGAGTTGTCCACTGAGTCAGGCACATCATCCAAGTTTAATAATCTATCCTCATCTTCACCTAATCATCTTCATTAACATTTGCTTGAAGATTGGTAATGGGTATTTGCACATTACAGCCCTCGCAATTACAATCAGCTTTCAAGGTGGTGTTGAGAATCATTTGCTCTTGATTACCCTGATTTTGAACACTTCATTTCTGCATTCAATATCCATGACCTCATTAATTAGAACTATCTTCGATGTACTGATCAAAACTTTCCCTATTGCAAATGATAGACAATTGAATGTTTCTTCTACTACAGTGCTATTGTACTACCAACCTGTTATGCTGTGAAAAATGTAAATAAATGTGAAAATTTTGAGATAAATCCAGCTTTTGAAATGGTATTATTTATATATCCAAATGTAGAATAATGAGAGCGCCAAATTTTGAGTGGAGATTATACTCCCTCCACCATTGACTGTTATTAAATGCACCATAAAACTCGAGTATTCCACATAAATGTAGAAAAACAATATGAATTCGGATTTTTTACATTTCCAAATAAAAGAAGACCAGATTTCTTTATATTCAAAAAAAAAGATATGGAAAACTTTGCCTTAGCACTTTATTATGAAGAAATTTAAAGCAAAGTAAAGGAGACTCGTGCTTATATAAGGAATATTATTCACATATATACTACTTGGGATGAGAAGCTTTAAAAAAAAATCTGACCTGAATGTTTAACAAAACTCTCTAGATTTTGTGAGATTTATGTTCATCCTATTAGTTTTAATTAAAATAATCACTACATGGGCCTATTACGTCACAAGTTTGTCATACTTTAGAGTTTACAGTCGTGTGTCATAAAGTGAGAAACGAAAAGAATACAAGTTAATATGCCCTTCTCATCTCTAATGTCTTTGGTATTTTTCAGGTTTTTCCATCCATTACGAGCATGGATGGAAACAACATTGATTTTGCAAGTAGCGAGACAATTCGATTCCAAACTATTGTGTTTGCCACCAGCTACGTACAGAAGCACTGTTCGAAAATGGCACAAGGTAATTCAAACTACTTCAAAACTAGTTTTTAGTATAATTCTTCACTATGCTTTGCCTAGTGAAATATCACACTTCTATACAGGCTATTTATTCAATAGTCCCAGAACCTAGTCACATGGTGCTCCGACTCATTCCATGGGACCAAACATTTATGTGGGCCAAGTCCATACAGTTTGTCTTCGACCCCACACTAAAAAAATATATGGTGTTGAATTGTCTCGAAACACCTTGACCTCATTGCTATGCTCCGGTAGGACTGAATAATTTGACCCAAAATAAGTACATTAAACTACACTTCTTAGCGCAGTCACTGCCAATAAACAAATGGTAATCACAATTCATCATTTCAAAGAGAAATCATATGTGAGCTCAACATCACGGCGCAATACTGTAGAGTACTAAATACTTTTTCGGGAAAAAAAAATACTTGTCATTACTAGTTAAGAATATGGATGAGAATCTACCAAATTTGACTATTAAATATGTAAGGAGGAAGATGGAGATCTTTTCAAGGCGATGGGATGCCGAAAACAAGAGCTCAACCCCACAATGTCATTGATAGATATAGTGGTACTTATCAAAATAAGTTTCCCAAAGGGCTGATGCTGGAGGATACTTCTCAAATTAATTAGCAAATTATTTTGGGGCGAACATTTTTTACCCATTGGTGCTTATTCTCTAAAGCATGTGGATATTTCAAAAATTGCTTGGAAAACAGTTTGGCAAGTAAAAGAAATTTTAATGTAATAGTAGAACACTATTTATCTTCCATGGAATCCCCCAACCCCACAATGTCATGCGACGTCCCCATTGGTTTTGTACACCACACGTGGCACTGCATACATGTATGTAATTGTGTGTACTACACTTGGCACGCCGCATGCATATATGTGGTTTTGGACCACACTTGGCATGCTGCATGCAGGTATGTGGTTGTATGGACACTTGGCAAGCTGCATGCAAGTATGTGGTTGTATGGACCACACTTGGCATGCTGCATGCAGGTGTATGGTTGTGTGGACCACACGTGCCCCTTTTGTTTGAATGTATAAACTTACCTTTAAATGCAATAGAAATGACAATCTCCATGCCTGAATTCCCACACCGCAACATCTTTCTCACTGTATCTTTACATTATTGTACTAACACTTCTCCTCCAAAACCCTCTAACCCAACACATTTGGACCAAACCCTTCACTATTCTCAGTCGTCGCCGCCACAAGATACCTCACCTCAAAAACCTCTGTCTCACAGGACCCACGTTTCTCGACACCACCCCCGACTTTCTCAATCACCAGGTATGCCTGACTCGACAAACCGACCATATAACGGGTTTACATTGACTAGGGCCACGTAGTTGTCCAAGAACTTTTACAAATATGTTCTTAGACACAAATGTGGGGAAATTGGAAGGGAATGGCATGTGGGGGAGTTGGCAGTATTTTTTTGCTAAGTGAAGTTTGAAAGGTGTTAGGGCTAGAGTTAACTTGACCATTGCATCAATTCCCTTACGCATACATACATATATATATATATATGTACACACTTCCAACAGATTTTAGGGTTTCCCTTTCTCACTCTTGCCTGCCCCTCACATCTCTCTCTCTCTCTCTCTCTCTCTCTCTCTCTCTCTCTCTCTCTCTCTCTCTCGCATCGGACTATGATAACCTAAGGTAAGTACATTAGCAAGGCGATCTGTCTAGATTCAATTCATATATCTTGGGTATGGGTTTCTGTTGTACTAGTTTTAATCCTTCTTCATTAGCGTTTGTTTTTAGGGATATCTTTTCCAAATCTACCCGTTGTAGTGAAAATTTGAACGGAACCAGTGACAAATCTTCTAACGGATTATATTGGTTATACTTTCACGTGGACCTCCTAAGAGAGTGTAGTGGCCCAACCGGAAAAAAAAATAGTCATATTTAGTACGAGTCATAAATGTTTCAACCAAATGCAGACATACCTTCTCAACTTGAATATATACTCGGATTAATCCTATGCTCATATCCAATTAATCAAATGGGCTGGATAATTAAAATGGCAAATGGCCACTATTGATGCATCTTTATTGACTTACCTACCTCTTCTATTTTTGTTGTGGAACTAATTACCAAATGATAATACGTTGTTGGTTTTTTTTTTTTCATAGGTAAAATGTACTAAGTAAGGAAATGGTACAATTGGGAATGTCTCTGTTGAAGTTGCTTCCATGTAATGTGGTGGACAAGATGGTTCAGACCCTCGCCAAATTTTAGTATGGTGATTTATCCCGTTATAGCCTTCAAATCCCATCCAAGGGACCTTTTCATCTCAAATGCACAACGGATCGATCTCCCGTCATTGATGTTGGGACCGTGGAGAAAATCAAAACTGAAGATATTCGGGTACTTGAATTACAGCACTTATATTATAGTGGTGTAGCTTGGATTTAATATCAAGTGGGGCTATTACTAAACGCATTAACCAAAAATCTTTACACTAATCAACAATAAGATGGTAAAAAGTTATTAAATCAATAATAAGATGGTAAAAAGTTGTGAAATGAAAAACTAATGTCTTTTTTGTTTTGTCTTGCTTATATGATTACTTTGCCGGAGTTTCTTTTGGTGCAGAAGGAACTTTTTGAGTATTTTGGTAAAAAAAAACACTAGACGAGTAAATGTCTGAAACTAAGAGATAAATCGAGCTTTTGAAAAAGGTGTTATTTTGTCTTAGTCTAAAATAAATGAGAGCACAAAATTTTCAGTGGGATACCCTCCACCACTGGTTATTATTAGATGCACCGTAAAACTCGACTAATTCCACACAAATGTAGAAAAAAAAATATGAATTTGATTTATTACGTTTCCAAAAGAAGAGCAGATTTCTTTATATTAAAAAATTATGGAAAACTTTGTCTCAGTTCTTGATTATGAGAAAAATTAAACCAAAGTAAAGGCGACTTGTTCTTTATAAGAAATAATATTTCCACGGTAATTACTATGGAAATAATATTTAAACTTTTTTCTATCTTCAATTTTTTCAAAACTCTCTAGATTTTGTGAGATTAATGTTCACCCTTTTTCAAATAAAATAATTACTTCATGGGCCTTCTATGTCACGGGTTTGCCATACTTTGGAGTTTATAGTCGGGTGTCACAAAGGGAGCACAATTAAAAAAGAATAAAGAATGCACGCTAATATGCACCTCTCATCTCCAATTTCTTTGGTCATAGTTCGTTAATTGTTCCGTCGAATGGTGATGATTTTTCAGGTTTTTTCATCTATTATGAGCATAGAAAGAGAGATCGAGTTCGCGAATGGCAAGACAAGTAGATTCCAAGCTATTGTGTTTGCCACCGGCTACAAAAGCAATGTTCGAAAATGGCTCAAGGTACTTCAAACTACTTCTAAACTTAGAATAATTCTTCACTATGCATTGCCTACTGAAACATTTTCACGCTGGCTGTTTCTTTAATAGTTCCAGAGCGTAGCCACGTGGTGCTCCAAGTCTTTTCGTGGAACCAAACCTTTAAGTGGGGTTCCTACAATTTGTCTTGTGTTTGCCCGATGCCCTCTTCAATTTAGTTACACAACATCACTCCCTGAGACCGCTCTAAAAACAAATTTGCGCGGGTGCAATGTCAAATATCATAAAAGACTTAATTAAAATCCTTCTGACACCAATTAGTTTTAAGAGAGACGGTAAAAAAAAAGGTCTGATGTCTTAGACCTTACTCCAATGTATGGTGTTGATGTCTCAAAGCCACCTCGTGGCTATGCTACAGAACAATTAAACCCAATTTAAGCACATTAAACTACCCTTCTTGGGGCAGTCACTGACAATAAATAAATGCTAATCACACTTCATCATTTCAAAGAGAAATCATATGTGAGGTCAAGGTCACGGCACAACAATGTGTATAGTACTAAATACTTTTTCAGCAAAAAAATTACTTGTCATTACTAGTTACTAATATGGACGAGAATCTAAAAAATGTGATTATTTAACGTGTAAGCAGGATGATGGAGCCCTTTTCAACGACGATGGCATGCCGGGAAAAAAGCTCCAGATCACTGGAACGGGGAAAATGGGTTGTACTGTATTGGATTTGCGAGGGCAGCATTGTTTGGAATGTCAAATGATGCACAAAACATAGCTAAAGACATTAGCTTAATTCTTAGCCAACAAAAAAAACAGTTGAGCAGTCCTATAAATAAGTTTCCCTAAGGGCTGATGTTAGAGGAATTAATGTGCAACAATTTTGCTCCGCAAACATTTTGTACCCATTTGTGCTTATTCTCTAAAGTGTTTATAGGTTGTTCGAGCTTATTGTCAAAGATTTTGGATAAAAACGAGAGTAATAGAAGTTCGTGGTCAAAGCGAAGAATGTTTCAAAGTTACCTTTTGCTAGTCTATTATTATATCAAGTCCAAGGGAGCTTTCCTGTCATTAAGCATTAAAACCCTCCCCTGTATAAAGCATAGGATATTAGTAAAGGGCATTGAATCATGTGAGTGGCACGTGCTTGTATTAAGTCGGTGAATAGTTAAGTCGGTTTAGTAGTCAGTTAAGGCAGTAGTGGAGTATAAAGGGAGCATCCACAGGTGTTTGTAAGAATCATTGAAGAAATGAGAATACAAAATATCTGAGTTTTCTTCTTCTTCTCTATGCAGTTCTCGATACATTAGGGTTTTCATTTCATTTGTATTCTTGATTTCATCATTGATGATTCAATGCCCTTTACTAATATAGGATGCATACTGGTAACGGAGCTTTTGGAAGGAGGAACCTCGACGACGTGCACAAGGCAGCAGCGAGGCACGCGGCGGAAAAATTACGAAGGGACGCAGCTCGATCTCTTTTACAACATGAACGGCTAAAATTCCTTCTTAGGGTGTTGATGAACCCCTAACTAAGTAACTTTGTTTTTATATGAATTTTGGATTTCAATTATCAGAACCTTCGACCATGGGTTGTATGACTATGAGACTTCTTTTTATGAAGTACTCTTACTATTTTTCCACTCTGTGATGAGTACAAATATATATGTCATATAATAGTTTTCTTTGTGCATGAGATTGAGAATTGAGATAATCTATACCTAGAGTAGACTAGTCGTACCTAGATACATTAGTTATAGAATCGAAGATGATTCGTGCCTATCAAGATAGGTTATGCTTGATTCTCAATTACATGAATCCTCTTGGCGATGCCACTAGGGCTTGTAGATTTTAGCGAATCGTTATGGTTTTGGTAGTCAGACTTTCTTAATCGGTATAATTACTTGACTACAAAGTTAGGGTTGATTCGAAACTCTAAGGCTTTTCCAATCCTTTCACTCACATTTAATTCAGGTTTTAATTACTTAGATTGTTTTACTTTAACAACACTCCAATCACCTTTTCTTAAATTAAATTGAGAATTGACTTATAAAATAACACAACTTAGCCTCTTGATCCCCGGGGTACGGTACATGGACTTAACCAGTATTCTATCTGAATTGAGGTTTAGCACATTTTTTATTTTTTATTTTTGGTATAAAAACAACCTACCAATTGTCAATAAGGTCCAAATCTTACTACAAATTTAATTGTTCAGACATTTTTAATCCATAACGATGTTTTTTATTCATGTTTTTTTATTCATAACGATGTTTTATATTCACAAGGACGTTAACTTGGAAAAAGTAAATAAAGAGATGACTTGCCATAATACCGACCTCCTTATTTTACCATCCTAGTATACCATCTCATGTAAAAACCTAGTTGGAATTACGACCTCGGCCGATGAACTCACAAAAATGCTTTCTCCTGTCACTGATCTCTCTTCCCAAACAGCATCACCACACCACATACAGCAACCACCACTAGCCACCTCGATCAAAAGAAAACAAACCACCACCTGCAGGCACTACCTTCAATGCCGTTGTGTCCTCTCGCTCTCTCACATATTTGATCTCACGCCCACAAAAACAACCTATGCCACCATCACAACCATAATCATGCATACTCTACTCTCTCATTTATGTGTTGTTGAAGGAAGGAGTGGTACACAAGTACTGAAAAATTCTCTTGGAATAGAATTCTCTTGGATGAAGCTCAAGCTATTTGGGTAGGTAACCAAATTATTGGAATTGGTTATGATGGAGATGAGGATGAAGTAATCGGCAAGATAGCCGAAATGGAAGCCCAAAACGAGGGAAAGGGCTGACTGTCAGCTCTGATTTCGACCCTTGAATCAATGGCAGCTTCTACTGCTATTATTCTCTGCTCATAGAGTGGAAGGCAGGGTGTTAGGGAGTGATATTGAGAGGAATGTTAAAGGAAATTCTGAGCGATTGGAAGGTGGTCTTGATGTTTATTCAGGTAAGCATCAAAAATCAGTCGTCGGTTTGTGGCTCACCTGCCAGTCACTATGTTAGGAGTGTCCAGTTATGGCTTAATGGCAAGGGGTGTTGCGGTGGCTGGTGTTTGGATGCTTCCGATGGCTCTTTCTGCTTCTCATAGCGGCTTGCTGTTGTTTGTCTCCGTTTGATTCTCGAGTCACCCGCCGTTGCACTGTTAGGTGCAACAGGTTCTTGGGCTTAACGGCAAGGGGCGGATGGCGGTTTTGATGGCTGAACAGCGGTGATACAATGGTGGGGCTGCTGGTGGAAGTGGTGGTGGCCACTGGATGTTTCGGCGGTCAGTGGCAAGTCGGCCACAGTTGCTGCATTGTCTTCTAGGGTTTTTTGTGACAGGCTTGGTCTTTTGGGCCTGATCTTGGGTGTTTTTAGATGTTTTGGGCTTGGCCCAGTATTTGGACTTTGCTCTTTCAGGTTTTCTTATCCAACCTTGGTTGGATCCCTTCCCCCTCTCTCCCAACTTGATGTACCCTTATCAAGTTTTTAATAAATCTTCTTTTAACGATAAAAAAAAAAAACATAAAAAATCAGTCTGATCGGAATTGAGAAATCATTTTTGTGGTTCGAGGATTGTGTAGTTTGATGCTTTCTGCTACTGCAACAATATGCAGTGTGGTAGATGCATTCATTTGCTTTGGGAGTTTGCGGTTTTGTTGATTTTGTTGCGTAGGCATATGGCTTGCTATATTTGATTTGTCGCTGCCAGTTCGTAAGGGGTTTTGGTTAGATTTTTATGTTTTGCTTTGGTGCTGCTGCTGCTGATGTTTGAAGTTGTTCTGGCGATCAAATCTCATGCATCTAGCATTCTGGAATCGTCTTGGGACAGCAACATGGCTGTTGCTGCTGCTGTTTGCTCTTTTCGTTCATGCTCTTTGGCTCTGCGTTGCTATTGCTGGAGCATTGTGTCTCTGCCTTGGTGGATAATATGGAGTTCAGGATCATTCTCAATCTGCTTTTGGAGATTTTATCTGTTTTGAAGTTTTCCTCGCAGATTTCTCAGGCTTTGAAGTCTTCATGGATGATGTTTAGGATTTCCTTTGGTAGTTTTGGTTTCTATGTTTTCATGGATTGTTTTTGTATCCGTTTTGGTTGATTCCTTATTAACCAAGTGTTTTTTTCCCTTTGGGTCTTTGGCGGCAAATGATTGTAGTGGGTAGGTAGGGGTGCCCCATGGATTTGGTTACACAATGCCACTCTCTGCGACCGCTCTAAAAACATACTTGCGGGTGCGATGTCGAATGTTATAAAAGACTTAATTGAAGTCCTTCCTAACACCAATTGGTTTTAGGAGAGATGGTGGAAAAGCGGTCCGACAAGGTGTGTGCATAATTAATTACTAGTCATTACAGTCATTTTGTGAAGACGGAGAAAAGTGGAGGGTCGTGGCGAGGAATCCGGGTACGGGTGAGACTGAGATGTTCGAGGGGGGTTTCTCGTTGTGGCCACTTGTGAGAATAGTTAATGGTTTTGTTCCATAGTATGATAGTTGACAAGCTATTTGGGATTAGATATGATGGTGATGATAGTGAGGTCATAAGCAAGATTGCTAAGATGGAAGCTCTTAATAAGGCAAGGGCTGACAATAATCTCTAATTTTCTCCTTCTCTGGTCCGTTTTGCTTGGCTTGGCAGGTTGCTTCACGTGTTGTGGTCTTTTCTCCTGTTTTGCTTTTGGCTTGTGAGGTTTTGCTTTCTGGCGGTGTTGCTCTTTGGTTTTTTGTTGTCTGGATTTCAGGTGTTGAGGTTTAGGTTTTCTTTTTGATTGTTTGGTTGTTTTCTTGTCAGCCTTTCAATCTTTTGGGTCTCGAGAAGCTTCTTGGTTTTCTCTTGTCCCTTTTAATATTGTATCTTTGATATTTGATTAATAAAATCATTTTTTGCCGTGCAAAAAAATATATAATGGAGAACAGATATAATTGGAAAGATGGGTTG
Organism: Vaccinium vitis-idaea; assembly: GCA_963854785.1. NCBI lineage: Eukaryota > Viridiplantae > Streptophyta > Magnoliopsida > Ericales > Ericaceae > Vaccinium > Vaccinium vitis-idaea. The sequence continues at coordinate 12,798,698 of OY978222.1, read as the reverse complement.
GTGGTTGAGTGTGGGAATTCGGCATGGAGATTGCCTACTATCTTGTTAAGTGTGGTGCTCGAGGGGTCATTTTTTTGAAATGGGGGGCTCTGCTGTCCGTGGGGGTCGGCAGGCCCTGCCGACCCCATCCGAGCCGTCCATTTCGCTCATCAACGACTCAGATCTTACCTCTCCAAAGTGTATCCGAGCCGTCCATTGTTTGATGCAATCCGAGCCGTTGATGCACGAAACGAACGGCGCGGATGGGGATTGGCAAGGCCTGCCGACCCCCACGGACAGCAGGCCCCCCCCGGGTTCCATTTTTTTTCATAGCTCTGCATACTTCTTTGAACTCTAGCTCTATGTATATTCATTTTTATGTCGTATAGATAAAAACTATACTTTTATTGAGCTTGAGCGAAAAATGCTTTCATATACATCGACGACATTTTTGAAGTGTGAGGAATGTTTGAAAAAAACAAAAGAGAATGTACTTTTGAGAGATGCTTTAAATTAACAAACAATTTGCTCGTAACCAGATATCTGAAAACGATATCAAACACCTCTTAAGACAAACTCACGATTTACGAACACAGGCCACGGGCTAGGTTTTCTAGTATTATATAGTCAAACATTTAAATGGTGATGTGCTCTTTGGTGTAATTAGTTTTTGAAGTCCCGTCACAAAAGTATTTTTCATGTTTGACCATCTAAAAGTAAATAGGAGTATTTATAACTACTTTTAACCTGCCTCTAAAATCAATCTTATTCTTGTCATCTCCTTAGTACTACCATCCATATCCAAACCATCATTCTTTCTAACTGCCAGATCCACCCATATATGTATTACAAAATTCTTCAAACAAACTTAATCTACTCACTTATCTTACTCCTATCTTTTAGTGCTACTCCTACCATCCCAAGAAGATTTTTGTTTTTATTTTATCTCACCAAAATCCTTCCACGCGTCAATCTCCACACACATCTCAACATTCTCATTTCAGCTAAACTCATCTTACTTGCAAATTGTTTCTTAGTAACCCAGTCCATTGTCAATAATAACATGGTTGTGAGTTAGAATCTTGACCTATGAATCAATGTTTTAACATTCTTTTTTTAAATTGTTCTCTAGTTCCTTTTAAGTGTCCAAATTCGCTAATCCAAAATTTTATGGAAATATCATCATTACACTCCTAACAATCTAACTTTGCACAATTACTCTTTATGGAGACAGAGATATCATCATCACACTGTTTTCCACTAACTTAATTTACAACAACAAAAAAAATTATTCAAAAGGGCAAAATTAAAACATTACTAACTTGAGGGATTGCAGGTCTTGCTTATCGCAGAAAATTCTCTCCATGCAAATACACTTTTTCTGACCTTAATCTCAAGTAAGCTGTCGTCAAATCACAAGATTACACCAACACACAAGGGGCATACTTAACGGAAAGAACACAAAAAAGGAAAATTATATTATTATCAAAATTATAAATTACAAGAATTACAATACTTCTGAGTTATACCATCCTCCTGTTCAAAAAAAAAAAGTTATACTATCCTCCTCCTTGTTGAAGCTATTGCAGGCCATCTATAATATAGATAGGGGCCAAGCAGCTACCAATGTAGCAAATAAATGTTCTCAAGGAATCCTAGCCAGCTAAAAACACAAGTGAAAATCATTTGAGAGTCGCACTTTATCCCAATTTTGACTTCCCTCGCAAAAATGACGGTCTAGTTGAGAGAGGAAAGACAATTTCATGAAGATTTTGCATGAAACCTTTGTCGTAGTAATTGTTCTTGACGATCTGCACATCTTCTAAACGAGATCTCCGGAAGAAGGCCTTCCATTTGTTTACTGGAGGCTTGCTTTCATTGCTCAGTCCGCTTATGCTGGCTTTAAGTGCCGCATCACTTGCCTTTGCCTCATGTACCTTTGTCTGCCAGCTTAAGTACTCTTCCCACTTGAAAGTCTGTCATTCAATAGACCAGGAATATGAAGTTAAAAACAGTTCAGCAGAAGTGACCTAATTTAGTTGCAGAGGATGGGTCTATGTTTTGAAAGTCGAGCCAACCTTGCAGTATTGGACTATTTCATAGCTTCTATCCAAGAAATTTTTCACGTCTTACTACACTATAAACCCTATAATCACCAGAAATATATATACACACACTTCCTAAATACACACCCCATCTAGCAGGTTAAGAAACAACCGGAGAAAACCAACTGTACCATTCCTTCCTAGGCGTGACCATAGACAACCAAAGAAAAAGGCCACCAAAGTAGATGGCTAAATAAACAGTCTCAAAGTTGATGGTTGCATCCACAGCTCCCTCTAACAATCTCACAAAAATGGTGGGAGAATGTGTTGTGGAATCAGCAATTTCCTTAACGAAAACAAATATGCATGCATATACACTGATGAGAAAGTGATTTGGACAAAACGCTGTCGGGGAAAATAACTCAAGCCCGAAAACTTGAACTATTTAGATTTGTATTTGTGAATATGGAATTGACAACTCAATGATCAAAGAAACGAGCTCAAGGGAGCTTGGATAAGGGAGAGAATTTGAAAAAGGCTGTACTTTTAACTTAATTGTGTTCTTTCCAAACTAATATTCCTTTCAGTCGCATGATTTTAATGTTTTTAATGTTAAACCTGAACAAGAAGCATTACTTGTATTGTAGTTCAGGGGGGGTTGGAATTGGCCCAGGGCCAGGAGTCCAGTGATTCGGGAGATCAAGGCTCTAACCCCTGTTGATTTGCTTCCTTGCATCCACAATGATGATGATGATGTCAAGTGGACTTTAAGTGCAAATAGTGTGCAGTTCTCCAGGTCAGATTGGGAGGCTTTGAGGACTTCAAGACCAGTAGTGAGTTGCTATGGATTGGTCTGGTGTAAACAGTACATCCCAAGGAGGACAGCCATTCAATGGACGGCCTGTCATAGAAGATGGGGTACCAACTACCAAGGATAGACTTGCTTCATGGGGTACTATTAACTCAACTTCTTGTGTGCCATGTGAGGATGCAGTTTAGAGTCACCACCATCTATTTTTTCAATGTCCTTTTTCTGGGTCGATATGGCAGGAGTTACGGAATCTTGTGGGGTTTTGAGGAGGCCTGCAGGGTTTGATCAGGAGCTAGAATTGATGATACAGAGCTGGAGTCGTAAATCAGTTTCATGCATCATGATGAAACTGGCATTTTCAGCCGCTACATATTACACTGGCGTGAAAGAAATTTCAGGAGTTCCTAGTACAGAAGTAGGGAGAGGTGTTTGGTGTAGAGGCATATAATTGAGGATATCAGGGCTTGCCTTTGTGGTTGGAAGGGTATGAAGAATACTCCTGAATGGCATAGAATAGGTCTAGCCTGGAATGTAAATTTCTCTTTCAGTGCTCTGTTGGTGTGCGAAGTTGCTTTATTTTCCTATGGCTAGGTGTTCGGTTTTGTGTCTGGTTGTGTTTTGCTACTTCAAGTAGCTTGTGCTGTTTTGTTGGGAATTCAAGGCAACCCCCTTGACTCTCTTTGGTGTTGCTTTTAATGGAAAATCAATTACCAAAAAAAAATAAGCATAACTTAATTTACTCGTGATAGCAGTTAAATATTCTTTAATGTGAGTTCTAATGAACTGAAACTTCTGCTTTTAAGATGGTGCAAACACCTAACGATTAACTCGCTTAAACTGGTACTTTTGTAATACCCACTACTAGGGGTGTAAACGAGCCAAGTCGAGCCGAGCTTTACCATGCTCGAGCTCGGCTCGTACCAAATCCACTAGGCTCGAGCTCGAGACGAGCCAAGAAATCTTAGGTCGAGCTCGGCTCGCTAATAAAAGTCATAGCTCGGGCTCGGCTCGTGTAACTCGATTAGCCCAGTCGGAAAGAACTTGAGAGCTGAGATCTGCATTTATAGCAGTCCTTGGCTGTGAGGTTTTCAAGTTTAGGCGATGTGGGATTGTTTTTGCAAAGGAGTGTTCAGCTTCCTGAGTCTTCCTCCTTTGTGCTTCACTTCACACCAATCCCACATCGGCTGTTTATGTTGGAAGTCCTCCAATCCCCTTTATAAAAAGCATGTACTGGACAAGGGGCAGGTGTTTCCACGTGGAGTGCTTAGCTCCCACAATTTGGTATACATATGTTGTATAAATATACGATAGTATATGAATATATATACACAACTATACAGGCTCGCGAGCCAACTCGAGCCGAGCATTTGTAAGCTCGGGCTCGGCTCATTTATAATTCGAGCTGAAAATATAGGCTCGAGCTCGTTGGATTATTTGTCGAACCGAGCTTGAACGAGCTCTTAGCGAGCCGAACCGAGCCGAGCTCACGAACGGCTCGGTTCGCTTACACCCCTACCCACTACCATCTTATGTCTCTCTCTCAAAGAAATTAAACCTATCACAGCTTACCAAATATATTAGGGAGCAAAACTTATAATTAGCTGCCCTCTACATTCTGTGCTCTTTGTACAAATCCAAAGAAGCAGTAAAAAGTATTTATTCAACCAAATTCAGGGTAAGCAAAGTAGACCTCATTAGTGGTGGTGTTTGAGAGGCACAGGCTGGCATGATACCCAAAGAAACCAGATAGAAGCAGAGAAACAATTGCCAGAAACACCATAAGAAGGATTTGATTGTTGTAAGAGGCTGCCAACCACTGTCCAAGAAAGGAAAACATTAAGGTAAGAGCTATTGAGAAGGCGCATAAGGAGTACAGAATTAAATATCACACCAAAAAAAGTAAACCACGGCTGTCATGATTACGCAAAGTTCCAGAATCATAAGGAAAAAGAAAACCACAAATGTAACCACATACATAAATGTGAAAAGCAGATTTCAAGGGTAAAAAGGGAGAATGCACCATCCCAATCAATGGACAACTTGGGGGGCAGTTCTGAACCAATTAGACAACCTTGAAAATTATCATCATTCAGTACTGGCCTTCCAGTATAATATACTTTGTCGGACTTTATTAATGATTTCTCATTAGTAACTCCATATACTCTTCCTCTACTAACCTTTATTAGCAGTATAGTAAGGATTTTCACAAGTGGACTCTTCAAACAAAATGTCTATCAGAGGCAATTTACTAGTCTTCGCATCTGGAAGTTCATTATCTCACCCATCAACATGCCCCAAAAACAACGTTCTGTGCTTTTGAGGGTTCAGGTTAGCATTTCTTAGGAAGGTGTTGTGTTTTCTACCCCAGATTACACACACCACTGCACACGCACGCGAGCAACAAACACAAGAGAAACAAGCACGAATTACCGAGAGAAAAATTCACTATTATGAACAATAGATACAAAAAACTCTCTCAATGTGACTCTCCTCTCACTCTCCTGCTCTCTTCTCACTCATACACAGTGCACACACACCCTACAAGTGAACCCTAGAGCAAGAATAAGAAAGGAACCACAAATTGGGCCAGTAGGGCCCAATGAGATAAACTGGGCCCACTTGGGGTGGACCAAAAAAACCCAACAATCACCCCCTCCATCCCGAGTGGGCCATTGTTGACCTTGCAGCAACGCCATGCCGCCATCTCCGATCTGCCACACTAGCAAGCGCCTGTGTCATTAACCAATCGAGCTTCACCGTACCCCAACCCGGAATACTTCACTCAAAAGAATGTATCCTTGCAAGCTAGATTTGCGACCGATCAAACCGAAAAGCTGAGTACCGCACCCCCTCAACCGGAATGCTATCCACTCTCACATCTCAACCGAGATATCCTTGCTCACCAACCGGAGCATCCACACCCCCTCACCGAGGTGCTCGCACCCCCTCACCGGGGTGCCACCCGAAGCTCACCGCTTCGGCGACCGTGGTGGTCGTGTCCCTCCTCTCGTGTCGACAACCCCGGAGGAATCACCATCACTAACCAACTCAAGAGCGAAAGAAACCTTTTTCTTTATTGGAGCTCCCATCTTTTCCGTTTCTTTCCTCTGGGCTTCCTCGTGGACACCATGCACCAACTGCTCTTTCCATTTCGGGCCCGAATCCCACACAACTCTAGCATAACTATGTTCACTCTGTGTGCACGTCTGCAACTGGCTCCCCTGTCCAACTGAACAACCTATACCGCTCGTCTCAAGTCTGACAGTCGCCCCTCCTGTCACGACCGAACCCACAAGCCGGTATAGTCCACCAAACATCCTACCCCGCAACAGCTCTCTGTCTCCGTCAAGAACTCGAAGAACTCCACCAATAGCTGAAAAACTATATCCTCTCATCAAGCATCCCGAGAGATATCAAGTTCTTCCTCACACCCGGCACGTGTGGCACACCCGTCAATCTCACAGTCTTCCCACTCGGCATTCGAAACTTCACTATCCCTTTGCCAACAACCCGATTCGTGGAATCATTGGCCATCCGGACATCACCTCCATCGCATGCCTCGTACTCCAAGAATTGTGACACATCCCCGCAAACGTGATATGAGCACCCAGAATCTAGTACCCAATCCGATTTCCTTGCGCATGTAGTATCCGACACTACCAACAATAGATCATCATCATAACATTGAACCACCGCCGTTGCTTCCTTTTATTGGTCATCTCCCTTTTTCGCCTTATACTTGGGGCAATTCCGTTTGATATGCCCTCCTCATGGCAATGATAGCATGTAAACGTCCGACCCCTCGATTTTGAACGGTTGCCGCCTCCTTTCCCTTTCCCGTTTCCTCTTGTTTGGCTCCTTCCCCGGTTACCCTCTGAAACTAGTGCCCGACACTCTTCATCATGCTCAGTCCCCATCTCTTTCCTCCTCGCATCCTCACTGAATATGGCATCCGTAACCATTGCCATAGACAATTGCGAATCAACCCTACCGCTTTCCTATTCAATTTCGTCCAATCCTCCACTTTAACATCCGCCGGTTTAACTCCTTTAAGATCTAACAGGTCATACAAGTCCTTTAAAGCAAGCATGTCCTTTATCCGGGGCTTCCAAATTGAATAATTTGTAGCTGACAATAGGACCATAGAATTCATATTAATCTCCGCCATCTTAACACCAAGATAGTCGCTAAAAATGACCCTAGGAACTCTTAAACTTGATTTGAAACTCCAAGTAACGTTTTAAAGTGGTAAAAATAAAACGTACCAACAAATTCCGCTTCAAATCACCTCAAACCGACCCCGCGAATGAATCCGGAACGTCGAAATTAGTCAGGAACAAGTCTTGGACCTTCCAAAAGTGGTCAAAATCGGTCAAAATGTGTTCCTAAACCCTTCTGGACCCCAAAAAACCCTCAAGATGGCCTTCTTGGGCCTTTTCCAAGCCGCTGAACCCTCTGGACCCCCCGCTTGACCCCTCTGACACGCGGAATGAGCCCCCTGACAGCCCCTTGACCCTTTTGACTCGCGCGTGACCTGTTTGACCGGAGATTGACCCGTTTGACCGAGAACCGCGAGCCGTCTGACCTTCTTCAACCTTTGACCAGTGCGTGCCACGCGTGACACCCACGCGCACCGAGCGCCAACTCACTCGCCGCCTTCAACCGGCGCTTGACGTCCACCTCTTCACTTTCCGGCGACGGGTCTTACAGATCCGTGATCCTCGTGACGAGACGAACAAAACCCACTATTCAGATCCTGTTTTCGATCACCGTTGGTATGCGTCGTACACCTCCAGCCGCACCGCCTTCGCCCGCCAATCTTCAAATCAACCGTGAGAGCTTATCCGGCAACCAAAACCGACGAGCCACCTACCGTTGTGATCGTCTCCACGAGAGGAGCAAAACCCTATGCTCAAAACTCGTAACCGACCACTGTAGATAGGATTGATCCGCAACAGTACCTCCGCCTCTTCCGTCGACTTTTAGACTGACTGTGAGCACTATTCCGGTGACCAAATCCGACATGGTCACCACCAATGAGTTCGTCTGAGTGAGTTGTACAGTCTTTGCTGGTCCGATCAAGTTCTCAAACGAATTTGATCTCAACCCAGTCAATCCATGTTTCAATGGCTGATGTGCAATCCGTTGTGTGCTCCAACCAAGTGCTCTGATACCATGTTGTGTTTTCTAGCCCAAATTACACACACCACTGCACACGCACGCGAGCAACAAACACAAGAGGAACAAGCACGAATTACCGAGAGAAAAATTCACTATTATGAACAATAGATACAAAAAACTCTCTCAATGTGACTCTCCTCTCACTCTCCTGCACTCTTCTCACTCATACACAGTGCACACACACCCTACAAGTGAACCCTAGAGCAAGAATAAGAAAGGAACCACAAATTGGGCCCTACCGGCCCAATGGGATAAACTGGGCCCACTTGGGGTGAACCCAAAAAACCCAACAGAAGGTGACCTCAATCATCACATTGGTTAACTACAACTCCCGCTGAAAAAAAATTAATAGGCTTCTTAATTTTGCATTCTCCTCATTCAAAAAAACAGGGAAAAAAAAAAGGACATTAAAATCAATATGTTGAAGTCTGACAATTATCACACTTAGCCATACAGGAATAATAATATGGGAAATAAGTCTCATGAATGAACCTTAATAGAAAACCAAGTATTCTTCCAACGTTACTGACCTATTTTTGCCTAATTTGAAACTCAGATATGAGAGTAACGATCTTTCATTAATTGCATCCAGCATCCTTTCATTAAGTACGTATGAGACATATTCATGGTTTCGAAGACTTGAATGCTAAAGCAAACCAAAGTCAGTCAAATTAGCTATTTTCTTGAACCAGAACCAAACCAGAATGGAATACAAAACCAAGCAATATTTTATTTTCCACAAAATTTTACAGTATATTAAAGAAGCTTTAGTAACTCATCACCAACACCAAGCATTAAAAAAAACCACTACGAGTAATTCTTTCCAAAGACCAATCATAGACCACATGTGCAAGCAAAAGCTCTCACGCAGGGTGAAACTTTCGACAACCAAAAAAGTGCTAACCTGAATAACATGTGGAGCCAAACTCCAGAATGAATTTTCAATCCCATAATAACCTGCAAAATGTAGATATTCATATTCAGCCTCTCATGCATAGCTCATCCACCAAGGTTTGTCATAGAAAATCAAATCTACCTTTTAAAATATAGATAACTTTAAATTCTCTCACTTGGCCAGCAAGAATCAACCCAATGGCTACCGTCCCATACATGCAAAGAAGGAAATGCCTGTGGAACCATTTAAATATCAACAAAAAAAAAAAAACGAAAAAGTTTACTTACCAGGAAAAAAATTCAAGTGATTCAGCATTTATGATGTAAGAACCGAAGGGTGAGACAGGTTGCATTGACTATTCCTCATGTGTAAAGTACTCATGTCAAGTGCTCGACACTCTTATCAGTGTATGGGATCCATGGCCAATACATTCAGTTGGAATCCACCTTAGCAAGCATATGCGGTAGTTTGAATATATCATGAACTATGTGTAGAACCCCTACCGTGTACATGAAAAGCTCTATGACACCTTGGAAGCACTATTACCAAGAAAACAATAAAAAACTGTAGGAAAAGTATGTATATTTTTCCATGTCCCTGTGTTCTTTGAGACAAAAATTAGACGAATCCGACACTAGATGCATTGCACTCAACAACTCTCCCCGAGTCCAGGTAACATAGATGTGAGGATAAGCCATGCACTATCTACCTTCACTATTCCGCAATTGGAAACAGAGGGCAGAGAGTCATGATTGTTACTTAAAATCCTAATCCAGACGCTGCATGAGGTACTTGAATCAATTAATTAGTTTCACACATATTCAGTTTGCAATTGGAAACAGAGAGCAGAGAGTCATGATTGTTACTTAAATCTCAATCCAGACATTGCATGAGGTACTTGAATCAATTAATTAGTTTCACACATATTCAATTCCACCTTTCTATCAGATATGAAGTTATGCACATGTTTCTCAGAAACCTCTGCCTCCCAGCATAGAGTATTTGAAAACGAAGCATTGAAGAATAAAGGCACTAACAAGACAAGATCACTGGAAACGTATCTTGCTTGGCTGTCATACAAAACATGTATAAATCTTAACTCACCATAAAAGAAAAGCAACAAAGTATCGAGTGTTCCTCTCCCCTATGCAATTATTCTGGAGTAATGACAGAAAACAGAGATCCATAAGAAGAAACAGGCGAAATGTTAATGTTCGTGGTACAGACCACCAAGAATTTCCAACTTGCGAGAATAACAAAAGAAAAGAATGGCATAAGATAAAAGCAAACCATCCATCCACAGTGATGGTCAAACCGAGCCACACACCGATTACAAATGCTGCAGTGCTTGGACCTAGCAGGTCTACAACAGTTGAAAGAACCCATCAGCAAAGCACTGAGAAAGCACATTTAAAAGTCCCACAAACACAACAAGGAACTCACTTCAGAATCTTGCAAGTCGAACATTCTTTCTCCGAATAAATCATATTGTCATAGGGATAAGCAGAGATATATAGAGAAACATTCTCTGCATTCACAGTTCCAGGATCAGAAAAGCTAGTCACTAGAAAGAGAAGAATACCGACAGCAACTGCCAACAAGCTTGTGTACCTGAAAGAACACAAGGGTCCAAGAAAAAATTCGAACATTTGTACAAAATATCAAAAGAGAAAAAACATGAGAGAGTAAGAAAAACACCTGTGAACCTCACTTAAGTAATAGCCGGGTATATAGATGAAAGATGATTTTACAATAATGTAATAAGTAGCTCCAATTATTGCCAAATATATGATCTGCCACCAAAGAAAGTTATCATAAATCCTCAATCACATGGCTGCCTTTATTTTTACCTCCCCTTTTCTGGTCGTAAACAAAAAAAAAAAGCTAGACTTTTGCATAATGTTTTAGCAGAAAAACAGGAAGCTGTATTTTCATTTCAAGAGCTTAATTGCCACGTGTTCAGCCAAAAACATATATCTATTCTACAAAACAAAAAGCATTAACTTTGCCAATTGCAAAAAGATAAGAATAAGAGGTTTCTGTTAATTATTACATGCAAGGATTCCCGTTGCAAAGAAGTCTAATTACAAGGCAAAAAACAAAAATAAACAAGCCAAAATGTCAACTATACCACGCAATTAAGTAAGCTCTGAAAAGTCCAAGGAGGACATGTTGAGCCTAACCATTATGCGTGAAAAATGCAAGCTGCTAATAACTCATTCAAAAAAATTACCATCTCATTTCAAACTCATTTAAAAATATTACTTATAACGAAACCAATAATATTGTAAGCATAAGATGTAATTTCTCAGTTGGGAAACATGTAGAATTTGAATGACCAATCCATAAAAGCAAGCATGTGGAACTAACGGATACAACCAAAACAATCAATAATGCATGAAAAATGCAAACCACTTGTAAACCCGAACGTAAAATTACCCACCTTGTACACTTCCATAGGTAGGCCAGAGGTCAATCGTTGCCCAAAGAAAAAATTTGTTTCCCTAATGGGCTTTCCGTTGGGTTTAGTATGATTGTGCCATTGTGGGCTTATTTCCATTTGATGTAATTCAAATTCGTGTGGTCTTCTTACACAAAATCATATTTCCCAAGGATCCATTTAATGAGAGTGAAAATGATAGAAAATGCAGGGAAAAGAAAGAAAAAAAATGTCACTTTTTTGGTGTTTGATTAGAAGCATAAAAACAGGACAAAATGTTAGAGAGTAAATTTTCTTGTACAACCCTTTTAAGCATGATTTGGTAGCTTTCATTCTCTTGTTGTTTGCTAAGAACCCAGCAAAATTTTATTTTCAAGCGAAAGTAGCCACCTTAAAGACATTTCCTATTATGCCTATAAGTTTTCCTTTCCCATCATTATCCATATCGTATGCCAAGAGTAAGCTGGTAACAATAAATATTGTCTTGCAAGACCCCTAAAAAACTCACATTGTAATCAAACACAGAGAAGAAAATAAATATTATTTTCTTTTCTTTCACTTTCCAGCATTAATTTCTTTGTAAACAAAGGGACCCATAAATTTTGAGGTTACAAATAGTGGGCAATAAAATTATACCAACACAGAACAATAATTGATGAGTTGAAAAACCTGTAGAATAGGGTTAGGTCGATCGCAACAGTAGTTCTCGATGGAAAGAACCGCATCCGTGCCTCTAGACCCAAACACATACCCAACGATTCGTCTGAAATATTAGCAGACGATAATTAGTCAATACTGTCTGTCGCATTAATCTTACTAGAGAGAGAGAGAGAGAGAGAGAGAGATTGTACACGAAATAATCATAGAGACCGAAGGTGAGGAAGAAATGAATGCGTTCGATGAAAGTGCCTTGAAAAATTGGCCACTGCCCGCAGAGGAATGAAATCACCACTAACAGTGTGATCAGACCGTGGCACACCAGAATCCACTGTACTGCCATGAGAGAGAGAGAGAGAGAGGTCTGGAACCGAATTGGAAAGGCTTGGCTGGCAGTTGGGTCAACCGAAGTTAATCAGAGGGCTAAACTACACTAACATCCCTCATAGTACTTTGTAATTTCCATTCTACCCCTCGTGGATGTCATTTTACACCTCATTATTCCAGTGGAAGGCTATGAATACCGCAGCGGTTAGGATACCGGTTTTTCCATTTCTCCGGTGCTTATCGGTATTGGTGGGATACCAAGTATAGAGGTGTCAAACGTGCGTGCCGTGCCATTCAACTTCCGTGCTTCGTGTCGTGCCGTGCCGTGCCTATTTACTTCATCGTGTCATGGCGTGCCGTGCCAACCATGCTACATGTCGTGCCCATTTACTTCATTGTGTCGTGTCGTGCCGTGCTTTTTTGAAGTCGTGCGGTGTCCTTCCGTGCCCGATTAGTTAATCGTGTTGTGTCGTGTCGTGCCGTTGACTTACTCGTGTTGTGCCATGTCGTTCCTTTTTTTATCGTGCCGTGCCGTGCCGTGCCTTTTTGTCGTGGCGTGCCGTGCCTTTTCTGTCGTGTCGTGTCGTGTCGTGCCGTACCTTAGTCGTGCCGTGTCGTGCATTTTTTTAGTCGTGTCGTGCCGACGCCGTGCCTTCTTATCGTGTTTTAGTTTGGATGACTCACCACTTGCAAGTTCGGATTTTTTTTTTAAATAGTTGAAGTACTTTTTTTATTTATTAAATAGTTTAAGTACTTTTTTTATTTTATTGTGGGAATAAATGGCTTTGCCATTTCTAATCCCAAATTTGACTAAGTAATGGCAAAACTATTTTTTTGCTTGAGAAATTACAGACCATCGGCCTTTGGCTCAATGGTGTCAGGAGTGCACTTAGGCGTTGGGAGTTCAATTCCTCTTTTAAGGTACTAATCTAACTGTTCTAATAATATTGACTTTTGCCAAAAAAAATAAAAATAAAAAATACCGACCAATGATGGTTATTTTTTTAGGTCTCATGTCATATAATGAGCTTGAAAGATGGCTTACTATTAGATATGCTTAGTTAATATTGCAAAAGACTAGTAAGCTCCCCCGTACACCACGGGGTCTCGTGCCAGTCAATTACTTATTGGTTTTAAGTATGATTATACATTAAGTAGTGTGCATTTGTAGATCTGGAACTCAAGTAGCGTGCATTTGTAGCTAAAATCAAACGAAAAGTTATCTATTTTAAGTTAGGACACTTGCTTCATCGGCTTGTTTGGTCTGGACTAGACAAATGACCACAAAAGATGTACCAAAATGAAATAGGACTTGCCCCTTTACTGCTTTACAGTTGAATGTAGAACTAAAACTTTATTCATATTATCTAAATGTTGTTTTTCCAAAATAGATAAACTGAAACTCAAAACATTCGTAACTCAAATTTCTTTAGGCTAATGAACAAACATTTTGAAAATGTTTCTAATTCAAGCCTCTAGGAAAAACCTCCATGAAAACCCTTCCTCTTCTTCTTCTTCTTCTAAGACACCTGGGAATAAACACAACAGGAGATGGCTTAGTGATCATTGCGTTGAGAATAACATAAAGAAAAGGATGAGTAATATTTGCACAATAACACCGAAAGCTCGAAACTACTACTACACTTCCGCGAACTTGGAAACGTTCAACATGGTAAAATTAAAATAGCAGTTTCTATTGGTATTTGATACAAGGAAAAAAAAAACCCCCACAACAAAAGATTAACAGTTTCTGTTGGTATTTGACACACAAAAATTGGAAGGTGTTTAACATGTATGGTCAGAAAGAATACTTAGCTGGATGAATATCAAGAATTAAAACTCGACGAAGCTGGTCACTGGCCGAAAGTGAATTACAATTGCTATGAATCCATGGATATATCGTCCACTGCTCCGCGGTCTCAGCGCTAATGATGCAGCAACAATTCTCAACATAAGAATCATCATCTAGGCTCTCATAGATTCCACACCCAAGAACCATTTATCCCATGTATTCCCTCCCCCCCCCCCCCACACACACACGCACGCACGCACACGCACACGCAGACACACACACACACACACACACAGATTGCCCAGAAGCAACAACCTGAGTAAAACAGCCCAAAATGGGCTCAGACTTGAATCATCACTGCTCAGTGCCCATTAAGCATAAATGCAACCAATTGAACAAACTGAATAACCATCAGATTGCCCAGAAGCAACAGCAAATGAGTATAACAGCCCAAAATGGGCTCAGACTTTAATCATCATTGCCCAGTGCCCTTCAAGCATAAATGCAACCAATTGAACTAACTGAAGAACCAGCAGATTGCCTAGAAGCAACATCAAATGAGTATAACAGCCCAAAATGGGCTCAGACTTGCATCATCACTGCCCAATGCCCATTAAGCATAAATGCAACTAAGTAAACTAACTGAATAAGCATCAGAGTGCCCACAAGCAAAAACAAATGAGTAAAACAGCCCAAAATTGGCTCAGACTTGCATCATCACTGCCCAGTGCCCATTAAGCACGTAAATGACAGCAAATACAGTGCGTAACCTGATACAAGTGACATAAATGACAACATAACAAGCTGTCCAGATTCAAAGTGCATACCAGTGTGTAACCAAATACAATGTACAGTCTATCAGAATTCTCATCAACATGGAATGCCTCCTTCCATGGAGGCTCATATTAAGCAAACAGATTGCAACACTGTAAATCCTATTTTGCTTATGCTGGCTATTTTCCCCAGGACCACACTGTAAATCCTCACTATTGCAACACAAATGAGTAAGAAATAACTTCAAGTGACATATCATAAAAGTAGACACACCATTATAGCTCAGAATTCAAATACTTCTATCATCATCATTGCCCAAATTCAAATACTATAGCAGTCAACCCAGGTAGCAACAGAACTGAGCAATAAACCATGAAAGAACTGAGCAACCTAGGACCCAGGTAGCAACAGAACTGAGCAACAACACTGGCAGAATACATATACACACAGTGATTAACAGTCAACACTAGCAACAGAACTGAGTAGTGAGTGTCTCCATGCACTGATCAATTGCATGCAAATACTGGTATGCAGCAGTAGTAAGATCAATAGGATAAGTACAACCTCCTCTCAGCCCAGAAACAATGCAATTTGCACAAACTGTGAGAGAATGGGCATGTACCACTAACAGAATACTTAACAGGACACACCTGAACAGCATTCAGTAGCATAAAACAGCAGGATAATAATCTAGCATATAGCAGCAGTAGATAGCAGTAACAACAAGACACAAACTATCAACTAATTAACAAGATGATGCTAGCTCTGCCCAGTCATGGCAGTCCACAATAGATAAAAATAGTATGCAACTTCTGCAAGCATTATATCAAAAGTGAGAATAGAATTGCAAAGAAGAACAAGAGGAGACTCACAACACCAGACTTCAGAGCAGATATTTGGGGTCCTTTGGAAGTTCCTCCATAAACACAAGGGGAAAGTTCTATCAATCTTCTTATTAGCAATGTTCTGAACACCAAAAACTTCTCTCCTATCATTCACACAAAAAAATTGATCTCATTTTAACTCAGAAAAATCATTATACCAAATTCATATTTCTGATTATTCCAGATTCAAACTCACCTGCATCGAACAATAACCTGAACATTGACACCTTTATCTCTATCGAGCTTCTTGCTCAAACTCCCATCGCCCGATTGCAGATCTCTCACAACCATCCCATGTTATTCCACACACACATACACACATAGCATGCAATCCCTAATTCAGTGAAGGTAGCTGCGTTACCAAGGCCTCAGTAGTCCATCATAGGCATAGCTACATAAATGGCTCAGTTCAACATCATTGCCAAATGCCAATTCAGTCACAATAACACATAAATGGCTCAGAATTCAAATACTATAGCTCAGAAATGACTCAGTTCAACATCATTGCCAAATGCCAATTTAGTCAATAACACATAAATGACTCAGAATTCACAAACAAAACTTAACAACAACCAGCCTACCACTTGTATCATCATCATTGCCCAAATTCAAATACTATAGCACATAAATTGAGGGCTCAGAATTCACAAACATAAGTACATATCATTTTTGGCTCACGTATGTTTCATCATAGCCAAAAACTGAAATGGATGCAACATTAAGTTGCCATTTAAGACTCTCATAAGTTGCAAATCACAATTCAACTAATTTTGTAAGTTTTAACATCGTGATAAGGGGTTGTGTTTGTGGTTTATTCATTTCGGACTAAAACAAGACACACACACCACAAGAACAACAAGTGAAGCAGGGGCAACATCATGTTGTCATAAGTTGCCACACCCACACACAACTAGGGATGGCAATGGGGAGGGTAGGGGGTGGATAACACTACCTCCATCCCCGATCCCCGAACCTATATCAATCCTCATCCCCTCCCCGATCCCCACCGGGGATTTTATTTTAACCTCCATCCCCGCCCCGATGCGGGGAATGGGGATCCCCACGGGGAATCGGGGATCCAAAAATTGTTGCTCTTTAATGTGTAGGTCTTTTTTTTAATAGTATACAGAAAACATAAATTGGATGACTTTCAAATACTCGATCAGTCATCAACACATGTTACATCGGATATATACTCGTCGGTGTCCATATCGTCATCGTTGATAGTTGGAAAAGGATCCCCCGGCATTGCCTCACCTTAAAATACAAAAGAAAACAATGATTGATAGATAGCATATAAATTATAAAAGCATGACAAAAAATAAGACGTAAAAAAAATACCTCCATTTTCAAGGGCCGCCAACCAACTTTGAGTACACATTAATGCTTCCAAAGTTTTAGGATGGAGTCTATTGCGATTTGGAGTGACCACTCTACCACCGGTACTAAAAGATGACTCCGATGAAATAGTAGATATGGGTACGGCCAACACATCCCTAGCAATGGCTTGCAAAGTAGGGTACCTCAAGCCACTAGATTTCCACCAAGCTAATATATCAAAGTTATTACAAGTCGGTAACACCTCCTCCTCCAAATAGTGATCCAATTCTAACTTTGCATGTGAAATTTTACCTTTCTTCCTTGAATTAAGAAACAATGCATATCGTTCGAGATCACTATCCGTAGAGGGTGGAGGATTGCTTGAGGCTTCGCCATGATTCTTGTCATTTTTGCCTTCATACACCGTAAGCAAGTCATAACAACTTATAATATAATAAATATATATATATATATATGAACGGGGATGCGGGGAGGGGGGAGGGGATCGGGTAGGGGACTGACAATACCATCCCCTACCCGATCCCCGAAATTTTTTAAAAATAATCCCCATCCCCTACCCGATCCCCGAAAAAATCCCCGAATCCCCTCCCCGAATGGGTATGGGACGGGTTGGATAGGGGCGGGTCGGCCGAGATTGCCATCCCTACACACAACTGAAGTGGGGGCAACATCATGTTGCCATAAGTTGTCACACCCACACTCACTCTCTCTCTCTCTCTCTCTCTCACACACACACACACACACACACACACACAACTGAAGTGGGGGCAACATCATGTCGCCATAAGTTGTCAACCCACTTCAGTCCACATACTGAAATGAATAAGCCACAGACACATACCCCAGCATAATAAATGAATAATAGGTACAAAACAAATGCCATCAATCACTATCTATATCGGAGTCTTTAAAATAACATCTGAATTCATCTTTATCTGAGCCTTTTTCAATTCCAAGTAGTGCATCCTCCCAATCTTTCAAGCACATGAGACAATCCAAAATGTCTGGAGCTAGTCTGCTCCTCTTCTCATCCAACACTCTTTTACCTGTACTAAAAACAAATTCTGATGCCACTAAAGACACAGGAGCTGTTAGTAGATCACATGCCATGATTGAAAGAATGGGATAAGTCGTTTCGTTTTTTTTCCACCATGCTAAGATATCAAAATTAATCAAGTCATGCGCACTAACTGATTCTAGGTCCAAATATTTAAGAAGTTCATTGCGTGAAGTTACAGTGCTACTTCCTAATCCTAATCCTAATCCTAAACTTGAACTAAGCAAAGACCAAGATGCATCATTACATGTAGAAGAAGAGGTCAAAGAGGCAACAGTAAGTGAAGTAATTGCACCAAACTTAGATTCATATCTAGCATACATGACATTCAATAAATCAATCACAATATCAGAAGAAGGTAAAGTAGTAATACATAAATTCGTACCAATCTCTCTTAAGAGCACTGAAACACCCGCTACCCTAATCCTAGGGTCCATTACCGCAGCTAACATAAATAGTGGTGGCATTTCCTCGAAATATTTTCTAAATTTTTCATCCATATCCACACAAGCATTTACAAAATTTGGGCGTGCCCTATAAATACGAAAAGTGAGACTGATATTGTAGAGATGATTAAGCACAACACAAGAAGTAGGATAACGAACAGCAGAACAAGCTAATGTAGCAACATAAAACACTTTCAAAAATTTCATGAACTCAAAACCAATTTTCCAATCAGATGGAGATAAAGAATCACCACGATACCTCTGGTTAACAAAAGCAGATATCACATCACTATATTTGCTACAAGACTTTAACATAAGGTAGGTCGAATTCCAACGAGTCACAATATCAGAGTTCATACTTTTTGCTTTCACATTGTAACATGTAACACACAATTTAACAAATTCTTGTTGCCTAGATGAGGAAGTACCAATAAAAAGAACAGCAACTCTAATTTTTGAAATCTGCGGTGTTATATGTTTCAAACCATCTTGCACAACCAAGTTAATCACATGGCACACACATCGAACATGCAATAATTCACCAAAATAAGCAGGAGTCAAATTTCTTTTAAACAATGGTATTGAAGCAGTATTAGCACTTGCATTGTCAAAAGTAATGCTAAAAACTTTATCAACAAGTTCATAATCCTTAAACACGCCCATAATACTTTCAAAAATCTGATCAGCATCATGAGGAAACTCCACTAAACGGAAAGCAATAATTTTTTTTCGCAAAGTCCAAATAGAGTCTATATAATGAACAGTGACACACATATAACCACGATTATTTATACCAGACCACATATCAGAAGTAAAAGCTATCGCACCAAGTTTAGCAAGTTTACAAATCAAATCTTTTCTAACTTCATTATATGCTTTCATTGTATCACTACGGGTTGTATTTCTAGAAACTTTACCAAATGCAGGATTCACACAATTTTGCATAAAATATTCAAATCTAATATCATCACCAAAAGTAAATGGTTGTTCAGCTGTAGCCACGTAACGGGTCAGTCCATCTCTCATTTTTTCTTTTGTATAAACAAAATCTGCCAAAGTACTCGCAGATTCACCACTCACTATTTTATCTGGATGTTTATTTCTAATATGTCTACCATGATGCCTTGTTCCAGTATCACTTACGCAAGTAGAATGCAGGCCACAATAATTACATACAGCCCTAGTTCCTATGTCAATACCATTTTCATCTTTGAAGTGTTCATCTATAGAGAAATGTTTCCATACCCATGACGTGCGTTTCCTTTTTGAACCACTACGGGTTGAATTAGTAAGAGTTGAATCTGCTGGAGTAGAACCAGAAGGCCCTGTTCCAGTGTGAACAATGTTTGAAGCAGCTTCGCCTACACTTACAGACTCCAAACCCTGTCCCTCTGGTGCAATAGGGTGTCCACCATGTTCATCATCAGAAAAATCAAAATTACCAGCATCCATCTACACACACAAAAAAAGTAAAAATCAGTGGTGAATGACTGATCAAAATAAAGAAACCCAAAATACGTACTTACCAGTGATGAAATGAAAGTATGATACCCAAAAAACAGAAATCAAACCCTAGTCGTGAGTCGTGAGTCGTGAGTCGTGACTGGACTGTTGAAAGTATGATACCCAAAAAACAGAAATCAAACCCTAGATTTTAGAATCCAGAGAAATCAAACCCCTGTCGTGAGTCATGACTGGACTGTGGTTGTGAGCTATGGTGGTTGTGACTCGTGAGAGAGAGTGTGTATCGTGACTCGTGACCGGTCTGTGGTTGTGATTAGAGTCGACAAAGAGTGTGAATCGACAGATCGTGACTCGTGAGCAATGGATGGTGGTGAATCACCACAGATCGTGACCGACGGGTGGTGGTCCGGTGATTAGAGTCGAGAGAGAGTGTGGTACTGTAGATCGTGATCGTGACTCGTGAGTCGTGGTGGTTGTACGGTGATTAGAGTAGGTGGTGAGTCTGGTGACTGGTGAGCGATGGTCCGGTGGATGATGGTGGTGACTGAGATCGATGGATGATGAATCGGTGGACGGTGGCTGAGATGAGATCAATGAGAGAGAGAGAGAGAGAGTAGAGAGAGACGACCGTTTGAGTCTGAGAGTCTGAGACTATGAGAGAGAGAGAGAGAGAGAGAGAGAGAGAGACGATTAGGGTTAGAACTTAGAAGAAAAGTGGCTGGCATCCCTTATAATGGTATATTTATACTAGGGCTAGCTAGGCTACTGGTACAGAAGATCTAATGCACAGAAAATGGCTTTTGGGGGCCGCTTTTTGGTCCCACGCGAATAATCCGAACCGTTAAATTATTGCAAAATGATGTTTTGTACGGCCATGCAAAAAATCAAGTCAATTGGATATGCGTAATTGGCCTATCCAAAACTCCAAGTATTGAAATCAATTGGATATTTGTAACGTGGATCGACGAGTTACGCATATCCAATTGACCTGATTTTTGGCAAAGCTGTACGAAACATTATTTTGAAATCATTTAACGATTCGGATTATTCATGTGGGACCAAAAAGTGGGCCCCTAAAGCCATTGTACAAAATGAACGGTGAGGATCATCGTAATTGTGTTGCGATGGAGGGTCTTTCAAAATCCGACTGTCGAAAAAATTGGCGAGAGTCATTAAAACATCAACACAAACAAAGTGAACGGTGTGGATCGTCATAATTGTGTTACAATTGTGTGGCTATCGTACATTATACCATAACACACTAAACACAGTAGCTTGGTTCATAACCAAGTAAGTTCGATGTATAGAATTGCAAGGTAGATGCAGACTCATTTTTCCGAATGTTCGATCTGAACCATTGCGATTTAATATCTCATCAATTCTATCATTCTCACCCAAATCGATGATCAGCCGATATCGGTAACCACACGATCGGAACACATTTAGTGCTTCTAATGGAATTTCAGTACTATAATGTACCACTTCAAGGCCACCTAATCAATTTTTTTTAAATCTGAACCGTTAGATGCGTTTAAAGCATGTTTTTAAGGTCCTATGCAAGGATTTGGCAAAAAAATACCCAAAAGGGCTTGATCGGGCCAGGTTTTCGTATAGTAGTTTTACGAAAACCTACTCCGGTCAACTACTTCCGAGTAGTATTTTTTGGAAAATCCTCGCATAGGACGCTGAAAACAAGTTCTAACACATCTAACGGTTCCGATCGTCGAAATTTGGTCCGGAATGTGGAGGCCCATTATTGTGTGCCTGTGAGAGTGAGAAAGTGAAAGGAATCAAATTTAATTTGTATAATATATAATTTTCTATAACCAAATTTAATAAACATAATTCTATAATTTATATAATTTCTATAATTTAACATTTAATAATTTCTATAATATAATTTAATAAAAGAATCTAATTCCTATAATTTGAATTTCTATCATTTTTTTATAAAAATAATTTATAATTTTTCTTTCTTTTTTTGTCCATCTCTCTCTCTCTCTCTAAAAAAATTAATATTATTTTTTTATTTTTTATTTTTTTATTTTTTTGTTCATGACTTAGTGACTTACTTACAAGTTGCAAAACACTATTTTTATAATTTTTTTCACAAAAAAAAATGTTTTTATTTTTCAAAATCTTTATTAGATAAAAGGCAATGTATCAATTATCAAACATGACAAAAAAATATTTTAAAAGCTTATTTTATTTTTTTATCCAAACACTCTCTCTCTCTCTCTCTCTCTCTCTCTCTCTCTCTCTCTCTCTCTCTCTCTCTCTCTCTCTCTCTCTCAAAATAAAAATATAAAATAAAATAAATCAATACAAATTTTGTAACTTCTTTTTCCCTCTTGTTTATTTTTTTTGTTCATGACTTAATTTTTTTTAAACTTGATATAAATATATAATTCACTAACACAAGTTACACAACCAAAAAATAATTCTTTTTTTATTTTTGTGATTATCAAAAAATAAATACAAATAAATTATTTAACATTTTTTTTTTGCCTTGTGTCGTGCCGTTGCAAGCCAACTTATGTGCTCGTGCTGTGCCGTCCCCGTGCCGTGTCGTGCCTATCCTACTTTCGTGTCGTGTCGTGCCGTGACGTGACGTGCCATGCCCGTGTCGTGCCACGTGCCACCTTAGCCCGTGCCATGCCTGTCCTACTTTCGTGTCGTGTCGTGTCGTGCTAGAATAAAGTCGTGTCGTGCCGTGCCTCATGCCCCGTTGACTTCGTACCGTGCCCGTAGAAGACCGTGTCGTGTCGTGCCATGTTCCACCTTAGCCCGTGCCGTGCCCGCTCATTTCCGTGCCCATGTCGTGCCGCGTGCCAACTTATACCATGCCGTTCCGTGTCGTGCCAGGATTTTACCGTGCCTCTGGCGTGCCGTGCCGCCTCCGAATGTGCCGTGCCCGTGCCGGCCCGGCCCGTTTGACACCTCTAACCAAGTAGCGTATCAGTTGGTTGTATCATTTGATTTCATGATCGAAAAAGAATTGAAACGATAATCCATTACAATATATAAAGAGGGAGAAGAGGGATGCAAATTTGGTCCCATGGCACCTGGTTAAATTACCCTTTTACCTCTCCACCTACAATGTTATTTGTTGTTTTCTTATGGGTAATTTTTGTCCTTCTACAAAGAGTCAAGACATCTTCTTTGGATCTCAGTGCTTGCAAGCCACGTGTTTGCCTAATTACCTAGCCCTCCATAGCATAAGTACACAGTCATTGTAAGATTAATCCCTAGGTCAAGATATCTTCTTTGGATCTTAGTGCTTGCAAGCCACGTGTTTGCCTAATTACGTAGCCCTCCATAGCATACGTACATAGTCATTGTAAGATTAATCCCTTTTTAATTAGACCTAACTATTTATTGGATCGACCATTACCTATATCCAATTGAGCTAATTTTTTGCATGGTTACTCAAAAAGTTATTTTAGAATCATTGAACGGTTCGGATTATTCATGGCACTAAAAAATAGGCCTCATAAGCGGTTGGTATAAAATCTGTACCCTTGAATCAGTACCCCCTTTCATTAACGTAATCTGGAAAGTTATTTTTGCACCTTATAATCCTATGAATGTATCTAAAAAATTTCACGTATGCTTAAAATGACACAATACAAGCACTAAAAGATAGAAAAATTTAGAGTTGCATCCATAAATTTAAAAAAAAAAAAAACATTATTTTTCTTTTTGTTTTGTTTTTTTTTTTAAAGTTGAGGGCAAAAACCATGTTTTTTTATTTTGTAGTTTTTCTTATTTCAAGGTTAAAAAAAGAAGGAGCATTTTATACTTGTTTTCCTCTCGTGGACCCATTTCAATTGGATTCCTAAAATTAAAAGAATTAATCCACGATTTGTATTTTCTATGTTTTTAATATATCCATAACAATAATTAGATGACAATATATAAGTCTAACTGAAATATAAAAAAAATACCTTACTTATTGCGGGGACAAAAGAGTGACGCGCGTTAAGAGGAGCTTTGGTTAACTTCACATTTTATATTCTTTCGTTTTTCATGTTTTACTTTTTGGAAGCGAGGGCGGTGTAGTGGGGGCAAACGGTGCCGTTTTGTATGGGACACAAAACCTTTGCAAAATGTAACTTTGTGGGGTCCACCTTCGGGTCCCACACAAACGATCCGAACCATTAAATAATTTTAAAATAATTATTAAGGTGATCTCGGAGAAAATCAAGCCCATTGGATGTTTTTACGTTACTCATCTATTCTTTGATTTTCTTTTAGAATTCAGGACCCTACCAGTTTGAAACAATCTTCAGGAAAAGTTATAAAATTGTGAGCTTAGAAAATCATTGATCTGAACCATAAGAGTCATAGGGCTCATTGAGAAGAGCATCCAGTAAAAAAATAATCTTGTTCGGACATCAATAGGTATCAAAATACTAAAAATACTAATATGAGTTTTTTTTTATATCTATAGATGTCCGAACAAGATTATTTTTTTTACTGGATGGTCTAACTCTAGAGTACATCATGAAAGTGCCTAAACCACTAAAACCTTATACTTAGAAAGTGCACCCTGAACCTAAACCCTAAGGTACTCTATGAAAGTGCCTAAATCTAAACTCTAGGGTACCCTATGAAAGTGTCTAAACCATTAAAACCCTATAATTAGAAAGTGTACCATAAGTGCCTAAACCCACTATACACTACCCCAAAGAGCCTAAATCCCATAAAATTGAACCCACCGCAAAAATTGAAGAGAGAAATTAATTTTGTCCCATGCCATCAATTTTGTCCCACACATTAGAGAGAGAGAGAGAGAGAGGGAGGCGGGGTGGGGTCAGTGACGGGTCACGTCACAAATGTTGGGGGTGTCAGACCCACACCCACCTTTCTCGCCTAATCACATGAAAGTGAAAATGTCGGGTTTTCTTTTTTATTCTTTTTTAATTAAGGGTATTTTTATCTAGTGTTGTCCTTGAGCCCTCAAAAATTTTCCATCAATATATTGGAGGCCTTAAAATAAGTTAAGCTGGACTTAACAACCTTTAAAGCCCCAAACTTGGCCTTTAGGCCAATTTTCCGTAATTTTTTTTGTAAGAAACCGGGAATTGGGGGTGGCACATGCCACCTCCCCTCTTGTGTTCCGCCATTGAAACCACCATATTTATTTTCTTTCGGCACATCATCATGCAAGTCATTCATCTGCATTACCAGAGCTTTGAATTTAGTGGTGTCACTCTTCTTGTGATGTCATATGCCATGTCGTGAGTTCGAGCCTTGGTACTCACCATATGCATTACAAATTTTGGGGCACCATATAAAAGTGAGAGCAATTTTGTGCACCCTTAGCGAGGATATCTCATTTTGTGTCTTAATTCAATGATTGAAATCATTCATTCTGTCTAGATTCACTTATTAGGAGACCACGCAAAAAATTAGCTCAATCAGATGTAGGTAACTGTTTCGTCTAGAGTTTTATTTATTTTCTTTAAAATAAGCAGTTAGCGATATTGGATTGAACTCAATTTTTGCATGGGCTCCAAAGAAATAAACTAAATTGAGACAAATGAGCGGTTTTGATTCTCCATTTGAGACCTAGAATGAGTATACCATCGCAAATGTGAACAAAGTGAGGGTGAACAACATTGTTCTCTATAAAAGTGGCAAATTCATCTGGTCCTCTATGCATATATGCTTTGGCTCATATTTGATGGAGTAGTTTTCCACTGCAATTGTTAATCCTAGGATAAAACTTGGGGGTTTGATTCTTTAGGGAAAGCTTTATGTTCTCAACTCGAACTCTGTTAGGTATCTATTTATTTTAGGGTTCATGGATAAGGATTTCATATTTGCTCTTTGAAACTTTACATTAGTTCCTTGTCACTTTGTGTGTTGATGGGTGAAACTCTGTATATAACAATAAGTTATAGTCTGGATAAATTTCTTGTTTCCAATCTTTCGGTTTCCATCCAATAACTTATTGCATGCTATTTTTTGTTTTTTTTTTTCCTCGGGAGGATTAATATTGCATGGTTACGATAATGGAAGAAGTGAAATTATTTGACGATGGGAGAGATTTACACGAAACTCAGGCACAATTTATTTCACAATATTGAACAACAAAGTACTCAATCGATGACTTCCTTTTTAGGCTGAAGAGTATCTTGAAATCTCTATGATTTTTCTTCTTTTTTCGGTTGGTCACTTGCAAACCTTTTTCTCCTCTGGGTTAGTTCTGGGGATTGTCTAGTGGGCTTTGTTCCCTGGTCTATTAGAAATCATATTGCGGCGAGTAATTTGTGATCAACTTCAATTTTTTTTTTATAAATGATATTATCAACAGAGATCTATAAGAAATGATTAATCCTGTATTGAATGCGGTGGCGGAGCCACCTCAGGACCAGTGTGGGCATAGGCCCACACTGGATTTTGAATTTTTTTTTTGTAGAAATGTACTCCCTCCGTCCCTTTTTAAGTGATCCACTTGGGAAACGTATATTTTTACGGACGTTTAAAAATGTACTTACGTATAACATTTTTTAAATTTTTTTTGCACCAAATTAAAGTACTCAATGAGCACTTTAATTTGGTATAAAACAAATTAAAAAGTTATATAGAGAAATATGTTTTTTAGGGGTTTGAAATTTTACGTATTCCCGTATGGATCATTTAAAAAGTGACGGAGGGAGTATATTTTTTGTAGAAATATATATTTAAGTTTCAATTGGTACATCACTTTTGTATACGAAAAATTATTAAGTACTCTTAGGACGCCACCGCATGTTGTTATAAGGCATTCTCCTATACATATTTATGTGAAACTCAAGACTAATAGCATATGATGACGAAGGCGGCAGATAAAAAAAATGATGGAGAAAGATGTTAGGACACCAAGTGGCGATGCCTTAGGATCACTAAATAAGTAATTACTCACGAACCAACTTCAATTCACTGATTTTTTGCCTCAAAACCATTACGTGTTTACAGAATTATATTTACTATATTATCATAAAATACAAGTCTCCTGAACAAAAGTCAAACGAAAATCTAAACATGCATGTTAAGATTCTTACAAAATACTAGATCTTTTTTTACACGACAAAAATTGTGCCCGCACTAGTAAAATTTTCTAGCAACGCCATTGATTGGACTAAGGCAAACCCATAGCCCACCCCACAGTCTTTAAAAGGGAATTTTTTTTAATGCAACGGTTATTTGTAATGCTCTCTCACATGATGTGTGTTCATGTATAGGTAGATTTCACCCTATACGATAGAGGCATTGCAAAAAACCATTGCATTAAAAACTCTTTCCTTTAAATGACATTAAACTGATCTGTTTATTATGACTATTATAGTTGATCATTTTGTTGCCAAACTTATATTATTAACTAAAAAGGACACTACAGGTCCGAAAATACAAGAAAACAAAGAAACAAAGAAAAACACAATGAATTAATTTGGTAGGACATCCGTAGCTAGATGATCAAATTATGTTTGTGTGGTGGAAGATGCCACACAATGTTTTAGAATATTAACTCTATTTTGTAGGAGGTGTTGCGATTTTTTTTTTTTTTTTCTTCTTTGTAACTTGATCACTGTTTTTGCGGAGCATCTGAATTTTATGTTTTTATCATCGAAATGGGACTAGAATGAGTCAGGTTTTGTTCAACTGGTCCATGCGTGAGTTTGGCGCAGCCAGGCATTATAAACACCAGAATTGATCCGTTACAAATTAGTCAAGTTGCGCATAGGCTTACTCCAAAGACACGTGTCATCCAAAAACAAATAAATAAAATGGATGGTAAAATCCATTTGGCATTGTAGAGAAGGTTTAAGCGTAAACCACATTTGTAACTTTTTTTTGCCTCCAACTAGATCTAAGATTTCCAGTCCCTATTACTCCTATAAATCTTCTAAAGACTTGTTTTCAAAAGTATTTCAACCTTGCCAGGTTTGGTGTTATATTGGTAATATTCAAATCACCAATTGAACTTTTGCACAAATGGCAATTAAGTCCTTACCAATCTTGTTCTTTCATGTTAAAGAGAGATTTTTCTGTGAAATCCCCCGAAGCAGAACAAATTGAGTTATTGAGATAATGAGGATGCTTACCAGGACGTGAAGGGAATAAAGAAGAGTAGCAGTCGCCTACTTTACCAGATGATGATGCATCGCAACGCTATAGTTATCAACGTTGCAGCCGAATGGACAATGATAACTTTTGCCACCAATTGGTTGGTAAAAATATTAAGTTGTACAGAGCTCCATTTACGTAAAGTGTGATTGACGCGTTGATGTTTTCCCGCTCAACTGTCTGCGGTGATTGCAACATGAATACAAGATATAAAGTGTGTTGGACACTAAACATGGATTGAATACTATGTAACACTTGCACAGAAACGGACACAAGTATGGACATGGCAATTCTCCAAAACTAGAACACGGACACGGAAGGGGACACGGAAAATCTGTAACCACTAAATTATTGCAGCTAGGGCTACTATCAAGTGTGTTTAACTGATGGTCTACACCTGTATACCTACAGGTATGTTGTTTAAACGTATTTGCCTCTGAAAAAGCTTTTACAAAAATTAACCAAAAGTCATCACACCATGTCGCCATGTGTGTCACCCTGTCCTAGGCACGTCCCACCATGAAAAATATAAAGATATGATGGAAAAGACACGCAGCACTTCCCATGCATATTTTGGTGTGCTCTACACGAGTCCCTTTCCCTGCCATGGCCGACACAGATACGTGACCTCCTATTTGTGTCGGTGCTTCATAACTGGAATATGAGAGGATACTTAAACGGTTAAACCAATTAATGGTCAAGAAATGCCAAACGTCACTACCAGGTAGTGCCTAGCCTACAGACATTTAAAAAGGTTTCAATCCAGGGCATCAAAGAAAGGTTGTCAGATCATAACTATCTGGTGAACGTAGAATAAGTGACATGATGCAGCTCCTAAACAAGTGAGTGAGTGAAGGCAGCGACCTGCTCCAAACAAGGTTTTCCGAATGTCCTAAAAAGCATAGGTCAAAGATCTCGGGATAAACTTTTGCAGGGCAAAGATTGACACTCAAAAAAGAGGTGGTCATGAGTTCTCTGTCCTGACCAAAGAGCACAAATAGAGATCAATTGTAATTCCCCATTCCACTAATGTGTCCTTAGAAGCCATTTTCCCAATTAAACAGAGCCAAATAATAAAAGCCCATCAACAGACATTTGCTTTGAACCACATAATATGGTGGTATGGGACTTTTTCTAAATTTTGTTATGTCAAAGCAGCCTGATTTAGAGAGTCAGATTTCCATTGCAATATGCTGCAAACAGACTCCGTAGGATTATTTGTTCACGTCACAATGTGAAGAGGGCAATGGAAATATGTGACATTTAAACCAGCAGCATATCCTAAACCACTGATGTCTTTTTGAATCCTAAACTGGAAATCCAAACCATTGCCCATAAGGTGTTGGATACGTCAGTACACATCCAAACAGAGTAAACAATAGAATCGCATATAAGTTACAAGTGTATGTGAACATGTAAATGCCCATTTGATGATGGTAAGCATGACCCTTTTTGAAGCTCAGCGGCTTTTCATATGATGTCTAACCCTTATTAACCATGGAGCTCCCAGAAGCATCTATATCCACAAGTATTGTTCTTCACATTAAAAAACAAAAAATACAGAAGTCGGTCACAATCAACATGCATGGAAAAAGTTAGCTATAGTCATCGCTGTCATCTTAAAATTTACTGGTGCAATAAATTCACACGGTCTAAAATGATAGGAAAATGCTACAGGCACTAACTAGTGTACCAACTATTACACTAACTGTCCATGTGGCACTCTTTTAGTGGATGAATCTATCCATGTATTGAATAGTGCATTGATGTGGTAATGTCATGTGTGCATTTAGTGTAATAGTTGGTACTTGGTACACTAGTTAGTGTATGTAGAATTGCTCAAAATGATATAGAGCCATCTTTTACTTCACTTTCAAGCATAAATTTCTCTCTCACAAAGGGAAAGAAACATAAAACCTTGGAAATATAACTCTAGGATATAGCTTCACGTTGAACCGAAACAAAATATTATTCTTCATTTTTAATCTGCAATAGCAATTGTTAGTCAATCACTTACAGAGTTTTAGCTTTTTGAAAAACAATGATACCACAGATTTAGGGTAGGGCTTTGTGGCAAGACAAGTTGGAATGTTCTCAGGTTGTTCGATCCACAGTTTATGAGCTATACCACCAGCTGTGAGCTTTTCCGACAGGTTTGATAATTGGGTTTCGCCCTTTACTTCAAGAGTAACCTACATAATCTCACAATCCAAACAAAAAAACATTGAGTAACTTGGCATTGCTTATATCACGTTCCTCATGTAACAAATGAACCACCATTAGAAACAAGAGAACTCATAAAAGTTATAAAATTCAAAAGCGACAGTTTCACTACAACCACCTCAATTTGGTCACTGGATGTTCTCAATTCTGAGTGCAAGACAGATCAAAAAAATTAATGTATGACCAACAAGTTGACTTTTGTTTTCCATAAAATGTTGTATCTGTCTTCTGAGAAATTCAGGATAAACAAAAGTCAATTAGCTCACTGAGAATGAGAATGTTTAATAAATTTCACATCCTTTGGCTTCTGATATGAACATGATAGTTTCAACGGCTAGATTTCAGAGCATTATCTGGCAATTGACAGGCATACAGGTGTCATTGCGATATTTCAACAAGCATCAAGACACCACAATAACATTGCACACGGATGTGTAGTACATGCAGTGGCTGAAGCAGGATTGTTAAAGTTGGGGGACCAAATCAAAAGTATCCTTAAATTGACAACCTATTCTCATCCTTAAATATTAATCACAGAGAAATGTATGCCAAAAAATAACAAAAATGAATATCGTGAAGTGCATTTCATGTTTGCATACAGCAAAAAAGACCAAAGTAGATTACATAAGTAGACATTTTGGAAGGAAATGAGTAGTATTCGATTTCTCAAGGGGAAAGCAATAAACTTTAGCTTGATTTTAACGCCAAAGGGTTGAAAGAATTTGTCCACCAAGCAAGTACGTAAAAATTCACAACACTGAATTCCAACCTGAAAACCCCAAAAATTTTGGAATCGAATAAGGTAGAGTTGCTTCAGCAGTGCTTGCATACCTTGTGCATAGAATCGATATTGGCGGGGCTACAGTAATCAAGGGTGTGAGGATCTTCTTTGTGCGACCAAATGGCGGCGACAGAGGCATGGCAGCCCTGCGTAACCACGCTCCCCAGCGGCCACGTGTCGATCAGGTCTCGACGGAGGACCACGTACTGTACCACCACGTCTTCTGCTGGTACAGGGGCGGCGACGGATTCCGCCGCCGAGGAACTCATGCGGACCCCACTGATGAAATCAGGCGAAGCCCTAACCCTAACTCGAAATCTGAAACACGTCGAAGACGAAGACGAGGATTGCCTGAGTGTTAAGTGAATGGATGATTTGAGTTGCGCAAATGGTGCAGTGACGAGACGAGTTGAGGGTATAGCAGCCATTTGGCATTGTCCATGTTCTGCTCTCTATGTAGCAGCGCGGAAAAAAATTTGGGTTCCGAATGGGTACCGCGTGGCAATGCCGAACACGATCTCCGCCGTCCAAAAGTATTTTGGACAGCCGAGATTGATTCTCTCTCTCTCCTCTGCCCAGACCCGGACCACTCCCTCTCCTCTTTTACTCTTTCCTTCTCCGGACCGTTGGATCGCATTTTCGACGGCTGAGATTGCCGAGCGGGTACCATGTGGGCAATACGCACTCGGTACTGAAAAATTTCTCATCAATGCTAGCCTTTCGCCGATATATACCTTTTTCCCAAACAATTATGCAAAATATATGTAGGATAGGTTCTTGGTTTGATCAAATGAAATCAACTTGGAGAGGCAATCAATAACTAATGGTCAAGCAAGGGATGAGGGAGTACGCGTAGGGATGAAGGACTAAGCCAAATATACAGAAAGAGAAGGCAGCAGTGTTCAGTCCATCCCCTTTTGGATCATCATCATCCTCGTAACACAGTCCTAGAAGAAAGGCAGGCTCACTCACGGGGACTAGCAAGAACAATGTTCTTAGTTCCAGAGTCCCGAGTCACTTTCTCTCTCTAGGATTTCCGTGCCTTGAGAATGAATCAAAATCTCTCTCTGGATTTGTGAAGGAATGCCCCATATTTATAAAGGTCTGCAGCCCAATCATTGGGCTGCAGGCATTTCCTCAATAATATGATGACACGTGCTCTCTCCGTATACCCGGGCCACGCGGGTGACGTCATTGGCCGTTAGGAAGATTCCTTAGGCTAATCCAGTGCACGCCATCCCCTCGCGGCGACCCTTAATCCTTTAAAGCCACCAAGCCACTTGTATCTCCCATATTCCCGCGATACTAGGCACGACTGCGAGCCCTCTTCTCGCACCAGTATGTCGCTCGAGGCTCGTAATGACTTCCCTGTCCCTGCCTTATGACCAGGTGCAGTCGCGAGCTCGTTATTTATGAATGCGTCAGTGTTAACTCCTTTACCTCGTGTTGATTCCCTCTTCTAAGGGCGTCACGACTGGTGATTCCCCATTGAGTGGGGTTCTCTTACTCAGGGTATCCTTTTTCAAGGGTAATTGTAACTTAGATATGTCTTTTCTCGAGAGCTGGCCCTCACGGTGGGTGCTTTCTATCTACTAACTTTAACCGATATCTGACGTGTCTATTAGTGGCTTTTTCTTCCACGTGGCTGGCTGTTATGAGTTGGTCAACTGTCTATTCATCGGACGCGCTGGCCTTCCCTACAATATACCATTTTCAGAACTATTTTTAAAATTATACCAAGCTACATACCTGACCTGCGGCAAAGAAAATTCTACCGTCACCGTGGCAACACCTATGAAACATGCGTTCTACACTTCTATGCCGCATTTGCCATATGCAGTCTACGTTTCTACGCCGCATATCCCATATGCGGCATAGGGTACAATGCCGCAAATACAATACGCAGCTTTGAGTACGCGGCGCCATTGGTTTTGCCAAATAGGATACCGCATATCCCATATGCGGCAAGATATATTTTTAAAAATTATTTGATAAATTGGTATATAATTTTAAAAATTGTTTGATAAATTTGTATTTTTAAAAATTGTTTGATAAATTGGTATATCCCACATAAACGGTATATTTTGCATAATTGTTTGATAAATTGGTATATATCGGCAAAAAGCTCCATATCAACGCAAGGAGTCGTCTTTTTTTTCTCTTTTTTTCCTAAGACCCCCAGATGGAGAATTATTTTCAAAGTTATTTTCAGTGGATAAAATAAGAATAGGTATTATTTTTAAAGGGTTGACCTACATTAGTGTAATATTTATGAAAGAGAATAAAAAAGTAAATAATTTGAATAAGATTAAATAAGGAGATAATTTTTGACTTGATTTGGATGATTTATAAAATGGGCTGGATAAGAGGGGGTGGATGCTGAAAAAGCTATCAAATGACTACTTTGCCATTGTGGTGTCTCAAACTTGATTATACATTAAATTAATTATATAATTGCAATACTTAATCTATTTAATTAATTTTTGACAATTTCAAGCTATATTAATTTAATCTATTTCATTGAAAATTTAATTTTTTGTAATAATTTTATTAAAAAAACGTTTTTATTTTTAAATATTCATATTTGAATGGCTGATTGTCATCCAATTATTTTTTAATTCTATTTTTTCTTACTTGTTGGCCTATCTATTGTTGTTTTTTTACTATTACCCCAACACAATAATTAATAAATGAATAAATTGACAAATTTAACAAGTGCTTTCTCATACAAAAAAGAAATTTTATTTAACACTCAAATAATTATACAAATTTATTTGAGATACAATTACAAGAGCTTCAAAAAAAGAACAATTTATTCAACTCTCGAATAAATATACTAATTTGTTTGAGATTTAAAGCAAAAGCTCTATCCGTCAAATAAGGGAAATTGTTTGTCCTCCTTGTTCCTAGCCCATGGATTAACCTACATAAATAAGGAAAAAAATTAGAAGAAGTAGTAAAAAAAGTTAGAAAAAATTAAAACCACTATGCTATAACTTACTTGGATATAGTCAGTCCATACTTCGTTTTCTGCGATAACCTTTTTTCCATTTGCATCCCAAGAAAACCCTTCATGTCACGACCCAACCCAATAACACATGAGCCATGACAGGCCAATGAGATTAACTCACCAAGGCCTAAAAACAAACTAGTTTAGGGATTTTCTTATTGTAAATCATCATGAAAAATTCCTCAAAATAATAGAAATTGCAGAAGTGTAATAAAATAACCAGAGCTGAGGTGCAAGATAAGTTAAAGTTATTACACATATCCCAAATAAAAGTTAAGTACAAACTACGGTTCTGGCCACAAGCTCGACACGACCGTCAACAAAATAATACAAGTCTAAGTTTCAAAGTAACACAAGTTCTACTGCATGATTTAAACAACAAAATGCATCAAGGCTCCACTAGCCTTCAAGTATTCTTCACATGCATAATCATGTTCACCTGCAACACATTACGTACAACGACATCTTAAGCACTAGGCTAGTGTGAGTCAAGATATGTTAAACTTACAAGCTTCCATGAATTAACCAATTTATTACCAAAAAAAAAAGGCATGCTTTTCATATCGTAGCAATGCTATCCAACATTTTAGGCTTATGTTGCAACAATTTCAAAATCAATATTGGCTCATTAAGCCCCTTTTTAGGTGAAAAGGCATCAATCCATACAGTTAAATCAATGACCACGTTTTATCGTTCAACGGTCACCAGTAATTAGGGAGCGACCCTAAATATAAACATTTGGTGTGACGTCACCAGTGATCATCTGGCTATAATCCCTACCTTATTCCTCCAACCTCGCTATTCCCATTCCCCTAGCGGCTGGGGCACCATTCGAACTACATGTCGTCAATATAATAATACCTTTTTGAAGAATAAAACTTTGCAAGTTAG
This sequence comes from Vaccinium vitis-idaea, assembly GCA_963854785.1. Classification (NCBI taxonomy): domain Eukaryota; kingdom Viridiplantae; phylum Streptophyta; class Magnoliopsida; order Ericales; family Ericaceae; genus Vaccinium; species Vaccinium vitis-idaea. The sequence continues at coordinate 12,763,585 of OY978222.1, read as the reverse complement.
ATTCGTGGTTCACAAATAAAGGCATGCATCATGTTCTTAAGGCATATTAACAAGCTCTTTCACAAGTAGCAATTGAAATGCATCAATAGTTATGAAAATAACTCATGCATGCTTTCCAATTATAAGATGCGAGTAAATAAGGCATAGCAAGACTCAACAAAAAGTGCATCGCAAAACTTGTCAATATTTGGACCTAGGCACATGAAATCAATCTTCTCAAGGTTTATAGTATGCTACTACACCAGTACATTAAGTGCAAAACGGTTTATTCCAAATCGCTCAAGAATCGGGTTACTTGATTTCTAAAATGGACAGTTCCGGGAGATCAACAAAATACCATATCAAACTAACTCAAAAACTCACCAAAACTTCACAGAAAGATAGCCAAAGACGAGATGAAGATAAGCTGTGAGGGACTCTTGGAATAAAAATGCTCAAAAGCAGGCTAAAACTCGACACATCTGATCTGGTACAAAACTGAACCAGGTTACGAAATGGGTGATTTCGAGGTGTAATTTCTCAGTATGAATTTTTGATCATATTTTTTCTAGATAGTAGACTGAAAGACAAAACTTTCGGCGCAAGAATCAACCAAAATGGAGTTCTCTTCTTCCCGAACACTCTCTCTCTCTCTCTCTCTCTCTCTCTTCAATCATAAACACTATTGTACTACGCAAGAGTGTACTATACACAATACATATATTATTATTATATTTAGATAGTTAGGTACTAGATATGGAGCAAGCGTGGGGAGCAAGGCATGGTTGCGGCTCTAGGCGCGACGTGACATAATGCAATACAATTTACTCCGAGCGGTGTTCAAACTGTCCGTTTCGATCTTAGAAAAATATCAAAATATTCGTGGCAACGTCACCGTGTGCTTAGAATTTTGACGGAAAAAAAAAATCTATAACGTCGTGCACAAATTTCAATGCCTCTGATCGATGTTCAAATCGAACCGTACTTGGACACGCAACTGTACCACATGTATATATTAAGATTATTCAAAGACTTGGATGATGATGATGATGATGATGATTATAACTATTTATTAGCAAATAATTAGTATTAGACAGGGTCGGGGTCTCACACTTCATGCCTTAAGATTTGATGAAATATGGTGTGTAATAAGTAGACTTCCATGTCTTAATCTTACCTTCAATGTGATTTTCTGTGATACCACCTTTGGGGTAAGAATCAGCCATTTGATTTTTCAACACTCTCAGGTAGTCGGGATGAAACCAGTAATCTGATTGCCAAACTTCTATTTTGTACAAGGCCTGTAAGGCATTGTACTAAAGTCTCCTCCTTGCCGGAGCTCGAAGTCCGGCGTGGGTCGCTCGAAGTCCGGCTTGCAAAGCAAAATACTAGTGTTTGTAAAAGAAGTTGCAATGAAATATTGAATTGAGAGATAGTCCTATTTATAGCTACTATTTTTACTTGCCCTTGAACTTGGAAAGATGGGTACTTTAGATTCAACAATTGACAATTAGGTACCTACCATTTCACTTTCCATACACCTGAAACATTTAGATTGTAACATGTTACTTACCATTCAATAGGATGATAGAAAAAGTTAAGAGTTTTAGAAGTCAAATATAACACACAATAGGCCCATAGAAATTCATACATATTTCAAAGTATGAAATTACAATCATTCATTATAAAAGACATTGAAACGAAGATGTGGACGGTCGACCTCCACGCCGGTTTTGGGGAAAAACTGTTGTTTTGAAAATAGAGTCGCCACCCGGGTTTTTGGAAAATGGTTTAGGACCCGAGAAATCAATTTGAAAATGATTTAGAAAATGATTTGGAAAACAACTTGAAAACCAAAGATTCGTTTTGGATTCGGGAGCCAGGTTACGAATGGGGAAGGGTTTTAATGCATCCCGCTCGCCCGATTAAAAATCGGTCTTTACTAAATATTTGTGGGATTTTTAGAAAACATTTTAATGCCGAACTTTATTCAAATAACCAATTTATTAAGCAAAACAGGCGATAATAATGAAAATAGATAATAATGCAAGTTATAACAATAAGCAAACAACCAATCAAAGGTTCAAACTGTTCGTGCAAGGCCCTGGTTAAAACTTCGAATTTGACGAAAGGGTGTGCCGTGCGGCACACTAGGTGTACCGTGCGGTACAGAAAGTGTGCCGTGCGGCACTGTTCATCAATCCAACAGTCAAATTTTCAAAAGAGTGCCGTACAACACTCCAAGTGTACCGTGCGGTACAGGAAGAGTGTCGTGTGGCATTGTTTTCTTCACAAACAGTCCAAATTTTGGTTTTTCGAAATGATTGAATGAAAACTCATACAAGGCATGAAACTTGGTTAAAAACAGATTATTTTGAATAAGAAAACAATGTGCTTAGATAAGGGATGTTCCTCCTCACTAAATTGCCCCGTACGAGGCGATCTTTTCACCGTACGACGCAACCTGGAGGCTTCAAAATAAACTAAATTTTTCTATAACATGGGTATACCAAATGTGGAGATGATATAGAAGATCATCCCACACTCGGTACCCCTCCCCTCAGGGTACCAAAGCTAGGAGTTTTGGCGAAACGGGATTATACCTCGGTTTGCAATTCTCGGATTGAAATACTTCTGGAACTCCTTCGGCACGATTTGGATCTTCTTTGAACCTCAACTTCACTCTAGCAACGTGAGTATGATGATTGAAAACTGGAACTTGAACAAGCTTTGAATATGGACCTCACGGCTTTGGACCGAAAACAAGGGATTGAACTTTGAGTTCGGTTTTGCTTTGGAAGAGAGAATGAGATCGATTTCTGGGAATTATAGGTAAGGATGAAGGAGGTTTATGACTAAAGGAATGTTTGTTTGAAAGAACTTAGAGATTCATGGTTTTCTCACAATTTTTCATTATAATGGAGAGGGAGAGGCTTGTTCTTCTTGAAAGTGAAGTGGGGAGGTGTTTATATAGGGCAAAAATCTGCTTAGGGACCAAGTATACTTGGCCTAAACGAAAAGAAAAATACTTGGCCGTCAAAATACTTTGGGATCAAGAAAACTTGGTGACCAAGGCTGCTGAAACTGTGCCGTGCGGCACTGCGATTGTGCCGTGCGGTACACCAACTGTGCCGTACGGCACACTTCCACCGCCAAATTTCAAAAGAATGTTGTACGTGACTTGGGCTGTGCCGTGCGTGAGAGATGAGTACCGTACGGTACTGTTGACTGAGTTGACTTGAAGAGTTTCAATCCGAGAGGCTTTTCGGGCATTTCTTTTCATCATCGGGGATTAAAATGTGTACGAGAGTCTCATTTTGGGGTGTCTACAGAAGACATATTAAACTATCCATTGTAGCACTACATCGACTACCATATTGTAATATCAATTCCACCACATTTAGTACTATACAATAAAGTTATTACGTACAACTGGGTACTAATAACTAAGTAATTTCATCACCACAAACTGGATTATAGTTGTAATTGCTACACCGAGTAAGAACCATGTCAATTTGAGGCACAACGTTTCCTTCCCAACTGATCTTCTTGCCTCCTCATTAACGACAGCTTCCATTGGGATAAGCAATGGTGGGTAATCTTTCAAATTTGGCTCTTATACATTTGGCCTCCTCCCAGCAAGGCTTTCAAAATATTGTCGGAGAGCAGAGTTGGCCTCCACCCATGAAGCATGCTTCCCACAAATAGCACTTGAAAACCCATTCACCTGTTAGCTACATGTTGCCCAACTGTCATATATTCCTAGTGTCCTCCCGAAACATATAACATAGTACGACTTTTTTCATTGTCATCCCTACAAACAAAAAAAATGGTTAACTATATTTGGGCTCACAATTATCGCATGTGAGTAGGCTTAGATATACTTGGGTTTTTTTCACCATTATTTAAGACACAAGGTCAAGGCTGCAACATTAGTTGTCAATCGGCCATCTAATGTTGTCTCGCCTTTAAATCTTTATCACATGCATCATCACAGCCCACAAATGAAGTAAGTTTAGCATTAAAACATAATGAGTTAACAGATTTAGCATCACAGTGAACAAAATAGTACCAGTATCCATCCAATGTAAGGATCCGTGTTTTTATGTGTTTTTTCTAGAAATAATGTTGGGAAATGTGATGAATATTTTAAAGTTGAAGTGTGGGCCAATGTGCAAGTTAATATTGCATTTGGGTGCATGTATAACACGTTAGAAGACAAGGGTGTGTGGGTGTGTAATTAGAGGAATGTATAAAATGCATGTGTTAGGGAAAAATTGAAACAAAATCACTCTCCTCTCTCTCTCTCTCTCATCATAGGTCAGCCCCCTCCTTGTTTCCCTTTAAAAAATTCCTCCATCTCCTCAACTAAATCCGCCTCCTACACTCCACCACTTCAAGATCCAACCTTGGATTCATCAACTACACGCTATTTGGAGTCCGGGCCTCCTTGGTTTCACTTGGATGAGGCTATATTAGGTTAGGTTGCTTTGAAAGCTAGAGTTTTTCTTCTCCCTCTAATGGTACATTGTTGAATTGTTGCATTATTCTTAGTTTTGTTCCTAAATTTCTAGTAAATTGAAATCCCACCATGAAAATGAGTCTTTGATCTTGGTTGAGCTTGATCCTACATATTTACTTGTTAAATCCATGAATTGGTTGATGATATAACCTTCTCCCATGTTTAGTTGGTGTTTGGAACCCCAAAATTTGACTTAGGTTGAAATCCCCTCCATTTGAAAAAATCTATCAAAACTGCCTGAAATGGCACCTTTTGGTCTTTTCGCAAATGGAACATTGGTATTGATACCTCTCTAAAATGGTATCGATGCCTTTTTGCAAAAAGCTCCAAAAAGCTTTTCTTTGACTCCCGATTGATTCGCTTGATCGAGTACTTGATGTATCTATACCATACACTCCATTATTTGTCGAATTCCTCCTTTCTAGCCTACCTTCGTATGCTTGGTGGTTTACCTTGGTCTCCCAATGTATTTTTGACAGACGTTAACTCAATGGCAATTGATAAAGCATGTCACTTGAAATGAGAAGGAAAATGTTTGTGATTTGGACACGTGAGTACTACTTGGTGACTTAAAAGGATGAATGTGAACTTTGATAAAGGTGAACGGAGCCCATGAAATTCGACAGAGAGACACACCCTATTTAAATAAGAGTTTAACAATGTGACTAAGTTGATAAAGTGGAAAGCAACGAATGAGATGATAGATTGGAGAATGAGACACGTCACACATTTGAGATCAATTGTGAGTCAACGAATGGATTGATTGGACACTTGGACACTTTTTGGTCTTTTAACATTTGGTTCAATCATTCGTAGTATCCATTGGTCATTTCATTCATGATTGTCATTCCCATATGCACATTTCATTCTCTATACCCTTACGCCCTGTTTGTTAAAGGGATATGTATATGAGGGGGGAAGAGGGATATAATAAGAGGGGATATAGGGGTGGATATAGTTGGAGGGGTATTATTTTAGAAGGGGAGATTAAAGGTTATTGTGTTTGTTTTGTTGTTGTAAAAGAGGGATATGAGAGGTTGGATAATGTGAAATTTCCATTTTGTCCTAAGTAAATAAATCAAAAAAAAAAAAAATGCAATTGGTGGGGTGGGGCATGTGGCAGTGGCAGACTATGGCCTCACCTTTTCACCTCTCTCTCTCTCTCTCTCTCTCTCTACGTCAGGTGTGGGGCAGCAGTGGGGCCATGAGTTAATGGGTAAATGGGAGCCGGATTATTTATAGATGGGGGTGGGTGTGTCTAAAACATATCCCCTTGTGAGGAGATATACATATCCCATCCTTATTTTATCCGGTTTGCAAATGCAAACAAACACTGGATATAGAACTCCTGAATTTCTATATCTGGGCAATTCTTATATCCCACCTCTATATCATGCAAACAAACAGGCCGTTAGCGTTAGTAGAAATGTTTTCTACTGAGCTAATGAGCTCACCCAATCATTTTCAGGTACACAACATGGATCACGAAGTTGGATTACTTAGACTTTCTGCATGTTTTGAAAGCTCAATGTTGTGGAGTTATCGCATCATCTTGAAATCCTTATCTTTTTGCAAAGATGATTGTGTAACTTTATTATTCATTCATTTCAGACACATTTGGGAAAATTTGTAATAATTATGTACTTTTATCACCCATGAAATTGGGGGCATTGATGCCCGTTGAAATGAAGGATGTATTTGACTTTTGACTCATGAAAATGTTTTGGACTTGACATATGGAAATGTGGACTTTTATTTGGAAAATTGTTATTTAATTATGTTATAAATTTGAGAGTTTGACATAACAAACATAATGGGAAGTTTATGAGTAATTCCGAAAATGACGTCATTTTGGGGGCTCCATTAAGTATTGGACGACCAATTAAACGTAGGGGGAATTGATGGCGGAGTGAGATGTCTAATTAACGTTTATTGGGTGCTTATGACACTTTGAGTGCAAATGTCGTTTTTTTTTTTTTGAAATTTTCCCAAAATTCTAATATTGTAGTATTTTGCAAATAGTGAAATCTTCTACCCATTTTTTTCTCGAATTTTCCTCCCATTTTTTTTCCCTTCTCCGTATTTCACTTTATCTAAATTCCGAACACAGCGGAAAAATTAACTGGTATCCTTTGTGCAGTAGAGATGACCTTGACGCTCCACTCCGGCGCCTTGAGCTCCTCATTCCCGGCGACTAGAACCCTACTCGTTTCGGCCAAAATCAAAGATACGGAGGCGGTTCGCCGCCGTCTTGCCCTGAGGAAAGTGGACAGAGAGCTATCGAAAAGAAACTATAAGGCAGCTCTCACTTTGGTCAAGCAGTTGCAGGGGAAGCCTGGAGGTCTCCGTGGATTTGGCGCCGCCAAACAGGTCTTCTACCCTCCCTCTCTTGAAACGTCCCTTTGGCTGCCTAGAAAAATGTTGAAAAAGGAACTTGTTGAAACTTTGATGCTACACCTTAGAGCAGTGAATTGCCAAAATCTTAGTTTTCCTGCTTTGTATCAAAACAATGCCCCGGTATGCGTTTAAATAGGCTACAGAATTTGATGACAGAGAGCTAAACAAACTAGGGAAGCATGCAAACAAGGAAACGTGAACCAACTAGGAAACAACATTGTGCTAGACTGCTAGTATGCTACAACTTTTTCGGTTCTCAACATTGAGAAAGTTTCCAAAAAGCCCCCAAAACGACCACAGTTGACATAGTCTAAACAGGAAACATATAATATTATCCTTGTGCTTTACAAAGTTTTTGCGTTAGCTGTGGATATAGATTTTAGATTCTAGCTTCAGATTCTCGATTTTACATTTTAGCTTATGAAGCATGTAAACATGTTGACCATAACTGTGAAATTATGATTAAGCTGCAGTAAATAGTGACAGACTGACAGTTGGTACTATTTAATGTAAAAAGCTGAAAAATAAGCTTCTATGAAAATTAAAACCTAAAATCTGATCTGAAAAGCTCCAGAAGCTACCTAAACCAAGCTTTGGTATTTTCAGAATTTAAGTCCTTTTTTGTGAAAATCCGGGAATTTGTTTTCATTTTTTGTGAACACTCCAAACTGATTTAAAAAATTTAGAATCCCAAAATCTGCAAAATAATTTCTTGTGAACACCCACAAAAACAAAATTACAAGTTTATCATGGTTCGCCATGTAGTTATCTTTAGCATTCCAAAAATAAAGTTAAAGTTTGGTGAAAGAAGCTTTTCTAAGTAAGATGGTAAGCTTTCAATTTTTTGATTTTAATTGATGAAACTGTTGATGTAGTAACTAGTAAGGACTAAGCATTAGAGCATCCAAAATTTTCATCTCAGTGGTAAAAATTGGGTTTTTGGAAGAAGTTGGGAATATGTTTTAAAGATTTGATGGTGGTTCGTATCAAATTAAGCTTTTAACCAAAGCTATACTCTAATTTGATAAAAGGGATTGGAGATGGCTTTATTTGAGTGAATTTTGTTTGCTCTTAAATACAAATCCATTCTCCAAAGTCCAGATGCAAAATAGGATTTTGTTACCGGTATCCTGGGAAAGTGGTATGCAACCCAGTATATTATGTAGAAACAGGGAAAAGGAAATTAGAGAAAACCGGTTTGTGTAAAAATATGGCCTACAATTTTTTTATACTAGTAGAAGAAAAGAAAACCTGTTCCGAAGATGGTATGCAGCTCAACGAAATGTAGCTATATATTTGGATTCTTGTTTTCATGTGACTCTCTGACACCATATCCTATTTTTTTTTATCAGATTTTAGCCGTTTGTATTTTCTAATATGTGGGTTGCCATTGTGTTGATTGCAGGGAAAATGATAATGGATAGGTCGTGAAGCTCAGAAAATATTCAATAGATATTTGAAAATGCTCTTTATAACATTTTGCTTCAACAGTTCTGCTTTTTATCTGTTTCTCTTTTCTTTCATTCTCTTCCGTACCTGCCTTTTCCCATAGTATCATTAAAAATTTGTTAAGTTATTCTTAGCATGTATTGTAATCCCATTCATCTTGTCCTCTGAATACTTGTCTTAAGATGCTAAAACTCCAGTTCGTAGGTGCCTCGGAGAATGTCATCCTTGGATCAATTAAAGCCCAGTGGAGTGGACACATCATCTCTTCAGTCTTTAGTTGATTCAATTCTGGATTCCTTTAAACGCAGTATTGAGTTTCAACAATCAGAAGAGGCATGTGATGTGACTTTCTTTGTACATTGTAGTCCCCACTTTATGAACTTCAATCCATCAGTTACATTTTCCGATTTTAAATTTATTCTGGTGGAAGTATCTGCATTCTCGAAATTTTTGTTCCTTATATTGCAGTGCTATGGAAACTTCTCCTACTAATGTTTTCAAGCAGATTTTGATAGACTATTTACATATTGTGCATGTTTTCACCACCAATCAAAAAATATCCTAGGAACCCTTGACCCTGTCACTGTTCCGATTTGTTCCAGGGTCCGGTTTTCAGTAAATTGCTTTGCAATTACTTGCGTATAAGTGGAATCAACTTCTTTCACTGGCAATTTGTTCTGTTTGTCAGACTTTGAGGCCACTTATTAGTAATATTTTCATTTGACTGATGCGTATCCATCAATGTTGAATGATTTCAATTTATTTTTTGTTAGATTCTGTAGTAAGAATATAAGATTATTTGTTTTTCTAATTAGGTCTCACTGTCAGAGCTGGAGAGTTTGACACGCGAAGGAAGCCATGAATCTTTCAGTGAAGATCATTTAATGTGTATGCAAGTAAGCCAGTTCATTTTCCATTTGTACAAAGCCAATTTATTGTGTGATGAATAGTGGGAAAAAGTTTGGTACTTATTGGAGACAAGTCTGTCCAAATATTTAAGAATGTGCTAAACGGGTGACATTAGTAGGTTTTTATTGCAAATCTATGGAACTCTTTGGCTACCTGTTGATTCATATAGAACAGGACCTTTATAATTACAATTTGATTATAACTATAATCTCTCAAATAAAGAAAGAGAGAACTAGCAAAGATGCTTTGGGAAAATATTTGAGATACTCCCTCCGTCACGTAAAGTTAGTCCCCTATGAAATTACGTGCAATTTTCAAGCTTAAAAATAATGTACTTACCGAAATATTTTTTTGTGCAATATGGATCTTGTTTGATAGTTTTCAATGAGATCTTTTGAACGGAACAAAAAAATCGAAAAATTATTTTAGTAGATATCCGGCCCAATGGACCAACTTATCTGGGAGGCCATCCTACTATCCACTAGCAGAGGGGCCAATTAAAGATGGGCAAAGCCCCATATGGACTGGCCAAACATAAGACCTTGTAGCACACGGTTTGGAATCAAACCCATGACCAAAGGCTTGCCAAGGCTCTTGTTTGGCAGGTGACTACCATTGCACCAACCCCTTCGGTTTAAAAATCCAAGATACTTGAAATTGTGATTAAGCTGAAGGTGTAGCTTTTAGTTGGTCATCCACATATGTGATATATATCAGGATAGTGCAGATAAGACACTTGAAATGAGTTCTATATAGCATAAATTTATTTCTTATGTCACGTATTTTCAGAGCAAATGGACTTGCACACAAATAAATCACAGGACTGCACGATAACCTTAGTTTATGTTATTTTAAGTAGTTTTTGTCTGATGCCGCAATACAAATGTGTTGTGTCTGTTGCATGGCAAGATGATTAGATTGCTTGTTGGCTAACAATTGAAAATACTGACACGGGACATGGACTCTATATGACACGACACAGAAATGCTGTCGGCATCTAAAAAGAACCTGACACAATACGGGTGGGACATGTCACAAAAGAAATACATTTCCAATATGTAGTTTAATTACTTACTGCTTTATTTTTCCTTCATAATTGTTTTCATATTCTAACTTATAAAAAAAAAAAAATTGTTTTCATGTTGTCATATCGAAATCGGAAGAAACCATTTTCATGCTGTGCATACTAGAAAAGAAGGGTGAAAAGCATGACCCAATATGCATTTTAGGATATTCTTTTCTTGACCAAATTGGAGATTTTGAGTTTAGAATTTATAATAGAATAGAATCTAAATTCAAGAAAGCAATATGTTCATAATATTTTTATATCCCTTATTCAAAAGTGTATGATTCTCATGCTTCCAAGTGGTGGACACGCGCCACCCAATTGTTGAAAGTGTTTCCGGCTCTAAAAGAACTTAATAAAAAGTGTCTGACATGTGTCAATGAGTATCCGGGAAACGAGATGTTTGACATGGACGCCCGACCTTCACTGAAATGTCCCTTCTTATTAGCTTGTTGGATTCATAAATTCCTTCTATTATTGAACCGAATCAATTTATTTAACCCACGCTCTACCTTGTTCCAAATTCCAATTAGGTTTCCGTCACTTGTGTTCCTCGCAGCAAGTCCCCGTAGTTCTTATTTCTCTGAATGTCCATAAATTGTTCTGGTATGTGTTGTTATGGTGTCTGTAGGTTCACTGTTTCTTTCCCGACTGCCTAAGTCGTGTAACTTGATGTTGTAATTGCTAAACCTGCTTGCATGGCCATCGTGGATGTGTTACGGAATATTTTTATGAGCTAAAGAAACTTCTATTTTGTGCAGCATGAAGCTGGTCATTTTCTAGTCGGCTACTTGCTTGGTGCTCTACCAAAAAAATACTTTCTGTCTAACATGGAAGCTTTGACACAAGATGGACTTGTAGGAGGAGGGATTGAATTTATGGGATTTGAGTTTCTTGGAGAAGTAAGTGTTCTGGTGTCATTAACCTTGCTTATTCCTTGCTCTGAAAAATCATGACAAGTAAATGGTTAACATTTCTCAAACCATTGGCCTTACTTTTTCTACTTTCGTAGATTGTGCTGTTTGGATGACCTTTAAGGACAAAAAGAATGAAGTTTGGATTGAGCTTGGATTGCTTATTGTGACTTGGATTGAGCTTCTGAATTAGATTAGGAATGAAGTTTGAAAGGTTCACGGAGTTGACGTATTTAAGCATGTAAAATTCAGTTTAACAACATATTAAGGACGAAAAAAAGTGGACAACAAACTTGAGCTAGTCACTCACATCTTGTACTGCAAATTTGGTATGTCATCATCATGCTTCATTAGTTACGTTTAGCAACAATGGAAATGTAAAGTCAGGGTTGTAAGAGGAAGGGTGCACCATTCGTGCCAACCACGACTACCGCCCACCAGTTAAATTCTATTCGTATTTTGTTTAGAAAGTCCATCACTCAGATTTTGGATAGTCAGAAGAAAAACAGCCCACATGTTGTATGCCTATTTTCTAGGAAGCTTGGGGATTGTCAGTCTCTCAAACTGGACAAAGAAGTGATGAAACATAAAACTGGTTTTTGTGCTGAATTGAAACATTTATTATGAGTGTCTTTCATCTCTAGGGATGAATTAGAATTAAATTTGCAACGCTAGGATTTGTTTCAAAAACAAGTTAAAAGTCTCGAGACTTTCTTAAGTAAACCATTAAGAATTCCTTGTGATGAATGGATTATTCTACTTCTTCTGTGGATATCTTGAAGGCCTCGCTATGGGACACATACCAATGGGCAATTGGAATCCATTGGTGTAGAGCAGGCATTGGAGCTCGGTCCTTTCTCTCCTTACCCTCCAAACTAGTAAATTCTCTGTGCTCGATGTCCCTCTATCTCCGAATGCAAGGGACCCTTCCATGTAGCCTCCAAATATGCTACTACATATAAACTAGAGAAATCCCCAAGGTATCTCCTACCTACATGCACCCCCAAATAAGGCTCCATTGAGCCTGGCAACTCCGCAACATCCTAGTTCGGGAGTAGGACCTTAGCGACACAAAGTGAAAGCGGGTATGGCAGTGGAAATGAGGGGATATAGAAGAACCTAAGGTTGGAGCGATAAAAGGAGCATTTGTGTACACACACACACACATGCGAATGAAATAAAGATAGTTTGAATATGTTGTTTAGCAGTATCTTAGTATACTTGTCAATTTATAAATCGTGTCGACTACAAATAGTTTGTGCGAATATAAAAGAATGTTATATTGTTCTTAGTACTTGAGTTAATTTGAGTTAATATTTTCTGGCATCTGTCATTACTATATATTTTCTGTTGGTAGCTTTTATTTTATTTTTTATTTTATTTTGGGATTTATATGCCTTAGAGGTTTTATCCTAGTCGAGAGCATGCTCCTTTCTCAATGACAGCGAGGTTCCAAAGAGACTCTAACCTAGAAGCGCTGGAGCGAGGTTTTGAGGTGAATTCATGACCCCGATAGAAGGATCCTACTAGTAAGGTTATGAAAGCTTCTCATGGTGTCCTGGTGGTTATGCTGTCTCTCACCAGTCATAAGAATGCCTTTTGTAGTGACGGTGTCGCCTCTCAAGGTATTTTGAAGGAGCTCCACCCCCATTGAACTTTAGAAGCCGCCACATTGGTTAGCTCTTGATTTGTAGCTGCTAATCTAGGGACGAAACCTGGATTTCATATACGAGGGGGCCAGAACATAAACAAGATTTTGAAATTTCAAGGTTCAGGAATCTAAAACATTTAAATCTATACATAACACCCTTCCCATATAAATAATCTATACAAAACAAACATGGAGCGGAGAAAGCTCTCCTCTTCAGAGCTTTAGCCGGAGAGAGAGAGATTACCTGAGGGCCAGAGGTGACAGACTGAGAGCCGAGAGGTGCAGCAGCAACTTCTGAATGAAACCCTAAGCCAACCCTTGTGGTCAGTGGCGGTGCCAGGATTATGATTGGGAGATGGTGTTGTTTGATGGTAGTCCACTTGTTAGTAAGACTTTAAAATAATATTAAATTAAACTCAAACTGTCCTAAGCTTTGTTTCAGTTGAAAATTTTATAAAGGCTTGATTCAACTCTCTTGTGGTCCTTAAATGAAAGCCATCAAGATGTTTTTTTCATGATTCAAATCGTTCATTCTTCAAAACGCTATTTTTTCATCATTTCTATAAAAATCAAGTTCTTCAGACATCCATAAGTACCTAATCGACTGCCATTCATGTAATCTCCAAAAACCTTGTTTGCTTAATCAAGTTCTTCGGACATCCATAAGTACCTAATCGACTTCCATTCTGTTATTAACTAATCTCTAGGCCCCAGTTAGTCATGACTAGTCAGCCTAGGCGTTAGGCGCCTCTCTTCCGTGGCTTCCGCCCAACTAGCGCCCTGCAAAGTTTAGGACATTGAATTTAAGGGATGCCTTGGCTGGCACCAAAGTTAAGGATCTTATTTCTATCATAGTTTTGTTCATGAAATCTTGACGGAGGTCTAAATTGTAGGAAAATGTTGAATTTATGTCAATAGTTTATAGACACTCCAAAAACCTTGTTTGCTTAATTATGGACAAAGGTTTGTTCTGAATTTTCATTAAATGCAGGTTGATACTGTGGGAATATTAGAGAAGAACCTATCCAGACCAAAACCAAGAGCTGGAGTAAGACTTCTTTTCTCTTGCATGTTTACTGTATGTAGTAGTGAGGTTTGGTATTTAATCTGTACTTGTTTACCCACGGGATCATCTAGGAGGGAAAAATAGGAACTTATGTTCTTGCATTACACAATTAAACAGTCACTGAAGCATGAGAATATCATAAAGTTCATTATCTGATTGGGTTAAACGTGTATCCACGTAACACAGTTTTCATAGCTAGATTTTCAGGTATCCTTATAGAACCTTTTACGTACTTAACATAGGCATGCAATATTTCTACTAAAGTCCCAATTTTAGTCAATTAACAGAGCGTATAAGCAGGTTCAACTTTTCGTGAATTCCTGTCTCTGTCACATTCAAAATGGACGATGACATAAGTTGGAAAAGTATCTTCTGTGAACCAAGTTTTCATTATTAATGTGTTTGTTTGTTTGGTGTCATCATTGACCAACTTTTGTGTTTTAATGTTATGCAGATCAATAGAGGCAAAATTTCATCAACGGTGAGCATCTTGTTTTCTTCGCATATATGTTAGGTTTAAGTCATTCGTTATTTTATTTGATCTCGATTTTGCTTAATTTGTCCATTATATGAACCCATGTTGATTGTGACCAGTACTTCCGCTTGATATAGACCAGTGTTGAATTTATGGTGTAAAGTGTAAACAAAGGGATTAAATCACCATCACCATAGCAAACTGGAGTACAAGATATTGGGGGAGAAAATTTATTATTAAGGGTCGCTTTGTTATGACTTAAATTGCCCAAGATAATAAAATATAAACAAGCTGAATCATTATAACGGAACAAGAAAGGAGAAAGATGAAGAATGGTCACTTCTCAAGAGATAAATGTGCGCGGTGAAAATTGTCTACAGTAGTTTGATGGTAAGACAACCTCTGGTGGTTTTGGTGACGAGCAGGTGAACCAATTGCAGTGGCATGCTGCTATTCAATGTCCGCTGCGTCACAGACCATGCATAACCAACTGGCCTAAGGTGTCTGGCTGGCACTCCGATTATCTGGTCAATGGAAGAAGGAGATAAACTAGCCGCATAACAACTAGTCCAAGGTTAATACTAAACACAGCTTTACCCGTGGGGTTGTAAGGTTCATACTTGCCTAGCAACTTAGGTTTTGGACCCTTGGGGCATACATCTCTCCTCTCCTTTTGTTCTGCAATGCTCTCAGGTGGTTACAGACTTCTGTTGTGATCATTACGATGAGTATTCTCTCTCCCCCCAGAACATAAAGGTCTGTCACGACAGAGTTCCTTCTGTGTGATGTCTTGTGCACAACTGCCTTGAATGTGCAATTGAGTGGAGTGGTTCCCTGCCTGGATTCGAGCTCCTCGTTGTCGCAAGCTAGCAAGTGATATCTGTGGAAACTTTATATCCAACTCAAAACCAAATGGCAATGAGTAGAGAAGTCCCAACATATATTAAGTGATCACCCATTCCACTCCTAAGCAATGTGAGACAATAATATTTCTTAACATCCCCCCTCACGTCCAGCCGCATTTGAGGTCTGTCACGTGTGGCCACTTTTTGGGTCCTATCATCATGCAGCCTTTTTTTTTTTGCTAGTCTATCATCGTGGGGTGTGGATTGTGATTTTTTTTTTAAATGTGGAACGGAACGGGCCCCGCTTTGATACCATGTTAAAGCATCCAACTCAAAACCAATTGGCAATGAGTGGAAAAGCTGTCAGGCTTCTATACTAATTTTGGAGGTTATAAGTAATAATCAATGTGGGAACAAACTCTAACACTCCCTCACACGTGCGACCCGCCCCTGACTCGCACGTGGAGAGATAAACAACGGATCCACAATATTGGGATCATAACGAAACATGGTGCACTTATGGCACAGATGACGGGGCAATAACCAAGAGTCTTGTCCAAAATCCTCTGAAGGCCTAGCTCTGATATCATGTGAAAATTTTATATCCAACTCAAAATCAATTGGCAATGAGTGAAGAGGTCCCAACATATATTAAGTGATCACCCATTCCACTCCTAGGCAATGTGAGACAATAATATTTCTTGACAATGTCGTTTGAATGACCTTAGGACCTTACATGAATCACCAAAGAAGGGTAAGCACGTGGTCAGATCTTGTTCATCTGATAGAAGGCCTTGTCGGTGTGACACAGGTGATCAAGGTGGGCCCTGATCAAGCTCACACTGTAAGGTTAACCCAGGTGTCCCAGATGTTTCTTGACCTCCTACAATAAATCACTTAAATAGAGATACTATCATACTGGTGTTTAATCAAGCTCAGATTGTAAGGTTAACCCAGGGTGTCCCAGGTCTATTTTCACCTCCAACAATAAATCACTTAAATATAGATACTATCGAACTGGTGTTTGATAAGCCTGTTGAATGCTTAAGTTCTTGTCTGGATATTCAGAATTATGCCAGCTTAACGTGACTGTGAATGGAGTAAAACCAAAAGGCAGTATGAGAAAGGAAAAAGAAAAAGTAAATAATGGTGACCATCTGCCTCTATACTGTGTAGTACTTTCAGATTTCAAGCTATTATCCACTAATAATAAGCCCACAAGGGCCTAAATGTCGAAATAGGCAAGAATCCGAGAGTGAGTAAGTTTAACGGTGATATCCTAATCGAAGTTGTTAATCTTCAATACTTATTGAACCGATGTTATTTTGATTCCGGTCATCCCCACATTCCATGGCAATACTCCATCTAAACAATGTTAATTGACTAATTGGTAATGATGGATGGTTGGTTTGTGGAACCCCTAAAACTTGTCCAAGAAAGGTCCAGATGTCAATTGTGGTCTAGGTAAACACTACTAGGTAGGTCGATACACATTGTTGGGTCCATTTCCGAATAACTTAAGCTTTTGAGACTACTAGTAACTTAAAATGGTATCAGAGCTCAGGTTGTAAGAGGTCTTGGGTTCAAGTCTCTCTATTTGCATTCGTTCGCAATTTGCATGTTTCTCCACTTTGCATTCTATCGCAATATGCATGATGTTTGGATCTCCACGAGCAAGAGAGGATTGCATGTGAGGGAGTGTGTTAGATAACTTGATATACGTTATTGAGTCCATTTCCCTACAACTTTAGTTTTTGGGGATACTGGTAACTTAACAAATACCAGTGTCTAGAACCTAAGTGGCACCCTACATGGACGACTCAGCATTGTGCTTGTAACCTTTTTGATAAGGTCGGAATTTTCTCAGCAGTTACAAGGCTGGGCTTCAAGCCAAAGAGGTACTTGTACCTCTTTTAGTAATATGTTTTGATTTAGAACAATGCTATGGGTACACCACTTGTGCAACCCAAATGCACACCTCCCTGATGTGGCAAATGATGAGAAGCCCAATGTGGGGGTCACCCAAAAAATGGGCTTCTCCTCATTCGCTACATTAGGGTGGTGTGCATTTGGGGTGCACAAATGGTATACCCATATCATTTTCCTTTGATTTATGTACTTTTCGGCCATTGGTAACTCGCTTCTTCAATGTTCTTGAACTTTCTGTACTTAGCTGTAAGAAGCATCACCATCCCATTTTTTTCCATCTCCACTTGAGCTGAGTTGGACAAGCTTTCAAGAACTCCAAACTCAGGGAATGGATTCTGCGTGGAATTTCTGTTCACAGAGATTACTTCTCTAGGCTATCAAGAGATCTTTTTTTTCCATCTCACATTTGGTAGTGTGGAAAACTCATACTGACGTAACAGATATTGGTTTCGCTTGCAGACTTTGAACAGGTTTTCATGCACAATATTAGGAGGCTTAGTAGCAGAGCACCTGGTATTTGGATACTCTCCAGGACTTCATGGTGATGTCGAAAAGGTAGCCTCATATGTCTTTCGAGGAGGATCCTTACGAGTCCCAAGAAAAGGGATTGAACAGTCCAGTTTAGGCTATTGTAGGCCCTTGGGCTGACTTTGATAATCAAAATTGTTTATTTTGTAGAAATATCAAGATCACTAACCGTACTAAAAACATTGTCGATCAATGTTTTGGGGACTCGAGAGGATCCTCTTACTATATTTTAAGGATATATTTTACAAAATATTGATTAGGATGACTAACCACATCTTCATCATTCCCGGAACAGCTGAACAGCGTACTTCAATGGATGGGTTTCGAAGAGAGTGAAGTTGATGCTCACTTAAAATGGGCTGTAATAAATACGGTCTTGATATTGGTTCGTCACCAAGAAGCTAGATCCAGACTGGCAGAAAGCATGGGGTTAACGAAGTCAGTCGGTTCTTGCATTGCTGTAATAGAGGACACGTTAAATGGCAATGAACTACAGACATAACCAATAATGACAGACATAACCAATAATCTAGCCCATGACAACATGTTCTGTTCACAATTGTGTTTGAAAAGAATGCAACTCAGTTATGACTATAATACGGACCTAGATAATTGAGCTCGATTTGTGTATGCCCATTAAAAACTTGTTCAAGTTTGGCTATTGTTTAATAACAACGAGCTTCAATAAACTTTCAAACTTTTTCCAAGCTAGTGGTCATCCTTTTATTCAGCTACCGCCTGCTCATTTATAAACCTAATTTTGGTTTCATTCAGCCATGCTCAGATCGCCACATGTTGCGACTTATTAGCTCATGTAAAATATCGTCCACATGATCCAACAAGATTGACGTCTTATCGTAATTGTATGTCGTTGAAAAATACTTGCCATAAGTTGCTGGTAATCTCACTTTCAGATGGACATTGGTAATTTCCTGCAGTGGTGTTATGATTAGGGCTTTGATGTGTCCGATTAAATGGACTTAAAACTGATTAGATAAGACTTGTGTCCTGAAAACCACAAAAACAGTTTGGGCTCAAATACCAAACGATAATTCCTTTTGCACCGACCGTGGTGCACAGACCACGTACCGACGGTGTCGGGGACGCTGTTGTGGGTCCTAACAAATCGATCCGAGCCGTTCATCCTTCTCAAAATCAAATTCCGAGTGGGTCCACAAGGGAATCGAGGCAATCGGACAGCTGTATGGGCTGTATGTAATCGATTGCCTCGATTCCCGCGTGGACCAACTAGGAATTTGATTTTGAGAAGGATGAACGGCTCGGATCGATCGGTTGGGACCCACAACGGCATCCCCGATGCCGTCGGTACGTGGTCGGTGCCCCATGGTCGGTGCAGGTAGAAGGGTTGAATACCAAACACAGCCAAGCATCTGCTTCTTTTGCAACTTAATGAAACCTGAAAGAGACGGTTACAATGCCAGATTGGTTTGCCCGCAAATCTTTCAGCGAAGTCACTTTCTTCCTTCCTGGAAGCTAGAATAGGTCTCAAAATGTCATTCAAATGACTGCATTCGCCAAGGGGCTGCTGCATTCAATCCAACTGTAGCGCAGAGCAGTTTCTTCGCTATGGGCTTGGACTGAAATTGGATATGAATCACTAAATGTAGCCAACAGGAATTTCTTCACTATGGGCTTGGACTAAATCGGATATGACTCGCTAAACTAAAGAAAGTAGAAAAAAGTCATAAGAGAAGCAAGGCCTACATATGGTTGGCTAACAACAAAATCAAATGGAATAGAATATGCACTTGAAAACAATTCTAATAAGCTCTTACATCTTCGATGAATAATGTACAATGCCAAATTGCAACTTAACTCAGCAAGTTAAGGCTCAGCTTTACCCAAAAATGCCATATTCACAAGAGTTTACCCATCAAAAGGCTGAAAAGCTGAGACACTTCGATTTATGTGGCCAAGAAGGAGCCACCTGTAAAAGTTAACTAATACAAAATTGCTAAGATAGAAAACAAATGGAAAACATAGTTTCTACTATATAAACATCCTATTCCCACTTTTCCACTAGAAAAAGCCTTCCACCTAAAACTCCTGAGAAGCAGAACCGATCTCGCCCTTGCCTTTACCGGCCTTCTTTGGCAGCAGAGTTTGGTGAATGTTTGGCATAACCCCTCCATTTGCAATGGTGACAGACCCCAACAGCTTGCTTAGCTCCTCATCATTCCTCACGGCTAGCTGAATGTGCCTTGGCACAATCCTGTTTTTCTTGTTATCTCTTGCTGCATTCCCAGCAAGCTCCAACACCTAATTACAAAATCAATCAGTTCATCCATCAGAAACACCAATTACTCAAATTTTATAACCAGAAACTAATTCCAAAAATACCATTGAACCCTACAATCCAGTGAAGCCCTGCAAGCAAAATCCCACACCCAATTCCATTAATCAAACAAATTCCTACATTGCATGGGAAAATGCTGCAATACACCCCCTCTTACTTCAACTGGTAAGGTACAAACTCTTGAATCGATTTAAATTCATAACATTTGCATTTAAATTCATAACATTTACATTAAAATTGATAACATGAACACCAGCCTTGAATGCATAACTTTTAGATATCAATTCATAACAGCAATGAGTGACTTGATGTTTAGAATTTGTAAACAGCCATTGTCAATTTTTATGCCAGTGTTATAGAATACATGTACAAATGCTACAACTTGTAAACAAAAAGCTGTAATTTTTATACAAAAACGTAATGAAATCAAAGGAATTCAAGGGTACATACCGTACACACACGAATAAGAGTGTGCATGGAGTAATATTTACCACTTTGTATATAGCCCATTTGCAAAGTTTGTGCGGCAATGAAGTAAAAACAAATCAAGTTACATCTCATCATTTAAGGAAATTAAAAAGTCTGCCAAAGAACCAATAATTAATAACTTCGTCGAAATTACAACGCAAAAAAGAACAAGCAATAACGCGCATTGACAATAATAATAGCTAAATCAAAAAACGAACCCTAACCCTAGATCACCCAAATGAAAAGTAGGGGGATAAACGTTCATAAAAGCTCGCCGTTTCAGAAATCAAAATACGCGGGAACAACAATCAGGTAACGACGAAGACGATTGTAATCAGCAGAAAAGCAAGTACCTCGGCAGCGAGGTATTCGAGGACAGCAGAGAGATAAACCGGAGCACCAGCACCGACGCGGTCGGCGTACTTCCCGGCCTTGAGAAATCGGGCGATCCGACCCACGGGGAACTGTAGGCCCGCCTTGTGGGATCTAGAGACGGACTTGGCCGCCTTGGGCTTACCACGACCACCCTTCGTCGTTGAACTCATCTTATTCCTTTAGCAAGTGCGGAGCAGGGATGTGTAACAGCAAACCCTAACCCTAGATCTTTTGTTGTTCGTGCGGGTGCGATTGGCGTTTTGTTGGATTGCGGTGTCGAGGGTTGAGTTAATATAGGGGGGGAGTTAATATAGGGGGGGAGAGAGAGAGAGCGGTGATTGGTGGAGAAGAGAGCGGATCCGCTGTCCCAATTTTCGTGTCCCGACTCCCTGTCCCATCCATTCGAGCCGTCTATCCGAGCAATCAACGACTCGGATTTCATCTCACCCCAAACAAATCTGAGCCATCCATATTCATTTGAGAATCTGAGTCGTTGATTGCTCGGATGGACGGCTAGGATGGACGGGACAGGGAGTTGGGACACGGAGATTGGGACAGCGGATCCGCTACCGGTGGAGAATGGTTCACTCGGATTGCTGGGAAAATTTCAAAATACCCTCAAAACTTGTGACCTCAATATCAAATGTACCCCTACACTTTCCAAAAAACTCAATCGTACTCCTGAACTTTGCTTTCGTCAATCAAATAGACTCCTATTTTTTGAATCGGTCAAAGTATAAGTGGAATTCGCTCATTTGGCCGTTAGACTCCGTTAAATATACTTATATGTCATCCAATTCCACTTAAAATGTGACAAGTGTACATCAACACACTTTCTTTCTCTCTCTTTGTCCCAAAGAAATGTCAAAAGAATCCATTTTCAAACTTGGTTTTAAAAAAAAAAAAATGCTAAAAATTAAATATTTTTTCAAAAAATAAAAAAATAAAAAATGTTTTTAAGCTTTATTTTCAACAAATGTTTCTCACATAAAAACTAAAAATTAAATGTTTTTTCAAAAAAATTTTTTTTTTTTTTTGAAAAACTACTTTCAAAATTTGTTTTTGAATTTTTTTTCTCAACACACTAAAAAATAGCTTTTCAATAAAGAAAATAGTTCTTTGTTACGAAAAAAATAAGTTTTAAGAATCGAAGTTTTAAAAACGGTTACTTTGAAAAAATATAGTTTCAAATAAGTTTGTCAAAAAAAAATAATTTCAAAACTCTTTTTTTGAAATAAATTTGGAAAGAAACATCTTTTGACAAAACATTAAAGCATTGTAGAAAATTAATTTTGAAAAGAGTAATTTAAATAAATAAATAAATTATTTTGTAACAACATTTAGTATGAAAACAAAATTTTATTTTGGGAATTTACGGAGAGAGAGAGAGAGAGAGAGAGAGAGAGAGAGAGAGAGAGAGAGAGAGAGAGAGAGAGAGAGAGAGAGAGAGAGAGAGAGAGAGAGAGAGAGAGAGAGTTTGAATAAAAATACTTCTTTTTGAAATCATTTTTTTTTAAATATAAAATTTTTGAAATAGTTAGTGTGAAAAAAATAGTTTACAAATAGTTTTTCCAAAAGAAAATTTTAAAATTATTTTCTTAAAAAATTTGTTGAAAATAAAGTAAAAACAGTTTCTTAAAAAAAACTAATTTTTTTGAAAATATTATAATTTTTTTTTAAAAATTGTTGAAAGTAAAGTTTAAAAACAGTTTCTAAAAAAATTAATTTTTTGAAAATATTACAATTGTGTTAAAATATTTATATTTAAACAAAGTTTTGAAATGGATGTTTTTTATGTGGCATTTGTTTGGGACGAAGAGAGAGAATGTGTGTATGTTGAGGTTAAAGGTCATCATCGGGCCGGGCTGGCCCACCCCGCGAAGTTGCAGCCTAAGTCCGCCCTCTGGCCGGGCTTAGCAGGGTTTTCTTTTTGAGCAGGCTGGGCTATATAAAAAAAGATGAAACCCAGGCCCAGCCCACGGGCTTAGCTCAAGCGGGCAGACCTGCGGACTAGCCTTCGGTATGGGCGGGCGGGATGGGCTGATTTTATACCTTTCTAACCATTTTGTGCGGGCCAAAATTCGGGCAAGCTAATGGCCTGGCGGGCGGGCTGGGCTTAACTTAGTTTTATTAATGTTATTCATGTTAGTTCTAACAAGTTTTATTCACGTTTTATTCTAACAAGTTTTAACAAAGTTTTATTAACATTAGTTCTAGCAAGCAACAACTAACTTTTTGATTTTATACTTTTTTCTTTTTTGTTTCTTCTTCTTTTTTCATCTCTAGTTTTTTGTTTTAAAGTAGAGTAGAGACAATTTTTTTTTTTCCAGAATACTTCACTAATTGAATATGGACAGAAATAACCATTTTAACCATTCAAATTAGATATGCATATATTGTTACACAAAGAGGGAGGTGAGAGATTGCATCACTACAAAATATGTACATCCCAACTATATACATCCCTATACACACATGGGCGTATCAGTTTATCGGGCTACCAGGCGGGCCAGAATCTTAAGCGGGCCGGCAGGTATCTTAGGTAAGCAGGTTAGCGGGCGATTTAGAGCTAAAATTCTTAGGCCTAAGCCCGGCCCAAGGAAAAGTTAGGCTGGGCTACCCCGCCCACTTGGCGGGATTGAGCCGAGCAAAAGCCCAGCAAGCATAGGGCGAGCTGTAGGCCAAATGATAAGGCTTAGTTGAGGTACGTGTGTCACATTTTAGGCGAGTTGGCGAGTACGAGACAAGCAGTTGTACGATTTTAGGCGTCAGTCAGCAAGATACTCATTTTTCTTGACTAGAACTTGGTTACTAGTTACGTTTCTTCAGTTCTTTCTTCTTACCGATCACCTTCTTATGTGACATCTCGAGGGCTATCTTCTTCTCCTCGAGAAATTTGAGTTATGCTAGCTTCGAAATTTGATATTCGTTGGTCTTTTTCAGTTAACTCTACCCAACAGTCTTGCAATGCTTTCCTTAGGTCGGCTTCCATCCTTCCCATGCAAGAGAGAACGATCCTGAAACTTGATTTTGTGTAGCAAAGCGAAGCTCCACAAACCGAGAATTGTCCGACAATCAAAGCATCGTAACATACAACATCATATATTGAATCAAAATTGGGACAATCATAAAAGAAAGTCTCGTATTTTCCTCGTATATATAGGAAAGGGAAGAAAGAGAGTATTTTTAGTTTTACTACTTTGAGGATGATCATAAGTAGGCTTTCATATATATATATACCAGCGAGGAATGTGGGGAAGTCATATATAAGGCCTGGAAGACTGATCAAGGGAGAACCAATCAGGACACCCTCAAACGTAAACTCAAAAAATGCAAAGGAGATCTACAAGTCTGGAGTAAAAAGATTTTCGGGAACAACTTGGAGAAAGTGGCAGAGTTGAGATCGCAATTGGGCACTATTCAAGCACAACCCTTCTCGGAGGCCAATTTCAGCAATGAGGATAGCATAAAAAAGGAGCTGGAAATTACTCTTTTGAGAGAAGAAATGTACCAACATCAGAGATCCAGATTGAATTGGATTAGCTATGGCGACAAAAACACCTCCTTCTTTCATGCAACAGTAACCCAACGTAGACAAAGGAACCAACTTTCAAAGATCAAGAATAGCAACGGGGATTGGATTTCTGAGGACAAAGAAATCAACGAGCATTTGCAGGCCTATTTCTCTAATTTGTTCAAGTCTAATGGTCCCAGGAATTTCAGTCATGTCATCCAGAAGGTGGAGAAGTGCATTACAAGTGAAATGAACGAGAAGCTAACACGGCCAGTGGTGGAGGCTGAAATTAAAGAAGCTGTGTTTCAACTGGGTGCCTTAAAAGCACCAGGTCCGGACGGGTTTAATGGGTTGTTTTGCCAACAATTCTGGGATATTATTGGGCCAGATGTTATTTTGGCAGTTAAAGGTTTTTTCAATGAGGGCTATCTGCTTAAGGACTTCAATTTCACCAACCTGGTTCTCATTCCCAAGGTGCATTTTTCCTGAGTCTCTGACACAATTGAGGCCCATTAGTTTGTGTAATTTCTGCCTAAAGATTATTACAAAGGTTCTAGCCAATCGTTTGAAGAGTTTTCTAAAAGCTATTATTTCTCCAAACCAATCGGCTTTTGTTCCAGATAGGATGATCCAAGACAACATTTTGATTGCCCACGGAGCCTTTCATTTTCTCAAACGCAAGAAAAGAGGAAATGAAGGTTTTATGGTAGTCAAACTTGACTTCAACAAAGCATACGATCGGGTGGAATGGGATTTTCTCAAGGAGCTATTGGTGAAAATGGGGTTTGCGGACAAATGGGTGAATTGGATTATGGAAAGTGTTACTTCGGTGGACTTTACAGTTTGTGCAAATGGAGAAGCTCGAGCAAAAGTGTCCCCGCAGAGTGGACTCAGACAAGGCGATCCTCTATCACCCTACCTCTTCTTGTTGGTTAAAGACGTCCTCTCCAAGCTCATTCATTTGGAAATCAATGAAGACCGTTTGTCAGGTATGTGGATTAATCGTTATTGCCCTATTTTATCGCACATTTTCTTTGCGGATGATGCCATCTTATTCTTGAAAGCTGAGTTAAAAGAATGTAGTGTGATGTTGGATGTTTTGGAGCAATATGGGACAGCCTCCGGACAATTGATCAATTACGAAAAATCAGGAGTTTTCTTCTCTGCCAATTTAAATGACATGGATAAACAACTGCCGTGTGATTTTTTGAACATTAATTCCATGAAAGAGGATTCTAAATATTTAGGGCTTCCTTCGTTTTGGGGGCGATCCAAGGCTGAGGCCTTCACTTTTCTAGTGGAAAAAACGATGAACAAGATGCAAGGGTGGAAGAACAACCTTATTTCCTTGGGAGGGAAGGAAATTTTAATAAAATCAGTGGTCCAAGGCATCCCAACTTTTGCTATGGCATGTTTTCTTTTGCCCAAGAACCTTTGTGACAAATTGGATACTCTTACTCGTAACTTTTGGTGGAAAGGAAATCCTGACGACAAAGGGATTTGTTGGGTTTCTTGGGATAATCTGGGTAAGTCTAAGAACCAAGGAGGTTTGGGTTTCCGGAACCATCGAGCCTTTAATGAGCTATGCTGGCTCGCCAAAGTTGGAGACTCTTGATGAATAGAGATGCTTACTGGGCTAAATTCTTTAAGGGGATTTACTTCCTCAACACTAGCTTCCTCAAAGCTGTTAGAGGAGGGAAGGCATCATGGGCATGGTTGAGTTTGCTGCATGGTAGGAATCTGCTTCTCAAAGGCCTACGGTGGCAGGTTAATGATGGCAAAAGCATTGACTTTTGGAGTGACGCTTGGGTTCCCACAGTCCAAAATTTCAGAATTCCTTTGGAAAAACCCCCTGATAGCGATATTTCTACGGTGGTTGATGTTATTAACAGTCAATTGGGTAGTTGGAATGTGCAAAAATTGTCTAGTTGCTTACCGCAAGAGGTGGTCGAAGCCATTGTTTCCATTCCTCTACCCATGGTGCAGAGGGCTGATCAATTGGTGTGGCATTACAACTCCAATGGTTGCTACTCCGTCAAATCTGGATACCATATCGGGCACCAAAACCAATTAGAAAATTACAAGGACAAACCTGAATCTTCCTTTAAACTCAAGGAAGAGGAATGGAAAGTTTTATGGAAAATGAAAATTCCAAACAAGGTCAAGAATTTCTGGTGGAGAGCATGCAAGAACGCTTTGGCGACCAAGGAGAACTTATTCAAGAGGAGGTGTGCTTATGACAGTTTATGTCCCGTTTGCGAAACTGAAACGGAATCGATCGAACACATGATTTTCTGGTGCTCTTGGGCAAAATCAGTTTGGTTTGGCTTCAATATAAAACCTTTTGACAAGCTGGATGGTAATGCATCCATCACCAAATGGGTTGCGAATATGGTGGAGCAGTTACCAACAGCTGAGGCAACAACATTCATGGAGAAAGTAGCTAGTATTGCCTGGCAGATTTGGAAGACAAGGAACGATTTTGTTTTCAACAAGGTTAAAGTTAACCCTCTGACCACCATAAACTCCATTCTTCATTCCGAGAAGGAGTTGTCTCAGTCTCTTGAGTTCTCTACCGTCCATATGGATAACCCACAAATCCAGGAGGAGCAATCCACTTGGAGGGCTCCGGACATGGGAAAGTTTAAAGCTAATTGCGACGCAGCCATCCCAAAATCAGGTAACTTGGGCCAGATTTCTGTGGTGATCCGTAACAGGAAGGGAAAGATAGTGGATGGGCTAACTAAAACAATACGAGCTGAATCCAATCTGGATGGTGAGCTGCAGGCTATTCGCATGGCATGTGTGATGGTCAACAATTTGGGGCTGAAGGAAGTGGAGGTTGAATCTGACAATAAGCAAGCCATTTCCCTGAGTGTGTCTGAGCTAGTTCCTCCATGGAAGGTCAATGCTTTGGTGCAGGATATACGCCATTTTGCTAAAGAAGGGAAAGCCTTATTCCACTGGACCCGACGCTCAGCAAACAGACTTGCACATGAGATCGCTTCTTTAGCTTTGAAACAAAAATTACCATGTAATTGGGTTGTAAATCTCCCTTTTCCTCTTGTATCTATTTTGGAGAAAGACATGAATGAAAGCCTTTAAGGCATTTTTTGACTGATCAAAAAAAAATAAATAAATAAAAAAAAAATATATATATATATATATATATATAGAGAGAGAGAGAGAGAGAGAGAGAGAGAGAGAGAGAGAGAGAGAGAGAGAGAGAGAGAGAGAGAGAGGTGTTTAGGTAACAGGGAACAACTAATTACCCTAGTAATGTGGAGAAAAACAAGTGCATAAGGCAATGGGAAAATTATCGAAATGGTCCCTGTAGTTTCACCCGAGTCTCGATTTAGTCCCTCTAGTTTCAATTGCACTCCAACGAACCCTGTAGTTTCAATTTTGGTCGATTTGAGTAAAATTGATAACAACCGTTAGGAAAATTGACGGAAATCTCAATTTGGGGGGGTTTTTGGAGGGACAAAAAAGACTTTTCGCCCACCCTTCCACATAAAACCAAAACCCTAACTCTTCCTACCCCTTTTACCGTAATTTTTCATCTCAGGAGTAAAAAAAAAAAAAGACTCTTCTTCTTCTTCTTCTTCTCTCTCTCATACATCGAATACCATCCAAGATCAACAAAGAAGAAAACATTGAAGATCAATGGATCATTGAGGATCAACCCAGATTGAACATCGAAGATGTGGGTCTTTATTGGTTGCCGGTTGTTGGCCCAAATCACAACATTACCATCACAAAATAAATCAAAATTGACACAAAATTGCCAATCTTCCCGCAGGAGGCTTTGTTCATATAAATACATTGATATACACCATTGAAACTTTAACCCTTATTTGACTTCTCATCCTTTTTTGACAATACCAAAGAAAGCAAAAAAGAGACTGGAAAGCTCACCTTGATCGTGAAATGCCTCAGAGCATTAAAGAAAATGCAAAAACAGTCCGATTCATGTTCTCTCTGTGATGCGAACTACTACGGCTCACATGTGGTTAGAGTTTTGGGAGAAGTTAGTACTGTTTCAATCTCCGTCCTTCAATCTTTCTTCTTGTTCTTCTCTGTGCTGGATTCAAGTCAAGACCGGGCGGATGGTCATCGATCAAGAAGTTAGTTGTTGCAAGGCCAACAGAGCACAAGATTCCAATGAAATTGGGAGGATTGATGTTGCTTTGCAATCACTGTACAAATGAGGGTATTGGATGTGTGAGAGAGAGAAGAAGAAGAATAGATTTTTTTTACTCTTGAGATGAAAAATTACGGTAAAAGAGGTAGGAAAAGTTATGGTTTTGGTTTTGTGTGGGAGGGTGGGCGAAAAGTCTTTTTTGTCCCTCCAAAAACCCCCAAATTGAGATTTCTGTCAATTTTCCTAACGGCTGTTATCAATTGTACTCAAATCGACCAAAATTAAAACTACAGGGTTCATTAGAGTGCAATTGAAACTAGAGGGACTAAATCGAGACTCGGGTAAAACTACAAGGACCATTTTGATAATTTTCCCTAAGGCAATTGGTTATGACCAATTCCAACACCACTCAATCCTAACTACTTCGAGGATATTACTCTATGGCTACAAGCTATTATCGCATGTACGTACCCTTCTATAGCTTAGCTTTTGGGTGTTTCTTGTCACCCTTATGTTGCTACAGAGTCATATCGATCCTTAAAGTACGTAGTTACGCTGGAAGGTATATATTCCACATTTAACTATGTAAAAGAAGAAGTACCAATACCAGAATATAATATGTAGTGATATGCACAAGATCGTCTTTACATTTTGCTCCGAATCCACCAAAATATATATATATATATATAGGATCATGATCTATTGAGGACTCCCTCAAACAAGAATTTGGTGCGGACCTCACCATTTTTCGACTTTCCGGATCAAATTTTGACGATCCGAACCGCTCAATGTTTTTAAAATGCATTTTTAAGGGTCCACGCGGAAAATCTTCAAAAAAAAATACCCGGAAGGGCTTGATCGGAGCAGTTTTCCACAAAAACGCTATATAACACATCTAACGGTTCGGATTTTCAAAAACAAATTGGGAAGGTGGAGGTCCGTAACTTAACAGAATGCGGGAGTTTGGATTGGAAGCTTGGTGTATATATATATATATATATACAAAAAACTTCCAATCCAAACTCCCGGATTTTATTTCGTCAGGACCTCCACCTTCCAAATTTTTTTTTGAAAATCCGAACCGTTTGATGTGTTTAAAATGTGATTTTAAGGTCCAACGCGAAGATTTGGCAAAAAAAAATACCCGGAAGGGCTTGATCGGGGCAGTTTTTCACAAAAACGCAAATATAGCGTTTTTGTGAAAAACTGCCCCGATCAAGCCCTTCCGGGTATTTTTTTTTGTCAAATCTTCGCGTTGGACCTTAAAATCACGTTTTAAACACATCTAACGGTTCGGATTTTCAAAAAAAAATCGGGAAGGTGGAGGTCCGGACGTTAGGTCCGTAAAATGTGGTTTGGATAGGAAGGGGTTCCTATATATATATATTTATGTTTGTAACGTATCATCGGCCATTGGATCGAGTTTTGGATGGCTCGGACGCGTTCGCTTATTTGGATATATATGATACACAGTCCTAAAATGTTACGAATCGATTACCTCTTGTGAATAAAAAGTTACATACGATTTTTTTGTATAAACGTTATGACACACACTAAAATGTTATGAATCATATCTATGAAAAGTTACAAATTTATAATTTAGAAGTTACGAGACACTAAAAATGATACGATTGTAATAAGATGGCACGACCATACAATAGATCATAGGTGCAAATGGTACACACCTTTAATGGGTGTGTATTGTAGCTATATATTCACAATAAAATATTGTCAATTTTTACTTTGAAATGTGGAAATTCCCCACGACAAAGTTTTGGAAGCCAAAAGTTCAAAATGTAAATCATTGACAGTAAGAATTTATTCCTTCACAACTAAAGGAAGGAGAAGGTGCCAAATTCAAAGTTAACATTGGTCTTGGCAAATTCACTCTTTTATTTTAGCCACATATCCTCCTTGTGAAGGGGAACAAATTAAACACCATCAGTAGGACTACAAACGAACCGAGCTGCTTACAAGCAATTCGAGGTTCATTTTGGTTCGGCTCGTTTAGTAATTGAGCCTAGCTCGAACTCAAAATTTTTGGCTTGTTTAGTAAACGAGCCAGCCTTAATTTACACTCTAAATCTCGGCTCGGCTTGATAAAACTTGGTTCGTTTATACAGGTTTGTTTAGTAAATGAATCTGGCACAACTCGTATATGATTCGGCTCGTTTACAGCTGTGCCGAGCTTAAGCTTGAGTTTTCAACTCATTTGGTAAACGAGCCGAGCTCTAGCATAACAAAGCTCGGCTTCGCTCGGCTTTGCTCGTCTCGTTTGCAGCCCTAAGTCCATCTGCAAAGAAAATATCATTTATTTTTTTGTTATCATTTTTCACCTTTACTTTGTTTATTTGTTTAGAGAGGGATATAATTATATGTACAGGAAATGACTGGCCGGTCCCATTTTCAGTGTTTTGTCCCATCCAAGCACTTTAATGTGTTTCAATTCTAAAAAACCCCCCACATACGCTGACGCCCGCAGGGGCCTACTTTCTCTCTACAGACTACGAAAAAGAAACGCGTGGGCTACGAATCACATGGACCAAGACAGCTGTTATTGGAGAAATGATCGTGTGTAGTGTAGCACACGCCAGCAGCACATGCAAAACATAGGAAAACTTTTCGTGTCTACTTCCCTCTCTCTCTCTCTCTTTCCTCCCAGCCTTTTTTTTATCACTCTCTCTCTTTCTTTTAAATTTTTTGAATGTTTATAATTTTTATTTTACACATCTATTTTCAATAAAATTTACTTTTTTAGAACGTACTTGACGACATCTACCAAACAAGACCCATATTGAATATGAAATTATGTGTATGTAAAAAAAAGACTTTTTGGGTGTAGACTTCTCTTTTTGGAGGATGTGAATTCTTTTATTTTGGAGGGTGTGAATTTTGCATTTGAGGGCTGTGGATTCTTTCATTTCAGAGAGTGAATTTGTGTAGATGATGTGTAAAATCTGCATTTAAGGTGTGTGAATTCTTTCATTTTGGAGGGTGTGAATTTTACATTTGAGGGTGTGAATTCTTTCATTTTGGGGTGTGAATTGTATTTTTTTTAGGGGGTAAGTTGTATAGAAGATGTGTAAATTCTGCATTTTATGTGGGTGAATTTTTTTTTTTATTTCGGACGATGTGAATTCTGTATTTTGAGGGGTGTGAATTCTTTTATTTTTTGGGTGTGAATATTTGTGTAAATTAGTCCTGTGAATTCTTTGGTATGGAGGGTGTGAATTGTGTGATAAGGAGTGTAAATAATTTTTTTATTATGTACATATTTTCATATTCAATATGGGTTTTATTTTAAAGATCTCGTCGAGTAGGTTTCAAATATATAATTTTTATAAAAAATAAATGTGTATAACAAAAATTATTTAATTTTGAAATCTAAAATAAAATAGAGAGAGAGAGAGAGAGAGAGAGAGAGAGAGAGAGAGAGAGAGAGGTTTCATGGATGTTAGTAGTTGGCTGTACAGGAATAGTGACACAAGGTCGCAATAAATGCGTTAGGAATAAGGTTGACCAGGCTATTAGGTGGGTTTCCTACTCTGACGCGCGTGTAAAATTGGAAAAAGCGAAAAACTTATGTTATGCCTCCTCTAACGCGCGTGTAAAAAGGGCCTAAATGAAGGATAATGACGCGGGGCCTAGATGGGAACACCATCCTAAAAGAGGGCCGGCCTGGAAGAACCCCTTATATGTATATGTAACTGTGCCAGATGGGCTTGGATTCTTCTAGTAATTGCAGGAACCAGGCCTAAAATATATGAAGAAGGTTGTGGATCAGAGAACATAATTGGGCTTCTCACAGCCCCTCCCACATTACTTTGGACCAGACCGTGGAGAGATGTCCTTAATTAAAAGCCCATTCAGAATAGAATTATGAGGGATTTACGGGCCGGTACACTTTCCACAGCTTATTTCCCTCGGGCTCTACCTCAATCCAAAAAAAGAACGCCCAAGTCTACTTCGGGGGAATATTTGGATTGATCTTGCTAGGCAGAGGCATGTAGGATCTTGTAGTGCATTGCCGCACTACAACCCTGTAGTGCGGCACACGAGCCGTTGATCTCGGCAATGAACGGCTCGGATTTTATCTCGGCAATAAACGACTCAGATCACGCAAGCACTAAGATGAAATCCGAGCCGTTGATTGCGCGATCAACGGCTCGGATACCGCACTACAACCCTGTAGTGCACTACAGAATGCCCTCTTCCCACTTGGATCGGTTAGGAAAGCCGTCCTTATTGGTAGCACAAAGATGCAAATGGGATCAGCTCATTATGATTGAGCATTTGGACAAGCATCCTACTGTCCCAAGCTAGGGCAGCCTTCAAGACAATGGGTTTTGATATTTCAACTTTACAAAAACTAAGACAATCAGTCAACATGTCGTTCCAGAGAACATCGCTCTCCGGAATAGGCAAAACCCAACATAGTGGGATGGGGTTGTAGACATCGATCAATAATGAACCCGAAAAATAAACATGACCCGCGCACGAAAATGCAACCACTTAAGGCAGGAATTACACATGCAGCTACTTAAGGCTCTCAGATAATACATCTACACAACTGCAGGCACTCAAGCATAATACATCCACCAAATAGATCCTGAATTTGAGACAGTTGGGCATTAACAGCTAACTAGCATTAACAAAGTGAACATAAATATTGGATATAAGTTACTTTTCACCAAAATCTCTTTTTATAGTTTTTCCCCTTTGCCTCTCATGAATCACGATTTTTATTTATTTATTTCTCGTAATTCTGAGAACCGATTTCTCTTTCGCATTCTATCGTGTTTAATCTCAAAATGCCTAATTACAAAGCAACTGCCTTATAAATAGGTAGGGCCCAAAGGTTGAAACTGCCTTTACCGAGACACAAAATACTGTGGGAGCGGGCTCAGCCTCCTGCACCCTTGGGTTGGACTATTGCCAAAGGTTGTCTGCATTCCCAACAATAAATTCAACCATTCGGAATCAGATATATTTACGGTGCAAAAACAAAACAAATTGCTGAACTAGTTAGATTTATTTTTTGGTGGACGAGTGAGAAATTCATTAATAACAACAAAGATACAAAAACAGACCCATAACCAGCCAAGTGACTAACACCCCAAATAGAAAACGCTGCACCGATGCAGACTAGCTAGATCATAGAATCACAAGCTTCCCAACACCTGGGGAATAAACCATTGGCCGGATTGCGCCTCGAGCGGCGGCCGACATAGATCAGTGAAGCATTAAGTTGATTACTCCGTCCGTCCCAAATTTTTGGTCCTGTTGGATTCCAATACAATTTTTTAACTGTTCATATCTATCACTCTATAATGTATTTTAAGTAAAATATGGATTCTATTTTATAGATCTCAATTAGTTTCACTATACAAAGTTTTTAAAATCTCTAAAAATAAGATAGATTGAAAGATACTCCCTCCGTCCCTTTTTAAATGATCACGGTAAGAATACGTGCAATTTCAAACCCCTAAAAAATATGGAGTAATTTCTCTACAGAAATTTTTAATTTGTTTTATACCCAATACACGTTTCTCAGAGGAATCATTTAAAAAGGGTCAAAAAGAGTATGAACAGTTAAAAATCGCATTGGAATACGAGGAAGTGATTTTCTCTTCTTATAAACAAAGGATATGGAAACAAAGATTAAAATAGTTGGAAATGGTGGATTGGTATCTGTCCAAGTTGTAAACAAGAATAAAGAAAGAGATTTAGCCAACACTTTCCTAATGCACCCAATATATTCTACCCTATAGTATTCTCCATCACCAGCAGACCAGCAGACATACCACCCTCCCTCATAGTGGTTGACCCTTTACATAAGCTCAATGTGTTCAATGAACTTAAGCAGAACCTCATGGGCTGCAAAATTTAAATTAACCTGCCGACCTTCCAAAAGTAAGTTTGATTATTGTGGGGATCGATTCTTCTTCCATTTTTTCAATACTTTAACTAAAAGAACCTGGCATTTTGGGAGAGAAGTGCTGGCAATATGATTTCTTAATGCTAATTGAAACCGGCCTTACCGTATTCGCTCCTTACGAACTCGTTGACTCATATTCTTTGGTACATGTATGTATATATTGTATAATCGGTTGTCGATAAGTTATTATGTAGAGCGAATCTTGGATGGTTAATTGGTTATGGAACACTAACAGTGGCTGATGTTTATTGTGAACAGAAGTTGTTTGACAACGTATCGAAGTGGGGGAACTAACGTTCTTTCAGATCTCAAAAATCATACACAAAGCCTTTTAATCTTGATAACCAAATTTCATAACAATCTTCCGTCTATCGTTAAACTCAATTGTTATTATAACAACTGAAAGTGGCAGGGGCTAGGCTCCAGGCCCGTGACACCCCCGCTAGCCTTGTTCCAGAAACTGACGTAAGTCAGGTATTGACTTTTAATTTGACTTTGTGATTTGATGTATTCTGAGAGAATAACCTTTTTCGAAAAGCGCAATAAGTTAGTTTGAGAAAAACTCATTTTCTGGAACGAGCCCAAGCCTTAATTTAATTTAGTTTTCATCTTTTTTTTTTGGTAGGTAAACGTCTAATGTGTATTTCCTTGAGGATCCTGGAAGGCTGAACTGACTCATTTCATTTCATTTCCTTTCATTCTGAACTTTGATTTGGATATTAGGTACTTACATTAACAGAGGCTCTCTGTTTTGCATTACTTTGTAAAACTCTTTCTCTGTTGGGTGCTGTTTACATCCAATGGATTCATTGAATCAAATTATTAGCTAAATAGACAAGTCATAGTAAAGTGTGTGTTTGTCAATTGAATACTCATATCAAAAAGAAAATCAAGGTGATAAGGGAAGAAGCAGATTTAAACCTCATATTTTCTAGTTTATTTTTGCTTTTGGCATGTTCAGAAGCGAAAGCGAGGAGAATATTCAAAATATTCCTTTTTTCATATCGATTTTTCTTCCATGCGGAAACAACTTTTTTGAGAATTTGAGTATAAAAATTCTTTTATTTCTTTGTCGAATTTCTTGTTTTCGGATTTTGATTTTGCGAGAAACTGTTTAGCTAATCACATTAGTGTTTCTTGAAAAAAATGAAACAACAAAACAAAAAATGAGTACTATGCCAAACATTTCTGTTTAACTTATGGTTTGCAAGCAGGCAGGAAGGACAAACAGGACAAACTGCACTAAGAATTATTTTCCCCCTTTTAGGTGTCATGATGTGCAAAGAAAGAAGAAACAAAACTGCACATGTGAATAAAATAAAGAGGTGTTACAAGACCTTATACTTGTCTGCTGCCATTGTCCACACATTTAGTAAAATGTCAAATCAAGCTCAAAATACCACAACAGTAGTGCGTCGCATACCGACAAACTCGAACACAAGAAATTTGGATACAAATGTGTCCGGAGTCATCTGATGCATATGGTTCTCATAATGCATTTATGGGATCCACGTCGATTGGACGGCTCTAGACAAATTTGTCGTCTGCATTCCTAGCACGACTTATATCACAATAACTGCAGACCATGGATTCACTTCCTCTCACTGTATTGGTATTTAGCCACCAGCTTCTAATAGTTGTTGCTCAAGCTATAAACCAAGTTAATTGGAAAACAAGAATAAAAATGGGATGAGAAAGAGAAGTTGAACAGCTTGATCCGAAATCAAATGAGATTTTTTTTAGAGGTTACACTTACCTTGAATAGAGTTTCGAGCTTGTTCTTCATGAGGGAATACTCGTTTTTCAATTGTTGCAGACATTTCAGGCACCTGCATTAGGCCTTGTCCTTCCCAGTTACGTACACATCTCAAAGTTTTTCGTAAAAAGAAATTTTGTATATTTTATGAGATCGATTTCAGCCTAAATAATGTGATGTTACTAAGAAATTTTACCCTTCAATATTTTGATCATCGCAGTAATTGCGGAAGGAGATGCAGGCCCTTTGAACTCTTTGTGCTCCAATGCTGCAGACAAAAGAATTGAAAAACAAAAATACCGTAAGTTAATTAACAACGAAAAATGAAGTAAATTCAGAAACAGGCAATGGTTTCGCGAATTATGTCTGAAAATCGTTGTCAAGAGTCTTTACTCGGAGACAATCCACTCGTAAAAACACCAAAATCAATTTTTGTATTTTGCACATGAAAGTGATAACCTTTTTCTTGAAATTATAATAATAACTGCGTCTGAAAACACGAAAAAATGAAATGACAAAAACAAAAACAATATCAAACATCTATTTTTCAGTTGGATTAATTAAATTAGTAAATAAGACCAATATATGGCTTTAAATATACCTTGAACTGCTACCTTTCAACTGGTGGACATAGGCATCCACCTTTCTGAAATCCACACTCTGTTGTTCCCTACAGAAAATGAGGAAACAAAAATTTTCAAAGTAGGATACAAAAATGAGGCAATGAGGTTTAACTGAGATTTTTATGTTTTCGAAAATTTTAACATAAACAGAAAACATATATATCGTCATGATGGAGCAAATTAATTTCATATAACAAAAAACAAAAAGAGCAAATTAAGCTGAGTTTCCACAAAAAAACAAAAAGAGCAAATTAAGAGGCTAACAGAGCTTTGGCGAGTTCACTGAGAAGCCTCTGAGAATCTTGAAAGAAGAGAGACACGACTTCAACCACAAACTCTGGGTTGCTCTCGTCTTGTAATTGCTGAAGCTGGACGAACTGATCATCGAGATATCCCTTCTCATACAAACGAATTTTTTTGGTTAGGAATCGAAAAACACGTTCAATCTACAACGCTTCTACAGATCTTGGAAACTAGAGTACTAACAGAAATCGCAGAACAGAAAAGAGCGCGTAATGAACAGAAAAGCAGGAAAACACAGGGATATACATGGAAAATCTCAAAAACTACGGAAGCCATACTAGTGCACTATACTCGTTTGGCTTAACGGTGGTTTTCAAATGTTCTCAAAAACCATCATGCTGAAACGAATAAATAATGAAAACGATGAGTTTCTTTATTGGATAAATTTTCTCGAAATTGAAAAAAAAAAAAAAGAGCATTTCTTCCATAGATAAACCATTGCTCGAGCTATATATAAACCATTAACGGACCTCATCATACAAGGACGTTGTGTAGTCAGCCAATCTTTTTTTCAACTGAGCCACGCCATCCATTGCTCTCTCTCTCTCTCTCTCTCTCTCTCTCTCTCTCTCTAGCTGATTGTAGCTCTATCAAGTTGTAACTATTTGTAGTTTCACTTCATAGCAGTGTGGGCCCAGTTCACCGTCTTCCTGGGGGAAAAATCTAGATACCCAATTTGAGGAAATTGAGGGGCTGATAATGGACACAACTAGTGTGTGTGTGTAATGTGTATATATACATGGAGAGGGAGAGAGAGAGAGAGAGAGATCTTTTTTCACCTCTGTGGATAGGTGTGTTTCTATTCCTTTGCCTCTGGCTGTCCCATCTGTGATTAATAAAAACACTGAACTTGAAAACCTCCCACAAAGATTCAAAATTTGATGCCATGTACAATTCACCTAGTTCCCCATCTGTTTTGCTACTGTTAACCTAAATTTTAGTTGAATTCAGGCTTACGCACACCTTGACTGGTCTCTTAATTCAATCGAAGGCAACCATTAGTGCTGAAACAAAGAAATTTACAAAAAAATAAAAATACTTTCTTGTAGTTAAATCAAATCCTGTCAACTATGTCGAAGCAGAATTACCAACTAATTGGACTAACCCTCGAGTCTACCTCATAAATGATCAAGTTTTTGTATTTTACTTTTTCGAAAGTAGTGGTTGAGAGTTGAAGGAAAAAGAAACATACCAACTTGGCCGCGTAAAAAGCAATGATCGAAATTTTAGAAGTGGTGTGGTGAAACAAGGGGTGGAACTAGGATTTTGACTTAACGGAGCCAATTTTAAGAGTAACTAAAATTGCACTCACCATGCATGTTATGTACTTTAGCTTTTGTTTACAGATATAATACATTGTAAAATTACTTCGGCTTGATGTAGCAGCAAGTCTATAGAACTATTTTGTGATTTTTTTTTTATTAGGTATGTCCGCAAGTACAACACCGATGTGCATATGTTTTTATATACTAAAAACGATAACAGAAGATTTAAATAACAATATTTTTTAGATAACCGGATGTCCAAGTCAGTGGAGTCACCTTTCGCACACCTCAACCCAGTTTCCCAAAATTTTTTATCAAGATTTGATAAAATAAACCATTGGTTTTATCAAATGAGGAGGTGTTTGATTTTATCTTTGATAAAATCTTTTGGGAAACTCAGCCGGAGCCTTGAAGTTAACGACCGGACATGCAAACCTCCAGTGACCCCAAGGTTTGAAATGTTTGGCTTCCGTGAAAATAGAACATGTGATCTCGTGGAGACACACTTATTACTTTCTTATAATCACTTAGCCAACCTCATTGGGGTTATTATATAAATGGTATTACTACATAACTTAAGTTTTAGACTACATCAAACCAAAACTATTAAACTAGGGAAATGATTTTTACACTCCTAATTTTATCCCCAAACACTCTATTTTTTTTTGTCTTTATTCACTTGAAATTACTAAAATTGCCCTTCATGTGGAAAAAGTGTCTCATGAGTTAAGGCTAATAAGGTAATTTCAAGGTGAATAAATACACAAAGAGAGTGTTTGGGGATAAAAGGAGGTGTGAAAATCATTTCCCTCAAACTATAAGAATCTATGTAATAACTAATACTATCAAAGGTTGAAATTATGTATGATAGTACCAAAATATACAAAAATGCCACCCTTAAATCTGGACTATTCAAAGTATGTTTGGATAGATCGGATGCGCCAACGATACCCACAGGGTACCGTCCGGCACAAAATTTTCTCCAGCTTAATTTGTGGCCAATTTAATTTGTGGTCAACTTTCTGTATCCATAAAATTATTCATATATCCGCGTGACGTAAAAATGACAACACCATGTTACATCTTTATCGATAAGATTTTGTTTCTTAGTTAGTTTACCTGCAAGTTGAAAATAAAATGAAAAGGAGATGTTATGAAAATGAGAGGTTCTCTTCTTATTTACCATTTTTTATTGAGCCACAAATGAAAAGTGAAAATTCCACAATCTTTTCTTCAAAGACTTAGGTTGGTGAAATAGAAGAATCAAATTGTTGTTATTGTTCAAACAACATATATAGTGTTATCATTATCTTACCTACTCCTCCCCACACCTTTCTTCTTTATCTCTTCAACACTCCCAATTGCTTCTTATCTTTTGTAAGCGTCTGTTCTATTTGGTTGCGTTCTTGTTTTTTGGATGTTTATAGTGCTACTGTTCTTGGCCAATCTATTGGCATTTGGCAACACAATTTGCTTCATATAACTCATTGCTAAATAAAAACCATATTATTTTTTGTTCTTAAAACTATTAACTAAATACTACACAACAAAAACCCATAAACTCCGCAACATACCCTTCTTACAAAAAACCCAGTTTCTTTCCTAGCACGGTAGCACCCCCTTCCACAGTCCGCCGCCGCCATCAGTGAACTCCATAAGCAAGCCAATATTGTCGATAGTGGTGTTTCTTTGGGCGTTTTGGTTGGGTTTTGTATGGGGCGTTGGTTTAGGTTTATTTTTTTGGAGCATGTTTTCTTGTTGGGGGTTTTGGTTGGCTTCTTGTCAGCATCAAGTTGTTTTTTCCATTGTAGTTCCTAGCAACAGGTGTCTATCGGTGTGACTTGTGAGGGGAGTATTCTTTGTGGGTCTGCCCTTTCTCCGTCTTGATTTTTTTTTTGAAAGGAAAAAATTTATTAATCAAATTTCCGAGATACAAGATTAAACGGGCCAAGAGGGAAACAACAAAGCATTTGCCTCTCGAGACCCAAAGGCACCCAAAACAAAAGGTTGGCAAGAGGCCAACAGAAAACACCTCACTAGCACCTCACAAACACGGATGCCCCTCAAAAAACACAGCACCTCACCTCACCCCCAATAGCGCCTCCAAAAAAACAGCACCTCACAAACACGGATCCTCGGCCGACATGGCTTTATAGCGCACTTCATCCATTTCCTCCATCTCGGCATACTTTCTAATGACTTCCTTTTCATCGCCATTGTAACTTACTCCCAAATTTTTCTCAAATTCCCAAATTGCTTCCGCCTCATCAAGAAACTTGCTCCTGGCACACACCTCATTGATATCCTCCATAGGGACCAACTTACTAACAACTTCCTCTTCATCACCCTCTCGACTTGTGCCCAACATCTTATCCATGGCTTGGACTGCTTGCGCCTCATTAAGAAGAATCCTATTCCTATTTCTTATCCCATTTGTAGAGATAGATAATGAAGTTGCAGCCACGGCGGATTCATTACTAGGATCCTTTTAATCTTTGCACATCGTTTTTTTATTGCTGTTAAAAAAAAAACTCCATCACCACCACCGCCAGCAAACTCTACCACCGCCAGCGAACTCCATATCACCACCACCACCACCAGCAAACTCTCTGTAAAACATTCTCATTAGCATATAGGGCTTATGTGTAACTGTAAATTCTTGTGGGGCAATTTTTGATATTTGTAATAGTTCCGGCTGTCTAGCAGCTATTGATTTTGAATAACGATTCATTAGTAAAAAACCTTCTCCAACTTTTGAATTTTCAAAGCAAGAACCTTATGTAAGAGTTGAAGCTCCAAAAGGAGAACTGGGCATTTATTTTATAGGAAATCAGAATGTTTTTCCTTGGAGGTGGAAAATTCGACCGCCGAGTTTTGTCAATTTGTAGTGCCTAGTTCCAGCTGTCTAGCAGCTATTGATTTGAGTTTCATTTGAACTGTATTTTGCTTCCATTTCATCTAATTTTCATCTTGTATTTTGGGTCTAAAGGAGAGAGAGCTCCTTTGTCGTATAATCATAAATTGCATCCTAAGTCCAAGTCTTGTGTTTTTCTAGGATATTGTGATCATTCAAAAGGGTTTAAGTGTTATGACCCTGTTGATAAAAGGTCTACATATCCAAACATTTGAAATTTGTTGAGCAAGAATTTCCTTATTCTTCTCTTGTGTCTCAATCCTATAATTCATCTATTGTGTCTGAATCTACCAACTTTAGTGTTCCTTTAACTTCCTTTACAGATATTAATGTCACTCTTCCTCTTGATCTTATTGATTCTGTCACTTCTGAGTTATCTTCTTCTACTTCTAATAAGAATTCTGTTGTTAATTTAGTACTTGTTATTGAAACTGTACATTCTCCTACTTCATCTTCACCTTCCAGTTCAAGTTTTTCCACACCTTTTGCTTCATCTGACCAAGCTTTTGAGCCCTCTCATGTTGTTCCTAGTTCTTCAACTGCTCCTACAATTCTACCACCTACACTTTTTTTTGCTCCTAATATTCATCACATGGTTACTGGATCCAAGAATGGTATTCATAAACCTCTTCATCCTCTCAATTATATTTAACTGCAGTTGTGACTGAACATCTCCCAATACTGAACCTAGGTCCTTCTATGAAGCTGTTAAGTACCCAGAATGGCAAAATGCCATGGCAGAAGAGTACCAAGCCCTTGTGAAACAGGGTACTTGGGTGCTTGTTCCTCCACCCTCTGGGAAATATCATTGGATGTCAATGGATTTTCATAATTAAAAGAAACTCATACGGTAATGTAGCCAGATACAAGGCTACATTGGTTGCTAATGGGAATCAACAAGAATAGGGTTTGGATTTTACAAAAACTTTTAGTCCAGTCACTGAGAAACCAACAGTTAGGATTGTTTTTAGTTTGGCTGTCAATACTAAATGGGACATTAGGCAGTTGGATATCTCCAATGCTTTTCTTCATGGGGTGATAGAAGAAGAAGTTTTTATGAGGCAACCTCAAGGCTACAAAAGTCCTTCTCATCCTCATTATGTTTGTAAGCTTCACAAGGCCCTGTATGGTCTAATGCAGGCACCCAGGGCCTAGTATTCACACTTATCTAGTTTTCTAATTCAACAAGGGTTTACAAACAGCAAGGTAGATTCCTCTTTGTTTACCCTTAAAACTGAAACTGGCATCATTCTTGTCCTTGTATATGTGGATGATATTCTCATCACTGGAAGTGTTGTTACTTGTACTAATCAGTTAATTACCACTCTTAAGACCAGGTTTGTGATGAAAGATTTAGGCCTTCTAAGTTACTTCATGGGTATTGAGGTTCTAAAACTTAATTCTAGGTTGTTACTTTCTCAAACCAAGTATGCCATAGATCTTTTGTGCAAAGCTGGTATGCAGGAATATAAACCTAGCTCAACACCTTCTTCTGTGAAACCTCAAATGCCTGATTTGGATCATGTCTTCTCTGATTGTTCTTTAGTATAGAACCATAGTTGGATCTGTACAGCACTTGACCTCACTAGACCTAAGATTTCATATGTTGTTAATGTTACATGTCAACAAATGCATGCTCCCAAGCAAAGCAATTTTACTTCTATCAAGAGAATACTAAGATACCTTAAAGGCACTCTACATCAAGGTCTTTATTTCACTCCTAGACCTTTAACTCACATCTTTTTCAGATGCTGATTGGGCTGGTGATCACTTAGACAGAAGGTTTACCCTGGTTATTGCTTGTTTCTTGGTCCTAACCTCATCTCTTGGCGTGCAAAGAAGCAGCACACAGTTGCCAGGTCCTCCACAGAAACAGAATACAGGTCTCTAGCTCAAACAGCTGTTGAGATAACATGGGTGCAACAAATTCTTTTGGATCTTCATGTATCTCCTACTTTACCTCATTTGATTTGGTGTGATAATAAGTCAGTCATTTCCCTAGCATCTAGTCCTGCATTTCATGCAAGGACAAAACATGTTGAAGTAAACTATCACTTCATTAGGGAAAAGGATCGAAGCAAGCAAATTATGGTTTATCATATTGGCACCTTGGATCAAATTGCTGACATTTTTACCAAGTCTTTAAGTGTGGCTATGTTTCAGCTTCGTAAATCCAAACTGACGCTTATTGACACTCCCATCAATTTGCAAGGGGGTGTAAAACAGTCTCATTAGCATATAGGGCTTTGTGTAATTGTAAATTCTTGTGGGGTAATTTTGATATTTGTAATAGTTGTTTGAATGTCGGTTAGAGGCAGTTGTAGTGCCTAGTTCTAGCTGTCTAGCAGTTTTTTATTTGACTTTCATTTGAGCTATATTTTGCTCCCATTTCATCTACTTTTCATCTTGTATTTTGGGTACAAAAGAGAGAGCTCCTTTGTCTTGTAATCATCGAAGAACCATCAGAAATTACAATGGAAAACACTTAGGGTTTTGTTCATCTTCTTCTTTACTCCTACAATCACCACCTCTCGTAACCCCCTCTCTTCTCTCCACAGGCCTTTCCTATCACCCCATCGTTCACCGTCGCAACACCACCACCTATAATATTAAATTACTTTGTCCCCGAAGCTGTGGGATTGTAAAAATCTTACGAATTTCCGGACTGGATATTTGACAGCATCGGAATAGATTGAACTCGAGTTTTTTGTGGGCTTCTCTATGTGCCTAGTTTCGGCTCCCAAAACACCATGTCCGCGGCACCATTTCTTTGTTTTCCATTGAGAAAGAGATGAGAAATAGAAGAGGGGAGTGATTTGTAGCGTAGAGACTAGGGGAGTGAATACTTGTAGTGTAGAGACTAGGGTTTGTAGTATAGGAGGAAGGAAGAAGATGAAGGGTTGTAGTGTAGGGAGAAATTGGGAGAAATTTTAAGGGATGAAATGGTCATTACACATGATAATATTTTTGTCTTAAAAGTTGTTAAATTTTAATGAGTTGTTAGGAAATTTTGGGTGTCCAATAGAATTGACCATCGTTGTTTGGTTAAAAATGCCCTATCAAGTATCTTTTTTCCTAACAATCTTTTTTCAGAAAGTATTATTGGCACCCCTTTTCTTTATTGGAGCTCTATTTTTTTTGTCTTTATTAGGCAAAATTACTCTTGCACTTTACATATAAAAACAAAAAAATGAGTGCCAATAAAG
Organism: Vaccinium vitis-idaea; assembly: GCA_963854785.1. Classification (NCBI taxonomy): domain Eukaryota; kingdom Viridiplantae; phylum Streptophyta; class Magnoliopsida; order Ericales; family Ericaceae; genus Vaccinium; species Vaccinium vitis-idaea. The sequence goes on along the minus strand of OY978222.1, from coordinate 12,719,032 downwards.
AAAAGGGAACAACCAATATCAATTCCCTTTTTTTTTTTTTTTTGAAATTTATTATGAAAACATAAAACATTTTAGTGGGAACCAAACGTGCAGGACACTGTAGTTAGTAGTACCATGGCTGAGGGCATCTCCAATAAACTAAGCAAAAATTTAGCCATTTTGCCCTAGAAAAGTGTCATATAGTGATATGACTTGCAAAAAAAATATCACCTCTACCCAATAGCATAGCCACTTGTCTCAACAAAATAAATAAATAAATAAATCGAACGTCATCTTCTTCCTCACAGGGCCGCCTGCACAGCACGCGCTGAGAGTAGATCTCACTTTCCGGCACGCACCACCTTTGACTAGCACGTGCGAGGTCCCCAGAACTGCGTCGTTGACGGATCTTGAACCAATAAAATCGTCACGATGAGAGCTACAACCCTCATATATTTTTGTAAAGATATTGACTTTTAAATCATGTTTATCGGGAAGGCAACAAATGCGCGGACATGATGGCCCAGACTCGTTGTGATGAGCAGCCTTTAGTTCTTTGCAATACTATGCCTAGTTTTGTTGAGATAAAATTATTTCCACCGCCGGTGGAAACAAAAGATTCCTCCAAATTGATTGTCTTGCGCCACATGTCTATGTTCTACTATTTGAGACCACTGTTTGGACACATGGCTCAATGCAAACGATTTGAAAGAAACTTTTGTTTCCACCGGCGGTGGAAATAACTTAATCTCAGTTTTATTTCCAGTCAACTATATGAATGACCCTCAGTTTTATTTCCAGTTAAATGTATGAATGACTCTCATGGTGTGAATTAATACCCTAAACCATGTCTTCCTTTATTTAGTTTAATGCAATTCCATTTTCACTAAAAAAAAAAAGAAAAAAGAAAAAACACATATTGAATTCCACCAATGAGTATTAATGGAGAGTATTTTGGTGACTGATAGAAATAGCAAGGACCACTCACCACTCTGTCCAACTCTTCTCTTGATAAGGTGAAATTTTTCTGTGGTCTGTGGCCAAAGAGTATTAATGGTGCATTTGATTCATTGGAATGTAAGTGTCACAAGAATGGAATAAGTAGGGAATGAAATTAGAATGCATGAATTTGCTGGAAGTGATATTCGCACCTCCCATTTTCTTTATTGGTACTCACTTTTACTCTTGTACAGTACTTTATAAATAAAGACAAAAAGGAGTGCCAACAAAAAAAAAGGGGGGAGTGCCAATATAAATTCCTTTCGAAATATTAATTCTCATTTTCATGTTTTGGTTGTGCCAAGGAATAATCATTCTCATTGATATTTCATCCTAAATAATTTTTTTTCCAACGAGATATTGGTGTGACGATAATGGATTTTGGTGAACAATAGTAAATTTTGGTGTGGAGACAGTGAATTTTGTTGTGGGCAATAGTAAATGTTGGTGGGACATTAGTAATTTTTGGTGTGGCGTTGGTAACTTTTATGTGGGATCAGTAATTTTGGTGCGACGCTAATAACTAATAATTAAATAGAAAGGGACATATCGAATAATATTTCAACAGCTTTCCTGGTAGAGTAATCCTTCTTTTATATAGGGGAATAGTGATTCCATTTGCAATAAGTATTCCTTTATTATTATTATTATTATTTGCTTGGGGGCTTTTCCTTTTTCTTTGTTTCAACACTGCAACAGGCTTATTTCTTGTATTGATTAATTAGTTGCTAAGCTTGGTTCTTTGTTTCTACCCTGCAACGGGCTTATTTCTTGTATTGATTAATTAGTTGTTAAGCTTGGTTCTCTCGTGGACTCTCATAATTTGATGTAGTGTCCCGGTTTTGTACTTTGTACTTCATATGATGTAATTGATCTCTTCTATCGATGTGACCAAAAAAAAAAACATAGAGGAAAATGCACATCCCATTTGAGGCCCCATTCCGCTAAGGAAAATAAATTGGCTTATTGACTTTTTGGCTTTTTTTTGTTGATGTATTATGAAAGAATGACATGTCTTGAGATTCGAAATAAGTCAACTTAAAAATGAATTTCATTCTATCGACTCAAATTTACCCTCGAGTCCTTTGACGTCACATGTGTGTAAGGATCCTTATACTTCGTGATTAATTCTATATTTTGTAAGAACATCTAGAAAAATATGTATTAAAATAACTAGTCAAATTATGGACCCGGGGGCCCTATAGTGAGGAGCTCGATCACTACACGTGTAACGCCCCCCGGATCCGTCAAATTATACGTTAGTATTAATTTTACCTTCCTGTAGGGCGGCATCCAAGGCGTAGGATGTGCTTTCAACAGTCTTCATTTCATCATTACACTTGGTGGGAAAGGTCAGCTCGTAGACCCATTTGACCACAAATGACCGTTGACTAGCCTATCAAAGCTAGCCACGTGGAAGGAGGGTCAACTATGAATACATCATATTTTGAATAAAGTCGAAAAAATAAATAAAGATGACGCCGTGAGGGAAGATACCTCGCGGAAGAACAAAATTACAAGATATTTTCCCAAGTATAGGGTGCTTGCCATAAAGGGACCTATATTACGAGGAATTCACTCGTCGAGACCCTTCCAAAGGGGAATTAGCGCAATGGGAAGATATCCGCATTCATCACTCGAGCCCACGACCAACATCTCAAGGGTCAGAATGGTCATTTGGGGCTCGCTTAGGGTAAATGGCGTGACCTAATAAGGTCACGACCATGCCTAATGCATAACAGGAATAGGGGAGATATAAGTGGCTTGGTGGATTAAGAGATAAGGGATCACCGCGATGGAATGGCATACACTGACTATGTTGAGAGGGTTATCCTCAAGTGACGTCACCCACGTGGTCCTAGTACATGGAGAAGCACGTGTCCTCATATGATTAGAAGGGAATATCTGCTGGCCAATGATTGGTTGCAGATCCCTATAAATATGAGGACATTCCTTCAAAAATTCCAAGAGACTGATTCGTCCCCAAGGCACGGAAATCCTAGAGAGCTCTGGAATCAAGGACGTTGTTCTTGTGAGGGCTCGCGAGCCCATTTCCTCTGGGACTTGTGCATAGGGACCTCAATCCAAGCTGCCTTCTTTCTCTGTGTTCTCTATTCTCGATTAATTGTTAGCTATTGTTTGCCTCTCCAAGTTAAATTCATTTAACTACCTAAGAACCTATCCTACACACTTTGCAATCCGAGCCGTCCTTAGCCAAAATGAGATCCGAGCCGTTAATCTCGGCAATTAACGGCTCGGATGCCGCCCTACTGGACCCCTGGGTCTCTCTACAAGTGCTTTTTATTTGTTATATCTTCTTTGTAAGTAGTCTGGTTTACAGCTTAAGAATTAAAGTGAAGAGAAAGAAGTCAAACAAAGGAGAAAGGGTGTATCTTGTTAAAAACTAATATTCTACATATGGCCAGTTAATAGTGACTGAACACATTGAGTTACTGTAACATGTTAAATAAGATCTACTATTTTGTAATATCTGTTGGAGCATTATTTTGGTGAACAAGGTCTGTGTATGCAAGCGCAAAGGGTACCATGCGGCAATATTGGCCCGTCCAGGTTTGGTAATAAACTTAGAAACGTTCAATTTCTTACGTTTGTTGGGTAGGTTATCCATGTAAATTTTTAGACATCTCAGATATTGGTGACCATATGATCGGACATATAATTACTGGAAAATGTAGACAACTAAATTTAGTCTGAATAAATAGTGCAAGATAAATATGCTCTGATTACATCAATACCAGTATCGGATTGGTCCGAATATTTTTCATGGGTGACCTTATCGACGAGCTTAAGAAAGTAAAAATGACTGATTTCACACTCGACCCGAGAAGGCCTCCAATTGCGGCACAACAGCATTTGCACACAGCACGTACCCCGTTCCCTCATTTTTGTGGTCTGACATTTTAATCACATTTCTGAAAATCTCATATATTAGGTTCACGTTATTTTTTTATTTAGCTCCAAAACTGTTGGTCCCGGACAGCTGCAGAATCATTCCAATGATGGGAGGGATCCAGGGGTGGGTAGGGGATTTGCAAAGAGACAAAGTGCTTGCAATTAATGAACAGATGAGTACAGAAGGACAGGTCGTTTTGGTATCCAAAGTAGTGAAAATGAATGTGGGAGCCCTAGGAAGTGGCGGACGCAGAATTGTTGCTGCGGGGAGACCACTCCGTAGCAAATATACCGAAAAATTGAAAATGTACTAAAAATGTACTATTACTAGTAAGAAGCTTGGGGGATTTGCAGGGACCAAACAAGCCGCCCCCCAAGCCCGCCCCTGGCCCTTGGGTTAGTTCTGAATTGATTTCGTGGGTTTGCTTCCAGCACAATTGACAAGAGATTTGATTCTTAAGATTCGATTGTAAGAAAGTAATCTGTTGTGAATCATCTAGTCTCGGCGTAGATAAGCTATCTTCGACAAGATCGGAGAGAGAATAGTTAAGATTTGAACGACTAGCGTGGATAACCCTCACCGTCGTTGAACTAGAGAAAAAAGAAAAGAAAATGAATAGGGGACAAGACAAACATCAAAGATTTGGCTGAACGTGATGCAGTATGTGTAACAGTGTAGGTATCCAAAGCTCAGACTGGATGTATATTGATAGTCAGGTGAATCCTCTTAAATGCTCCCAAAAATGAACATAACAAAGGGTGCAAAAAGCCAAAATTTTCATTCTTTTCTCATAAGTCAATCCACTGGGCCGACAATAGACAATAAATATAACAAAGCATGCGTTCAGTGTAGTTTTGACACTTTTTAATGTACTTTCGTACACGTTTATTTACTTTTCACATATTTTAATATATTTTTTAATCCTTAATGAGGACCCAGTATGATAATTTTAGAATTTTCCAATTTACTTATCAAAATATGCTATAGAAATTTTTAGTTAATTAATGGTCGGTCAATCAATCAATCAATTACTACTACTACTACTAATACAACAACTACTACTACCACTATTACTATTATTATTATTGAAATTGCAATTTTGATTTTAAATTTTCATACCTTATTATTTTTCAAAATTTGGCCTTACGGGCGCTATCAACTTTTTTAGGACCAGTGCATTCAGAGCTGTCACTGACTATAATTGTGCCCCGTCGGTGGACAATGAGAATGAGATTGGGCTTCAAAAATTTATCGAGGTGCGCATAACTTGGCCTCGACGCCTGAATTACCAAAAAAATAAATAAATTGGCGTTAAATTTGATTGATCAAGACCCTTATCGAGAAGCTTTCAGTTTAATTCATAATCTGATAACATGAACCTAAATCTAGTGCAGCATGACTAATTCGATTTTATGGACACGCTTGCAATTAAATTGCTCCTTCTTTCTTCATTTTTGGTGCACCTCTCGCTCAGTGGAAAGAAATGAGGATAGAACCCATCAAATGCAATAAAACTATGGCTACACCATCTGGTGTACACCAAATGCACACCTCGTTGTGTGAAAATCTCAGAATTTTTTTTTTTTTGCTAAGCAAAGAATTTATTAATCTTTGGAAACAAATTATAAAGATTAAAAGGATCCGAGACTAGAAACGCCAAAGACTCAAAAGGGGAAATAACAATGAAACACCAAGAATGGCAAGATACCAGCCACAACACCGAAAGAGGATAAAAAACCAAGAACAAAACTCCTGAAAGGCCCCAAAACCAAACCCAAACCAAGCCAAGAACAAGCAAAACCAAAAGAACCAAAACACAATCTAGGAAACAAAAAACCCCACAACGCCGAAGCCAAACAAAAAAAATCCCAAAAAGCCGCAGCCTCGAGACTCCACCACCATGAAAGGATATATCAGAACTCTACTGAAATGGAGATACTTTCCTCCACTTCATCAAGAGCTATAATATCCTGTTCAAAAATTTCAACTCTCCGCAGTTCTAAGAATTTCTTAATATTGTAGCTCTCCCTTCCGAAGAATTTTACGCCAAGAGAAGCATTAATCTCCATACTCTCACGGGCTTCCTTGATTAAAATTGCATACCTCTTATGAATGTCGCTACTAGAATCCACTTCAAACGAAAAGGTGGGCCCATCAAAATTACCTTTCGTCAAAGACTTCAATTTCTCCTCTTTTTGATCCCGGTTAACCATCTTGGAAAAGATGGCAGCTTTCAAAGGATTTTTTGTCCATAAAGGATTCCTTTGAAAACCTTTTTTAGCCCGTCCTTTCTTTTTATGGCGCTTGTACTCCACAAAATTAATAAGGGGATCAGTAGAAACAAGATCAGCAGATTGGGAGTCGTCCGAGCCAGAACTTGCTGCTGCCTCCTTAGCTATCGAAATCGAGTCATCAAAAGCAAAGAGAGGAGGACGAGAGAGCAAAGGATCCACTTCAACATCTCGAATACCGATACAGGTTGGTGTCTCATCGCAAGCCAACACCACATCTTTACTGGAAAGGGTAGGAAAATCAATGCATGCTTCGTCCTTGAAATTGAAAGTATTCCCCTCACCTTGAGAAGTCTCCTTACACTCCTCCACATGGATTGAACTCTCTGTAAACTAATTAATACCCAAAGGAGTCGACAACTTAGCTTGGTCACCCTTATTAGCGATAGCAAAAGTGTCATCCTTATTACCACTTACATCATCATCTTCACCCTTCTCATGCGCACCATCATAATCTTCAGAATCTTCTTCTACAGATCTCCGAAAACCACAATCTTTGCAGACACAATCAGCCGTCAAGAAAATATTGCCTACACCTTGTTCCTCCATCACCCTAATGGGATATGTGTTGCCATTATGGACCAAATTAATCACCTGATTGATTTCATAAAAAATATTCGTAAGAACCTTCACTTTTCTGACTGAAAAAGAATTCCTATTAGAAGTATTGTCATCTAAAGAAATACTATCACCCCATTTATTACCAATAGAAAAGAAAGTGTCAACGTTCCAAAGATTCAAGGGAACCCCATAACAACTCAGCCAAGCAACCCTTTTATTAACAAACTTCAAATTAGGAGTCCATCGGTTGACATCCTTAAACCAATTCCTGAGCCAACACAATCCAGCCTCTTCTAACATAGACGTCATATCCTCCACAGATGCAAAAGTCCCCATGTCTCTCAATTGAATGTTATGAATCCCTTCAGCAATGAAAGCATCCATCAAAGATTCCACACTCCTCAATGAAGGGAGCCAACCAACTGCACTCCTATCTAATCAATCCCTTTCTTCTTTTGTTGCTTGAACAATTAAACTGTCAGGGTTATTCTGGAATCTGTTAGTAACAACATCAGCGAAAGAAGGACTACCAAGTTTATGAGCCAACACATTCATGTCATTACAAGACCTAGAATCTTTTCCAAAGCACACAACATCTATTGGAAAGGTTTTCTGAACAGAAGTAGCAGATTTATAGGCTCCTGGATTGGTTCTAGAGTTCCTTGTGTATTTTGCCACATTCACCTGAAGCTTAAAATCCCTAATTATAATCCCATCAAGATCACTCACAGCTTTCAGCACCCCATCTCTATTCAAGAATCGAATAAACCCAAACTTAGTGTTGAATTTTGCGCTTCTCTTGACAGGAATATAGATATCATCCACCTGACCATTACTCCTAAAGATTTGGTGCAACCAAATCTTATCCATCTCTTTCGATAAATTATCGACAAAAACCGTAAAAACATTCTTCCTCCTTCTACCATGAATACCACCATTAAGCTTATTCATCATCCACGCAGATCAGAATGAGCAGAGGACCATATGGAGACCCAACAGAGACACAGAGAAAGCAATAAGAGATACCTCGAAGCAAGGAACAAAACGGACAAGCCCACTACTGCCGGATGCACCAGAAACAAAAAAGGATGTAGAGAGATGATCGGCAATGGCGAACTAGAAGAGTGGGGGCACTGGAAAAAGGGCGGGCAGAGGCTGAAGCAGGGACACGAACTGTAGATCGGGAGGGAGGAAGAGGAAAAGGCAGAAGGGAAATAAGGATGTGGGTAGGTAGATCGGGGGAGGGGAGGGAAGAAGAAGGATGAGGAGGCCGAAGAAAGGGAGGCGGTGGCTAGGGTTTAACATTGGGGAAGGAGAGAGAGGGTTTCAAAAGGGTACATTCAACTCACATCCTTATTTCCCTTCGGCACATGTGAAAATCTCAGAATTTCATACAAATAATCGAAGCCGCTCAATTTATTTAAAATATTTTTTAAAGGATCCCTGTAAAAAATCAGCTCAATCGAATATCAGTAGAGGGTTGATTAGTTTGTGCTTGTCAGAAAATGGAGCAAAAAATTGACTAAACTCTAACCAATATCCGACTGAGCTGATTTTTTTCAGGGATCCTTAAAACCATATTTTTTTGAATAACAACTCTGATCTTTGTGGGACAGAGAAAGGGTGTATTGATTTGGGGTGCCATCTCCGAATCGGAATCCATTGGAATCCTGACTCCGTCCCTGAGTGCAATAAGACTGTCTCCAATACACTTTATTTGTTAATCTCCCATGCATGGAAAAAGCCAGAAATCCAAATTATTGGGTACGAGGGAAGAGAAAAAAAAAGAGGGGAGAAATTAAATGTCTCTAAATGCCTTTCCCTTGACAAATCCAAACACGTCTTTAAATGTACAAACACAAGCATGCAAATTTTCATGCTTCTCTGAAGCAGAAACCGCATCGAGGTTTTAGAAACCGCATCGAGATATAAAACCATGCACTGTACAGTAGAATGAGCTAGTCTCGATTTTCATCTTTATTTTCTTTTTCCTTTAAAGAACTGTAGCGTCACACAGCATTGAAATAACCTGTCCATACAAATTGTTCGAACGAAAAACTTCAATATACAGTATTTACAGGAGAAATTAGAATTAATGAACACGGGCATTTCTGCTCCCCAGATACTTGGGATCAGCCAAAGAATAAGGTGCTTGATCTTCCAGCAATTAGTCAGTAGAAAATGGATATCATACAGCAATAGCCTTGTGGCTGACAAGCAGATCACACCATCCACAATATTTCTAGCGAAAAATGCACAAAAGGTGGCATGGATCTAGCAAATGGGAAGCCGGGAAATATCAACCTGTGAACAAAAAATTCAACGCAAATACAGTTCAATTGGGTAACAAACGATTGCATTATATGATGCAGATTAGTTTCCAATTTATTGTATTCCCAGGAAGTTCTAGGAATTTCTTATTCTGAGACAGTATGCAAACAAGCTGTCTAAAAAACACTCATTTAAAAAATAGGTCCAAGGAGACAATAGAGAAGAAAAAAGACCAAATAATTAGAATACAATGTTTTGTCAGATTAGCCTGTAAGATTCTTCACTTCAGTGAGCCATTTATGAAAGGAAAACAAGTCAAGAGAAAAGCAAGAAAGTAAATGGAAAAGGGAAAACCGATGCTAAGGGGGATTCGGGTGGAAACTTTTGGCATGACACATTTATACTATACGAACACAAGACAAAGTTAACACGTTTAGGCTGCTGTTTTTTTCAATAACACAATCTTACAAAACAAGCAATTAAAAGCATCATGTTTGGGTCATACTCGTTAATCCATAAATGGCTAAACCATTTAACTATCCTTTCCAACTCTCTAACCTAAAACGTGCATAACTAACCCGATGTGGACAGGAATGGAATATTGGCATGTATATCATATCAAACCTTGTCCTCGTAGATGGCTTTGTTGTGATTACAAAGGATATTTGCTAAACTTATTGGACAAAACACCTAAAATTATGCATTATATTGACTGCTACGGGGAATTTATTTGTTAGTGTTAATAGATTAAACAGGTTAAAGGAGGGTTACTGTGTACACATGTTGCATAGTACATCTCTAGAAGGTGTGGGAACCGTACACAACATGGTTATACACAGGTTGGGTAGCGTAAACATACCTAGCGTAAACCAGCTTTATACCACTAATCCAAAAACAACAAGATTTGAACATGACAAGACACTAGGCGATGGCCAGCCCTAGATGGTGCATGAAACCCCCACTAGCCAATCTAAAGTTTTTTTTTATGGGTCTTATAAACCCAGAGGTCAAAACATGCAAAAGAAATTTGAAGCTGTGTTAAAAGTCATGAGCATGCTATAACACACAAACTACTTCGGTCCAAGCAATATCACAACCACCAGCAACCAAGAACAATAAAAACCATCATAAAATAATCAGAATTGAGAAAACAAAACTACGCATTACTATCAGACTTTACTACCTTCCTCAGAGAAGTCAAATACACCTCCAAGCAAGTCATCGTTATCCCCATCTTCCTCAGATTTTCCCTTTTCGCATGGGCTATTATTGCTGCTTTCAACATCCGTAACAGCTTCTGTTAATTCAGGGCTTTCATCGTGACTGGATGCTTTACAGTATCCCTCCTCAAAATATTTCCCAAAGTCTATGGGATCATGCATATCTTCATGCACTGGCTCATCAATTATATTCATACTGAAATCAGAACGGTTAGAACTTGTGTTTGAAATTTCACTGGTCAATACACTACTTGAAGACTGAACCACTCTGGGTACAGTTCCTCTAGAAGAAATTGCACTATACTTGGGAGAAGATGGAGTATTTACAACATAACTTTCAGGAACAAAAGAAACTCCAGTTGCAGATGGCCCACGTGAAGTTGGTATATCTGCTTGATTAAAGGACCTGGGAACCGGTGCATGAGACCACAGGAAAGCATTATTCTTCCCTTTCACCCCATCCTTCTCATTTGCATTTGGGACAATCTGGGGGTAAGGCCTAAAACTATCCGTTGGATGTAAATCACGAACAGCTTCAGGTGTTCTTGATGAACCTGATAGAAATGTCACTGGTACAATAAGCTAATTTTTTTAGTTTTAATATACCTAAGCACTAATTTCATCCTACATTTTTGGTCCTTATCAACTATTCTGATTTCTGGGAAACTTAAAACTCATCTCTATTGTTTATTTACCTCCATTTTAGGTGACGTTGAGAATCCTGTCTTTAAGACCTAACGGAGATCCTCTCATTGTAGGAAAATTAACAAATTTTCAGTTTAAAACATACATTATTTGTAGATCAGATTAAAGGGCACGGCAACCCAAAAAGGACCAAGAATGTGAGAGAGAGGAAGCAATCAGTAAGTGCAACTTGCACTTCTTAACGAACAACATATCTTACCAGCGTTTGGGTTTTCAAGCGATCCAGGTGACACCAGCTTGGTATGGGACATCACAGCATCGTCTGAAAACTTTTCTTTGCCACCATGAGAAGTAGAAGTAGAAGATGAAGTTGAATATTTCCCTCCAACCATGCTCCTGTAGAAAGCAACAAGCAGTGGGAACCAATGAAGGTAGATACAAATTATTGAAAGGCACTGAACCAATAGGATGCACAGTTTTTTAGCACAACGTACTCGTACACTGACTGCATCAAACACGTCCATGTACCTGTCTGGTATCTGTTCATTTTCATTTTTGCATCTTTCCCTTAGTTTTTGAATACGACAACTATGACAAATATCGAAACACGATAAATTCACATAACTCTGAAAAGTTTCCTAAATTGTCTAGTGGAGTGTTGTCAATGCAGTTAATGTTTCCTGTTAGCTTTTTTACCCTTGATTCCCCAAGAAACATGATACCAAAATGGCCTAACGTCCAGGTTTTTACTCAAACGTCTCGGAAAGTTGTGTATCTATTAAAGGTACATCGCCAAATGCAGTTACTGTTTCCTTTACATTTACTCCTTTATCCTCCCACAAAAATGATACCAAAACCGCCTAATGTCCAGGTTTAATAGTAAAATGAGAACAATCTATTAATTAGCCACACTCTTCATGACCTTTTCCCAAGTGAGCTACCTTATCAGGAAGATCGTGGTGAAAATGCTGAAGCTGATGACATTAAGAAAACTTTGGGAAGACTTTGAGCTTTGATTTATGTATTTTCTTTCTCGTTTCCTTCATGATGTTAAACAGGGGCAAAACCTAAGGGCTAAGACCAACCCTACAGTCCAGTGTTCTTTTTCACTTCTAATTCTTCTTTATCCCCTACTAAATGTTTTATCAAATTCATCAAAGTCAGAAACCATAGGTAATGTTTTCTTTAGATCACATACTTTTTTTTTTCCTATTATCTACAAACCCACACAACATCACAGCCAATGGCAGTGGTTCTACATGAATCAGCTGGTGTATCACACAAAAGTGGCAGCAGCGATATCTTGTGACCATTTTGCGGAGATGACACAAACTGCTGCGAGTCTGCGACCCACAGCAACCTAATATCAGCACCTGAATCGAAGAAATCCTCTTAAAGCCTTATGTATCATTCTTTCATCCAATTTTCCAATTGTATTTTGTCCCAAGTCCCATTTATGGCAAAAATATCAAATAGATGCATGCGCCAAAATCAATTGCACTAAGAGATCATCCCAATCTTGCAGCAGAGGTTTTAGAGGGGACAAAGCAGAAGCATTATAACCACATTTTTTCTCCACCATAATTTCCTTTTGAGGTTGGGCATTCCTTCCAACCCAGATTTCCCCTTTTCTAAATTGTGCCACTTCATTCTTACTGAAGTTTGACAAGGATAGATTGTTTATCACCAACATAAAACACAGATGAGTTAGCTTTAAGGCAACGGATTAACAGGAAACTACATACCAGGTTGAGAGTGGTTTATGGTTTTCCCCTTTCCAGTTTTCAGTGTTGGTTTAAGGCATCATAACCATTTATTGAAACACTAAGAGAACGATTTCCTCCTACTTGGTACTAAAATTTTCGAGACGATCACATCCTACATCAACCACACAATAAGGAAACACTTAGTTCCTACCAGTCACCGTGTTTCAGAGTATATATTTATGGCATTGTGACAACAAAACTAAGTTTACTTTCGTATTTCTTATCGCCCTTTCATGAATTTTATTTTGGTATAATTTCGTCTGAAGTTGTCTTCTAGTGCTTTTGTCATTCTAAAAGTAACAATCAATTTTCAATTAATCATTAGCAACAAAAAATAATATTTAAATGCTAGAAACAACCATTTAAGTAATAACCATTATTTGAGGTGCGCGTAAGCCATCCCGGATAACTCAGACTGAGTTATCGATAACATTGTGATAAACAGATGTCCACAACAGAACCCAATGACAATGACCAGATTAATTTACCTTCATGCGTAGCGACATACTAAATTACCTAGTAGCAAAGATTATAGTGTAACATGTCGTGAAGTGCACCAAAGTTTGACAACAGCACAAGGTATGAACTTACCTTAAAAATAAAAACAATACAAGGTACGTTGACAATCAGTTAAGCAAAATTCAACAGATGCGTTATCCGTAAATATGTTGACGTGTCCTATGGCATCAACAGATGCGCGGATCAAAAACCGTAGTAAATGCATCCTCTAGGTACATTGATGCACCTTAGGCCCCCGGCTGAACTATTGCACTATTGGAACAAGAATGTGATATTACACAAAGTAGTCTTTGTAAAAACTCAACCCCGGGTATCTAAGTGAGGGGGCCCACACCATGTCCAGGCAAATAGGGAACATTGCTTCACAGATATCTATATCATATCCCCTGAAAAGAGTTTCACAATCTATTTAAAAGGGGCCAAGTACGACCTAGTGAGTGGTAATGTTAGATTCATTAGTCAGCTAGGCTGTCTCCCTTGTGACCTGAGTGGTAATGATGGTGTGAAGGGTTCCACATGCAATAATCTTCCCCCAACATACGTCTTGTTATTAGGGGAAAGCAACATACGCAGCTGAGATGCATCCCAAGGGATGACCAACAAACAGGTAATCCTATTACTTTACAGCATCCACCTTCATAATCGAGTAACAAAAACACCATCCAAGCCCAGGCAGTGGTGAAGTCATTGGGCATCTAGACTAGCATAAGCCACAAGAGACGGACCTTGGAGAAGCTCTCACAGCCTCATATGAAAACTGTACTAGGATCAAGGAAGGTTACAAAAACTGCCAACAAAGACTTGAGCATCATAGAAGCACCAACCGTAAGATGAATGTAGTTACCAAGCTTAACACTCCTTTCCAGAGTATGCATGATCCATACACCATTAAATCAATATCCACCTAAGTATTTCTAATGAGTGTCTCAATATCTAATGGCAGGAGAGACATAAATATATGGGAAAGGATAAGCGGGGGGTAGTTCTGAAAGATACTGGTTACCACAACCAGAACAACACAAAAGAGATTCTAAGAAGGCAAGCCAGCAACTGGCCGATTATCTCAGGAATATCACTAACCAGGACATGCAAAAATGTAAAATTACCTGTCATCGCTCCAGTCAGAATGAATCCTGTGGAAACGATCAAAAACAGGCAGCAGATCCTTCCGCTTTATCTCAACCTCATGAACAGCAATCTTTTCAATCTGAATCTCCCCAGCAATTTGGTCTTCTGCGAGAATTTTGTCCTCATCCCCGAGAAGACTCATTCTGAAGAAGCATATCTAGAAGATACAAAGAAAGATTACAAGCATACTCAGAAAGAGTCACAGAAAGGAGGATCTCATCATTTAAAATTTCCAAAATAAAAATAATAATAATCAAAGTTGTGAAATACCTTAGACTTTTGCCAAATTGGAATTCTCCCAGACCGTATCTGCACTTCTGCATTAGAAAGATACAAGTGGGAACGTTCGTGTTGTTTTACCAAATCCTTTTCCCCAGTATCATTAGAATCATAATCAGAAGCATCCATGAGCATTGCAGGTTCTCGATCGCCAGGATCATTCCCGTAAATCCATTCTTCCCTTTCAAGCCAATCTACTCTTCGGCAGACGTCCCACCATTGAACGGGCTCAAATTTCACATGTAACTCTTCCTCTTGCATTTGCACCAACGGACCCGTCCCAGTTCTTGAAGCAGATTCACTTTGCTCTCCCCCCACTGAAGGCAGGAGTTCATATTGAATTACATTACCAGATGGAGTATAAACCAGCAGGTGTTCCAAGGCGTTGGCGTTCGAGAGAGCAAGTTGCTTTTGAGGATGCACAGAGCTGTGAAAGATGGCAGCAACACCGCCTGGTGGCACAGAGACCTTTCCTGCGGCGGAAGATGCAGCATTGCTGACTGTATTTAGCCACCCGGAATTACCAAGTCTGATTCTACTAACCACAGATAGAGTGATAGGAGGTGGAGGTGAAGAAAAAGACTGCTGACTCATCACAAGAGATGAAGTAGACCACCACGGATGAGATAGGACAGGTACGAGGCTAGGTCCATCACCATGAGAGTTCTGTATTTGAAGACTAGTTTCACCACCAAAAGGAGAGAGAACAAAAATATGGCAAGTCCCCCGGGATGAAACTATAGCTACCCACTGGCTGTATTGACTGAAAGAAATATCTTGAATCACCTGTTATAAGGAAATAGACATAGAGGAAAAATTAGGTCAATTAATAAGTTAAGAATATCCAGAAACATATCTATAAGCAACAGTGGATAAAGAATGTACAGCGGAAGTCATGCCACGATGAAGCTTGTAAAGGTGCACATGAGAAGAACTCCAATCAGAAGTTTTAACTCCTGATCCATTTTGAGACACCATGATGCGGAAGATATTGATATTATTCCCATGTATAGAAGCGGTAATTAGAAGGGTCCCACTTGGGTCAAAACACAGAGCTGATATAGGACTTGTATGAGCCCTAAATTGAGAGACAACAGCTTTAGACACAAAATCTCTTACAATAACCTGCAATAAACAATAAGAAATATTAACCTTAAGCACATAATCTATTCTGATTGTCACCAAAATCAACAACCTTGTCACATAGAACATCAAGTTGTAAATGCGTATAGCTTGACTGATATTTACCTACATAACACCCACAGAGAAAGGTTAGAAGAGAAAAAGAAAGAAAGAGAAATCATCTACACTAAATACATTAAATCCTTTGAACCTCTCCCTCTCCCTCTCTCTCTCTCTCTCTCTCTCACACACACACACACACACACATTTTCTATCATTCCATTTTTGTTTGTTTTACTTGTGAGGAAAAGCAGGAGCTAAACAGAAAACCTCCTGACAAAGTGTGGATACTGTGGGATGTTGAGTTCTTTTCTCTACGAAATACCAACACTCAATACCAACACTCATCATACAACTAAAAGTGGAAAAATATAAAACAACATCTTATCTTCGAATTCAAAGTTTTGTTTTCACATCCTTCGTAAACATTTTGTGCTGCAAGCATCACTTTTCCATCCAGGACACTAATATTAGTAACTGTTGTTGAACTTTGTAGACTAACCGTTCCAGCAGTGTCAGTGTCGGTTGATTGTGTGGGAGCTCTGCCAACTCTCCAGCCAGAATTTGATGAAGCAGGAGGGCTGGAACCATCAGGCAGAAGCTCATGATAATATTTAGTGAAAGTCTTGTATCCCTTGTCACCCAAGTTCACTAATCCAGCCGCTAACTGCTTGCTTGATTCCATTGCATATCTAGCGACCAGATTTCCATTTCCAGGTGAGGTAGAAGGACTAACACCTGGAGAAGGGCTAAGATTTTGGGGACTCAGACGTCCGGTGCTTGATGACAATGGGTTGTTAGATGCATAAGCCAACCATCTGGGACCGACGGCCATTGGGCCATAGCCAATATTTACTCCAACCAGTCCTGGGCTTACCAACTGAGGAACTGGATAAGTAAGGACACTGAGCTTACTCTCAAGGGTAAGTGCATCAAAGCAGTATATCTGCCAGCAAAACACCACAGATTTTTAGTCAGTTAAAAATTCTTCAGATTACGCAATCGACAAAACAGTCTTCTAATGCAATTTGTTTTTAAATCAGCAGTCTATGCAGCCCCATCTAGCCACTGAGGCCCCGTTTGTCAATTCAGATTGGATATTGGACTATAAATCCATAGGTACACGTATTCCACCTTTGGTTGGAAGCTTTTATGAGAGGGTCAAATTTCCATAGGATATAATGTCCCACAAAACATGGGATATATGATTCCTCGATATATTTTTTTTTTGGGACATTTACCATCAGGTCACCCTTGGATCCCATAATTACCACCAGGTCAAGCCCAACTCTGAAAAATTCTCATCAACTCCCCAACCCGTATAAAAATGCCTAAATCATAGGGTACCCTATGAAAGTGCCTAAAATCCTAGGGTACCCTATGAAAGTGCCTAAACCACTAAACCCTATAATAGGAAAGTGCACCCTAAACCTAAACTCTAGGGTACCCTACGACTAGGGTACCCTTATGACTAGGGTACCCTACGACTAGGGTACCCTATGAAAGTGCCTAAAATCCTAGGGTACCCTACGACTAGAGTACCTATGAAAGTGCCTAAAATCCTAGGGTATCCTACAACTAGGGTACCCCATGAAAGTGCCTAAAATCCTAGGGTACTTTAGGAAAGTGCCTAAACCACTAAAACCCTATAATAGGAAAGTGCACCCTAAACCTAAACTCTAGGGTACCCCTATGACTAGGGTACCCTATGAAAGTGCCTAAAATCCTAGGGTACTCTATGAAAGTGCCTAAACCACTAAAACCCTATAATAGGAAAGTGCACCCTAAACCTAAACTCCAAAAAAGAGTGACTTACCTTAGTGGTAATTAAAAAAAATGACTTACCTTATTGGTAATTAGACATCTCTTTTCTAGACCTAGAGGTAATAATCCCTTTTTGTTTTTGATAAGTAAATAATTATATTAAAAAGAGCATAAAGGGATGCTACCCAATTACAAAAGAAAGGCCACTGACAAAAAGGCCATATACACCATCATGAGAAAATAATCCTAGGGGATGAGGGATCAGTAATCCCATCACTGTAAATCCAATAGACTTCCATAGAGAGATTGAATATCCCTTCAGTTTTAGTCTGGTCAACCAGACAGGGCCCAAGGGGTACTTAGAAAGTGATCGCTTAACAAATAATCGTAATGTAATGAACGTACACAATACCCATTTCTGCTGACAACGTTATTATTAACTAGTGCCACCCAAGCAAAGTCTATCCACATCCTGCGCATTGCTATTGGCAGGTTATATAATTGGAATAAAATACTTTCACAAAACAATATTCAAATTGCCACCTGTCAAATAAAATACTCAAACTTGAACTACTCACTTGTGCTGCAAGACCCACAGCCACTATGCGTGGACTGCATCTAACCATATACACGGTAGACCGGAATCTCAGAACATGGACATAGTTGTGAGATCTCAACGAGTAAAACCTAACCGCTGTTGGAGAGTTGAGAAGGTCCCCCGTTTGAGGATCAACACAACCATCTCTGACAAAAACATCTCTTCCATTTTGCATGGGACCTGAGGATCTTGCTTCATCACTAGCAACAACCAAAAGCAAGGGATGTGATGTTCTAAATCCTTCACGGCCCTGGGACTTCGCAGGGATGGGCTGCATTTGCAAAAAGGTGACTGGATCATCACGCCTCGAAACCAATTCAATAAAATTAGAAGCATCCTCAACATCAAGGACTTGAAAGCCATTGGCATATCCAAGCAAGAGAACGCGTTTGATGGAAGAACGACCAAGTTCTACTTTGTCGAAGGAAGCCCATAAAACCTGTTACCCAATAGAATTCAAACAATGCTCATATGTGTTAGGAATTAAAAAAATTGGAAATAATAACACATGAAAGCAGCACGCAAAGAAATAGGGAAAAGTTAGAATATCAATACAAGCCTATCCACAAATGTTAGAGAAAAATCATTCCATCCATTTTTTGTCTATAATACCACAGAGCAAGTACACCAGCTTGGTGTTCCTATGTCTTGAAACCTTGTCTATTAATTCAAAACCAATAATATCAGCAAATCACTTTGGACAATTGCTGCTTAAAGCCAGTTTTTTAAGCTCGCTACAGTGTCGAAAGGTCAACAAATAGAAATGCTACTGCACTTGGTTTGGGTTAAACCCATCCCATTTTTCAATGCAAATCAAATGGCTTGGATGATGTGGCAAGTTTGGCAATTGCGACATTAACGCAAAATTGCACCAACAAAGGAAGTGCCAAAATTTGGCATTGAATTATGCAAAATGGTGGAGAGGGTTTTGACATTCTTGATGCCAATTTTTGGCTTCGGCACAAGGGTGGACTTGCTCTTACAAGGGATTTATATGGATTCTGTAATCCCCTAAGAGTTGCAAACATAACTCTATCTTACAAGGGATTTCTATGGATTCTGTAATCCACTACGAGTTGCAAACATAACACTCCTCTCTCTCTCTCTCTCTCTCTCTCTCTCTCTCTCTCTCTCTCTCTCTCTCATACAAGGGATTTCTATGGATTTTGTAATGCACTGGATTTCTATGGATTCTGTAATCCACTACGAATTGCAAACACACACACACACAAAAACACAAACACTCTCTCTCTCTCTCTCTCACACACACACACACACACACACACACAAGGGATTTCTATGGATTATGTAATCCACTACGAGTTGCAAACATAACTCTCTCTCTCTCTCTCACACACACATAAGGGATTTCTATGGATTCTGTAATCCTCTCTCTCTCTCTCTCTCTCACTCTCTCTCTCTCACACACACACTATCCGCTGCAAATGCACAGAGTGGTGCATTTCCTGTACTAACAACCCTCCAAGATTAACAACCAGCGAAAACATCCCCAAAATCCTCCCTTTAATTTGATGTGTTCTTGTTCTGTTAGCCGCCATCTCACCAGTCCACAATCAACTTAATATTCACCCTAAATCACTGTTTTACACCCCCAAATTATCTGGTGAAGTGACTAAAAAGTCACTTTAATACATAGCTACCTTACTCATGTAGTACATACAAATGCCAGCAATATTTGGTTCTTTCATCACACGCTAAATCCTATTCTTGTCAGAACCATGCATAAACAAAGAGAGATGCATGTTAATGTAAACGCCTAGGATATTCAAGCAGTTCTTTATTCGACAACATATAAACCTTTCATCAACCTCAGCAGGTAGAGTCATTGGGCTCCTTAAGGGCATCCACAGTGGGCTCTCAAAATGGCTCCCAAGTGAGGCTCCTAACATTTACCTAGCATTGTGCTCAAATGTTGCCTTCAATGGGCTCCCTATACGAACTCCTAAGGGTGGCTCCTATGCTTGGCTCCTAGTACAATAGTTAAATTTAGGTAGCCTTCTAGCTAACTCCAAAGTCTTTAAATGTTTTTTTAATATGAAATCTTTGAAAAAGTTATCCGGAAAAAGTTGTTCCTAATATATTTTTTCACAAAATAGAGAATGTAATTGCTAGCCCATTGAGTGCACACATCCTCTCTAAATTTAACAAGCTCTAGGAGTGAAAAGTGGACCCCAATTATGCTTGTGTACACCTTAGGATACAACTTAAGAGTAATTTTTAGGGAGTCCACTGTGGATGCCCTAAGTAACATCAAACTCGCTAGCTGTATAACTCATGCGTGTCAGATCGAGGTTGGTGCAATCTTTGTTATTGTTTCCTTTATTTAAAACAAAGCTTTGACCTATGAAGCACTGACACTCCCAATTGCTTTCTGTATCTCGTCGGACACTCCGGGAACACGAGACACACGGGCACATACGGAACACACCAGCTGGCATGTCCCACAAATTTAATTATTTTTAAGCAGGAAAGAGACCAAGGACACATAGGGGACACCTGTGTCTCAACTTGGACACAGATGGAAATATGTACGAATCAAAGCTTATTTTTGGGATATTATCCAAAAATATGAGGAAAGAAGTCCAAAAATTTGAATTTTGAAATAAAACCACTTGTTTAACTTGTAACATTTAAAATGAAAGATGAAGAATTGTAAACATACTAATAGTTTTGCCTATCCCCCGATGGCTTGTTCATATTAATAACAACTAAATAGATGTCCTAATAAATTTACATCTTTTGCTGTGTCCATGCCTTCAGCTTTATTTCTTTAGTATTTATTTACTATAGAAATTGATTCAGCAAATAGTTTCAAGGGGTTCTTTTCACCTTTGATACATTAGTGCCTTCAAGTTTTCATGGGTAAATAAGGAAATTCAATCATTTAATCCCATCCCACTTGTGCAAACAAAAATGATATTATCAATCCTGTTAAAGCATCCAACTCAAAACCAATTGGCAATGAGTGGAG
This sequence comes from Vaccinium vitis-idaea, assembly GCA_963854785.1. Classification (NCBI taxonomy): domain Eukaryota; kingdom Viridiplantae; phylum Streptophyta; class Magnoliopsida; order Ericales; family Ericaceae; genus Vaccinium; species Vaccinium vitis-idaea. The sequence goes on along the minus strand of OY978222.1, from coordinate 12,697,924 downwards.
AGGCCGCCCAGGCTCATATACTAGACTCGGAGGTTATAATTAACCAATGTGGGACAAGCTCTACCACTCCCCCGCACGTGCGACCCCTGACCCGCACGTGGAGAGTTAAACAACAAATCCGCAATATTGGGATCACAACGAAACAAGGTGCACTTATGGCACAAACAACGGGGAAATAACCAAGAGAGTCTTGTCCAAAATCCTACGAAAGCCTAGCTCTGATACCATGTTAAAGCATCCAACTCAAAACCAATTGGCAATGAGTGGAGAGGCCGCCCAGGCTCATATACTAGACTCGGAGGTTATAATTAACCAATGTGGGACAAGCTCTAACAAATCCCATGTGAAACAAACATGAAAGATGGACCAACAACCTCACAATCAATCCTACTCACTACGAATCCCAATCCCACCTCATTACCAATCTCACCAAATCTATAACAGTTATCAAACCGGGCCCTTAAAGTAATCTTATCTCTTAATAGCTTCAACTTTCGACTAAAAAACAATTCAATAGATCTTATTTGTTCTTCTCCAACCAACCTCAATTTTATCTCACACAAAGGAGATCGTGTGCCAAAAGAACCTATAACAAAGTCAGAAAACGACGGCTGTGTTCGTTTACATGTTTTAGTTTAGTTTAGTTTAGTTCAATTCAGTTTTTCAATCATTACCATCTCTCTCTCTCCAATCATTACTCTACTTTTCAATTATTATTCTCATTTCTCTCTATATCACTTTCCACTCATTATCATTACCCTATTCCTCTCTCCACTCATTACCCCTACAAAGAAAACTAAACTAAACTACCAAAACGAACACAGCCGACATAATCTTTGGTTCAAGGTTCTCTCCTATGTTGAAGTTATATTATGACCAGACAATATGTTCTGATTAGAGAACGTTTGTAGTAAAACCGTGTGGTGCCAATTGTGGACTCCTATCCCCAGTTCTACTTAGAGAAGGACATCGACTTCAAACTACCCAAAAATCCAGGGCATCAACGGCTCCAAGTTCATTCACCTATGACATATTTGTGCACGAGAACTTATATAATTATCTTCATTACATATATATATATATATATATATATATATATATATATAGGATCAACTTCTAATGAGGGATCCCTCATTTTATTTAAAATGAGGACCTCATGCTTCCCGACCAAATTTCGACGATCCGAACCGTTAGATGTGTTTAAAATGTGTTTTTAAGGTCCACCGCGAGGATTCGTCCAAAAAAAATACCCACGAGGGCTTCATCCGATCAGTTTTTGTTAAAAACGCTATATATAACCTTTTTAACAAAAACTAATCGGATGAAGCCCTTGCGGGTATTTTTTTTGGATGAATCTTCGCGGTGGACCTTAAAAACACATTTTAAACACATTTAACGGTTCGGATCGTCAAAATTTAGTTCGGAAAGTGGAAAAATTGCTTGGTCCTCATTTTATTTAAAATGAGGGATCCCTCAATATATGGGGTCCCCTTCTAATCCGGACCTCCCGTTTCCGGACCTCCATGATCCAAAATTTTTTTTGACGATCCGATCCGTCCAATGTGTTCAGAAGGTGTTTTCAAGGGTCCACGCGGAAAATCTTCAAAAAAAAAATACCGGGAAGGGCTTGATCCAAGCAGTTTTCGCAAAAAATGTATATTGAAAACACCTTCTGAACACATTGGACGGATCGGATTTTCCAAAAATAATTTGCAACACAAAAAAAATCAATTTTTTCTTATTCTCGGGAGGTTTGGACTAGAAAATTTGCCTATATATATATACAATTATCTTCATTACATATAATTATCTCCATGTATAAAGTTTTTACTAAAAAGGTTTTATGTATCTTACTATTTTTAATAAGTCGGATAGATAGTAAATTTATGATGCTTGTGTATACGTTTGATATGCATACCTTAAATGAGAAGTGTCATAGTCAGATATGGCATGACAAGATGATGAACATAGTAGCGTGTTTAATGCAGAAATAGAGGATACTCCTACTCCTCATTCACTTCGGCTGTACTTGGATCAAGGAAAAACAAAGCGCAAGGTACTTTCCTTTCACGAACTCAAAGTGTGTTTCGCCCTTTCTCTCCGCTCAGCAAACCCCTCCACAAATCCTTAAAGTTTTGTTCAAGAAAGCTTCTAGTAAAAAACAAGCTCTATGAGCCGATAATTACTAGCACTTGTTACGATTGCAGTAAGCTTGAAATACGAGCTTTCATCATAGCCTGGGAACGGTCAAATCAACTAAAAAATAACCCATTCTTTCATACAAGACAACCACCATTACGAAAAAAATGAAACCCTCCTGGCCTGTAATACAAAGTACAATGATCTGAAGAATAGAAATGAAAAAGGGAAGTTTACTAAATACTGCAAATCCAACTAGTTGGCTTGCTTAAATCGTATTTCCTCATTTCCACATAAAAACTGGACTCAAAATCAAAACTATGCCACCTACCAAATCAAAATACTTCCTAAAATAAATTCCAAACACAATCACAAAAAAGTACTTTCGAGAAACATAATGCTATTATCAAATCAAAATCCAAACTACTATCAACTGAAAGCACACAATAAAACAAGGGCCACTCACATGATTATTCAACTCGAAAATATAACCATAATTGCACATGAAAACAGATTTACTACGATTCTACAAAAAAAATAAAAATTTAACAACTCACGAGGTTACCGCGCACCTCGAACCTCGACCACGACCAATCCCACCGTCCACTCGCGATGCCAATTAAAATTTAGTAATAGTCGAAGTCACACCTTCTATTAGGGGGCCAATTAAAATTGGGTAATACCTCGCAAATTCTCACCATCTACTAGCGGGACCCAGATAAAATTGAATAATACCTGGTCTTTACGATGATCGTCGGGATCGGGGGAGACAGAAGCGGCGACCGAAGCACCGGCAGAGCGGACGTTGGAAGAGACAGTTTTGATACAAGATGAAATGAGGCGGAGAGAGTTGGGGATAAACCCATTGGTGTTATTATTATTGTGCTTGCTCTTGCTTTCTTGGCTTTTCCTCATAATAATTGGAGATTCTTGTCGGTTACCGGGGAGACACCGGCAATGATAACTGCTGCTGCTGCTCCTCCGCCTCCTCCCTCCGCCTCCGCCGCCGACAAGTGCCGGGAACTCACGATCAGATGGAGCATTTAAAAATGGGTCCGCCGGAATTTTCACACACGCAAACTAGGAGATAACAACGCCGATAATTCGGTGTCGATGTTGTTTTGTTGTTGTTGTAGTTGGGTTTGACCTTCGCTGTGACGGTTCCTCTCTCTCTCTCTCTCTCTCTCTCTCCTCTCTGTGTTTTGGACTTTGCTTGTTAATTGTTGCGGTGCAAGCGATTTTTGTTTAATGTTAGAAGCACCTCTCAGGTTTTAACAATATTACTTCGCTCCCTACAATGTTTTCGTTTTGTAGTCAGACTTTTCTTTTGCTATGTAAATGTTTACTGTATTTGGGATTTTTTGGAATAAAATCAGATAGGGATGATAAACGAACCAAACTAATTGAACAGTTTATTTCTTCAAACTTGGTTTAAAAACTTAACAAGCTTTAAAAAAATGTTTAATTATGGCTTGTTTATGAGATGGACCGACCACAATCAAACGAGTATTGATTTAGTTGAACATGAATTAATATTGGGTAGCTTCAATCCTTTATATATCATAAGTCAAAAGAGACGAGCAGTACCTTGTTCATGCTTGATTCAAAAGCATAACGAGCTTCAAAAAAAGATATTCCAGTTGGTATGTTTATTTAACAAACTGATATCAAACGAGCTTTTAAGGAGTAAATACGAGCTTGAGCAGTTTGGTTCTTGGCAAATGATATTGCCAAAACTATCTTGTTGATTTCAAAATTATAATTCATAAAAAACTTGTACCATGTGTGGGGTGCAAGACTTTTATGCAAAACAGTTTTGGCATTAACAAAAATGGTTTTGGCATTATCACTACCCTTATCAATTCTTTTTTCGTTCTCTCCACAAATCAACCATCTAAATTGCCATCACATACTCTATATGAAATTTAGAGCTATTTTAAAATTCAAGTATCATTTAATTCACAAAGAGAGAATAAATTACTTAAGGAAAATTTAAAACACTTTTGACTAAGGTATTGACTTTTTCCCAAAAAAAGTCATTGATTGTAGTATTTAATTCAATTTTAGAAAACTGTTTCAGTATATAAGTGTAAATCAATTGAACGAATAATGTTACACAAAAGAGAGAATACTTTTGTGTAATTTTAGCTCAAGCTCAAACTTATTGGAATACAATTTATTTGTTGTTATAAATGCTATCCACATTCTATTTTTGTCCCCGACACTACTCGTGAGAGCTAAAACTTAAGACTAAACAAATGAAGTGCTTCTTGTATGGCAATTACGTATCATTTTGCTTAGATAAAAATATTAACATCGTAATGGTTGCATAAAAAATAATAATACCTGTACTGGTGGTCTCTCACAATTTATAAAGGTAAGAAGCCATACATGGACATGGAGGATGGGAACACAAAATTGAACAATAGGTCTCATTTTCTTACTATTAAAATGGAGGTATAAATAACTGCAGTTTCTGAAATTAGAAAATATCCTTTTTTACAGTAATATGGTCACATCAGAGGGGGCATCATCACTGTGGACGCATTTCAAGGAGGGAATTAATGATATTATTCGAAACTTTTGGGGAGGTTTTAGATATTAATCATAATGTGAAGGAAAGGGAAATGGAAGATGGAACAAAATAGTTTACGTCACGGCTCGGGCTAGGAATATCTTAAATGAGATGCGGAAGCAATGATACATATTACTATAAGCAACCGATTTGAATTTTTTTTTTTTAAACAAGAAATCTGGGTACGCTTGCTCGTTATTCAATTAATTCTCGATCCTCAAGTTAACGGTCAAACAAATTCTTTACTGGCCCCAAAGTTCGGAATGTTCAGCCTTCGTAAAATTCGAACATGTGACCTCATGAAGGACAAGCAGTTAGGACAGTTCTGGCCTAATAATTGAGCTGAATTAATTTTTAGTCCTTATTTAAAATTCACTTTTTTTTTTTGTTCTTGCATCAATTTTTTTGAGAATTATAGGTTTGCCTCCAAAGAAAAATCTATAAAGTAAAAAATTATGATCAAAATCTTAAATAAGTTTTCTAAAAACAAAAATAATCTAAAACATTAACGTAAAGACTTTTCGGAATATTTTTATCTTTATTCCAAAAAAATTACTTTGGGTCATGATTTTTACTTTTTAAATTTCTCTCGCCGAAACAAACTAATATCCAAAAAAAATTGACGCAATAAATACTAAATGCGAAAAAATTTAAATAAAGAGAAAAAAATTATTCAGCTCAATTATTAGGCTAAAACAACCATTATTACTTTCTCATGCCCGATTGACCATATTCCTTGTTGTTGATTTGGCTTTTCTACCATCAGTAAAACAGTAAAACCGTAACCATAAGATATGTAGATTAAGAAAAAGGCAAATAAATTCTCTCTCTCTAGTATGAGAGCTTGAGATTTTGCCCTTTGTGGCTTGAGAGGAGTGCTCTGGCGACCAAGCTTTTTCTTCCTCTTTCTCACTCAATCTTCATCCCCTACATCCCTCCCTTACTCCCCCTCTTTAAACTTCATCGTCTTCACCCTTCCTTTTCTTCCCATCATCTTCAGTCTACTCTTCATCTGTTTTCTCTTCTTCCCCTTCTCCCCTCGTTGCTCCCTTAACCTTTTTCCTTTTCGTCTCTACCCTATTCTCGTAATGGCAGCAGTAGACATTTTGGACCTCGTGGACGGCTCTAGTGAAACCAGAGAACTAAGTAATCATTGCTTAATGGGTAAAGTTCTACGCCCTAAATCTCTTAACACAGTAGCCATTACAAATATTCTTAAATACCGCTTGTAAAACTAGAGCCCCTTTCACTGTTGTGTCTTGGAACAACAATATCTTTCTCTTCCAGTTTGAGGAGGCTGGAGATAGAGACACGATCCTTTGGGAAGGGCCATGGTCGGTGATGAACAACATTATGGTTCTATAGCCTTTGGTGGAAGGGTTGGCCATATCCGACGTAAAATTTTACCTCTGTTCTTTCTGGACCTAGATCCATGGCCTACCAGTGGAGAAAATAACGCATGCAAATGCTGAGATCATTGGAAAACGCTTTGGGCGGCTTCTGGCCTTGGAGGCCGACCTAGAGGGTCTCCTCATCAACCAGAGTTTTCTACGTGTTAGGGCGGAGATAAACCTAGACCTACCTCTTCCCAAAGGCTTCTGGTTGTGAAGAAAAGCTGGATCTGATGGTGATATTTGGATTTCTTGCAAATACAAGAAGCTTTCGGGCTACTGTTATGATTGTGGAAAGGTTGGTCACGATAATCGAATCTACACTTTCGTGTCCCGTGAGGAAGAGCAAAACTCTGGATATGGGCCTGAACTTCGCACAGGGAGGGAAAGACGGTTTGTTGTTCCTATTGAAGTTATAAGGCAATAAGTTGACGAGGTAGAAATTCGACTAGAAAATGTTCTTCGACGGCGGCCAGAGATTTAGCTTGGCGAAGGGGATAGAGCGTGTATTCTAAAGGAAGAAGACAAGCGAGTGAGGAGTTCCTTCCCTTTACAGATTCATCCCACGATAGAGGGAATGAGGGCACCATTCTCTGTTGATCCTGTCAGTGTCCTTCAGCGAACAGGTGGCAATGACCTAAGGGTGCCAGGTACTCTATCTCTTACACCCTCAATAAATATCTCACAAGAATCTTCAAATGTTGCCTTTAAAAGTCCACTGATTTTAAATCTTGACTTGGGGCTCAAGCCTTTGATCATCTCCTCTCCCCAAAATTATCTGCCGAGCCCAAACCCTCTTCTAGACCAAAACTACGAACCCCCCACCTTCTGGTGATTTGGGCCCAGATACTTTGTCACTGAGCCATCAGATAGCCCAAAATGCCCTAGCCCAAAACCTACTTTCCCACCAACCATCCTAAGTACTCCTAAACCAATCATTGACAAAATAAGCCCAACCCACAGCCCCATAAATACACCCAACCACAGTCCCGAAAATGACCTAAACCAAAGCCCTGAAATACCCAAACCCAAAGCCCATCTAATTTGTTGGATCAATCTTTGTCCTGTATTTTTAATTGTCTCTCTGTTAAGAGGAAAGCCCAAGAAGTATTGGAGAGTAGGCCCAAACTTTTGCGTATATGCCTAGCTGAACCTATTCCTAACATTTCTCCCCATTACCCAAAATTAAGCCCAATCTCCAAACCTACCCGCTCTTCTTGAAAAGAGACGAAGAGATGCATCAAACCTAACCTATCTAGTAAGGGTAAATTACTTCTGACCGACCAAATCTCTCTTTGATGTTGTTGTTACAACTAATCCGCTCTACAACCCCTATAATGGCAATGCCAAATCTGTTGATGATATGGGGGATAAAAACTTGGTGGAATCCCAGCTCCAGAATCTTGATTTTGATAATGGCACCTCTAGGAATGGACAAAAAGGGTGGTTGTGGCTAACCCCAAACAGCCTCAAAATCTATGTTGATGATCAACCGGAATGTTCAGCTGTTATGGTGACCCCTGACATTCTAGATCCTCAGAGGGTTGTGCTTGACCCATCGGCCTATGGTGATTTTCCTGATGGAGACAAAGAACAAGCAGCTAAGGCGTGAGAGAATTTGAATGAGCCTCCATTTTCCTAGTAAATGCTACGTCGACCCAAAGGGCACATTTGGAGGTCCTCATTTTATGGTAGTAAGTCGATGTTGATATTGATATTTGGATAAAAAACAAAAATATGATTAAAGGTGTCTTGCCCTTCTGTAAGATGCAGTTGGGCGACTGCTTTTATTTATGAGCCTCCAAAACTCAATGAACGAAAAATTTTCTGGAAATTCTTTGTTTGAGTGAATCTAGGTTGTCAATACCCCAAGTTGTGCATTGGGAATTTTAACGAGATTAGTTCTTTATTGGAAAAAGGAATGAGGAGCTGAATGCAGTTGGGTGCGAATCGAAAGGTTTCAATCAGTAATCTCTAATTGTTCTCTTGTGGATTTGGAGTTCAAAGGTAATGCTTTCACTTGGTCTAATAATCAAATGCATAAGGCTAACATTAGAGAAAGGATAGATAGGGCTATGGCCACTGTTGATTGGCGGCCAATGTTCCCCTATGCCCAAGTTTTTCATGAAGTTGTGTTGGGCTCTGACCATTGCCCTTTAATTCTTAACCTCAAGTTCCCTCTCAACAAGATCCCTAGACGTTTTAAGTTAGAATCTATGTGAGCTACAGACCCCCAATTGTGGAGATACCATTGGGGATTCGTGGGATTAATTAACCATGAGCTTTCCAATGTACATGCTAGCTCAAAGACTCAAACGTTGTTAGAGGAAGCTTACCTCTTAGAGTAAGTCTGAATTTGGCAATAACAAAGAGAAATTGGAAGAGCTTAAGACTCAGCTGAGTCTATGCCAATCCACTGTTCGGATGGGGAAAATAAGCAGCTTCAGAAATGTATTAAGCTGAGATTGAACTTCTAATATGTTTTATCATCAATGTTCCAAAGTTAGATGGTTAAATTATGGAGACAGAAACACAACCTTTTTTCATGGATCTGTGGTTCAGAGGAGGCAGTGTAACCAATTGATAAAGATCAAAAAAGAAGATGGAATCTAGTTAGAATTCAAGCCAGAGATCAACCAGCACTTGAGGTCTTATTTTCACAACTTGTTTCAAAAGCGATGGGCCGAGGAATACGGATGAAGCTCTCTCTGTTGTTCTCCAAGTGATTACTATAGACATGAACAACTCTCTTGTCTGCGAGGTGTCTATTGCAGAAATTAAGAAAGCAGCCTTTAAGCTAGGAGCTCAGAAAGCCCCAAAGCCAGATGGCTACCCTAGGTTTTTTTACCAGAACTTCTGGGATATTGTGAAAGGAAGCATCATTAAAGCGGTTCAGAGTTTTTTCTCTGAAGGTTATCTCCTCAATGAGCTTAACCTTACAAATCTGGTTCTCATCCCAAAGGTTCCTACCCCAGATAAGCTCACCCAATTTAGAAAAATATCCTTATGCAATTTTTGTCTCAAAGTTATTACCAAGATTCTAGCCAAGGGCGGATCTAAAGCTGGGCTACGGTGGGCTGTAGCCCATGTCGAGTTCTCCAAAAAAAAAAAATATCATGTGTAAAATTTTAACCCAATAGATTTTAGCCTTGCTCATTCATGTTTATAGAATGTAAACGAAAAGAAATACTCAGCCCATCCCTTTTTTTTTTTTTTGGCTATGTGAAGTTTTAGAAAGACATGTAATTAAGGTCTAGGTTTTCACTATCGTCTAAACGGTATTTTCGGTATTTTTGTCCATTGTTTACATCACGAAGACAAATCATTCTCCTCACATACATCGCAAAAATATTAGTAACATTTATAAGTTCTTCACAAAAGGACTTGGTAAGATTTATAAGTTCTCCACAAGTTACTAACAGTATTAGTAACATTTATAATAGAAAATTATAAAGCTCTTTTTGGTTCACTCATATATGTATATATATAGAATCATGATCTAATGAGGAATCCCTCACGGAATTCCATGAGGACCTCATGGATTAGGGTTGAATCTCGACGATCTGAACCGCTCAATATATTTAAAGCATGTTTTCAAGGGTTACTGTGAGGAATTGCCAAAAAAAATACCCGGAAGGGCTTCATCCGAGCAATTTTTGATAAACTGTATATGTACGGTTATTATGAAAAACTGCTCGGATGAAGCCCTTCTGGGTATTTTTTTTTTTGTGATTCCTTGCGTTGGCCTTGGAAAACACATTTTAAACACATTGAGCGGTTTGGATCGTCGAAATTTTGTCCGGAAAGTCGAAAACAAGGGTGGTCCGGAGGGATCCGTGAGGGAGTCCTCAAGAGATCATGACTAGTACACACACACACACACACACACACAAAGTAGTTTGTTAAGTTTTGGGTTAGCCCAGGGCATATTAATGTCCTGGCTCCGCCCTTGATTCTAGCGAACAGGCTCAAGGTTTTTCTGGGTAATATTATCTCTCCTCAAAGTCAGCCTTTGTTCTGGGGTGTCTCATTGAAGATAGCATCATAATTGCACATAAAGATTAAAAGGAGTAGCAGAAGGGATATAGCAATCAAGTTGGATTTCAACAAAGCATATGACAGGGTCAAGTGGGATTTTCTTGAAAGGGTTTTGGAAAGAATGGCTTTCGTGCGAGATGGATCCAATGAGTAATGCAATGTTTCTCTATAGTTAGATTCAAGATTTTTGCCAGTGGTGAAAAGCGTGGCTTAGTTACCCCAACAATGGGTCTCCGCCAAGGTGACTCTTTGTCACTTTACTTATTCCTTATTGTGATTGATGTTCTGTCAAGATTGCTTTCTAAAGGGATCTCTGATAATAAAATCTCACTGCCCTATTCTTTCACATCTGTTTTTTGCGGATGATGCCATTCTGTTTTTAAAAGCTGAAACTGAAGAATGCAACCAATTTTGGAGATTATTAAGATTTATAATGAAGTATCAGGCCAACTGGTGAATTTTGATAAATTAGGGGTTTACTTCTCCTCAAATGTGGCTAATCAGACCTCGGAGGATCTTTGTAAGTGCGTACCCATGAATCAAGTGAGCAGAAATGTCAAATATTTGGGGCTTCCAACCTTCTATGGTCGCTCTAAAGCTGAAGCCTACAAATTTCTTTTAGAAAAGGCCCTGGTTAAATTGCAAGGGTAGAAGCAAAAGATGTTGTCATTTGCAGGGAAAAAGATTTTCATTAAAACAGGAGTTCAAGCCATCCCATCCTACGCAATGGCCTGTTTTTCTTTTCCCCGTAAATTCTGCGACAAGCTTAATTCTTATATTTTTTATTTCTGGTGGGGTGGAGATCCTAAGGGGAAAAGGGTGCATTGGAAAAGGTGGCAGAAAATGTCTACCTCTAAACTTTCTCAAGGGATGGGTTTTCAAGATTTCAAAGCTTTAGTATGGCAATGTTGGCTATACAGGGATGGAGGTTAGTCTTGAACCCACACTCTTAATCATGGTCTCTGACTTTATAGATCAATAGACCCACAAATGGAACGAGAGGGAGATAAGAAGTTTGGTGTCCAGGGATGTAGCTGAATCCATATTGTGTATACTCATTGCTCAAAGTGGTAGACATGATTTTCTAATATGGCACTATGAACAGAAAGGCAACTACGCGGTTAAATCTGGTTATCATGTGGAATTGAGTACGAATGAAGGGCAGGGAAGAGACTAGGGTAGCAACAAACCATCTTCATCATTCCAACCTCTGAAGGCATTATGGAAGTTTATTTTGGAACCATCAAATTCCACTAAAAATCAAGCATTTTTGGTGGAAGGCCTGCAATTTCTTAGCAACCAAAGAAAACCTCCATCATCATAGGTGTAATCCCTCTCCCCTGTGTCCAATATGTCATTATGGTCCCGAAACTAGTGAACATCTCTTGTTTGGCTGCAAATAGACTACAACAGTTTGGTTTGGTAGCTATTTAAATTACTTGGTGGATTCTAGAGCCATCTCGTCTGTCATGAAGTGGACCATTTCGATAATGGAAAGCTTGTATTTAGCAGTAGAAACCGATAATGGAAAGCTCGTATTTAGCAGTAGAAACCGAAAAAACTTTTGGGAAAGTGTGCCTTCCTGGCATGGCAGATTTGGAAGGCCCGTAATGAGTTTTTTAACTCGGTCCCACTCAATCCCTATTTTTTGGGGGTGAATTCAACAATCTTGTCTTCACTCTTGTAAGGCAGAATAGAGAGATCCCAGATGCACATGATGATCACTAGACTCCTCCCCCTCGTGGTAATTACAAAGTCAATTGTGATGTGGCTATGAAAAAGGGAGAACACTAGTAGCTATCGTGGCTGTGCTACGAGACTGGAAAGGCAAAGTCATAGACAGAGTGATTTCTATGGGATTTGCATCGTCTTTCTATGGTAATCCAGCTATGTTCGACTAAAAATGTACTCCCTTGGGATTGCGCTGCCATTGTACATGATGTTAAGGAGATGTTGGCCGGTAATTTTGTTTTTTCTTGGGTACCTAGATTATGTAACAGGGTAGCCCATTGGGTGGCTAATTCATGTTTGAAGGGAGAAATACCCCTGATTGGGTTGGTAATCTCTCTCCCTTGCTCTCTTCTATATGTAATGTTGACTCTACCTTTGAAGCCCATGATTAGTATAGGAAAGGTTCCATCAGTTCAAAAAAATATATACATATCTAGATTGTAAGAACTGTACTTGCAAAAATACATATTTTAAGTAACATTTGTCGTTTGACAATTTCAAACCATCCACTTTTGTAAAGCATGGGTTAATTTTGGACTCCCCTTGTTAATCTTTATGAGTCATATAGTAATCGCTTTACTATATGACACATAAATTTTTTGGATCAGGCAAATAACCCAAAAATGCGTCCACATTCCGTAGAACTTGATGATGCAATTGATAAGAGCCAAGACCCTTTTGTACTAGAAAGTTATGGAGAAACACTTTTCGTTACAATAACCACGATTGCGATGCCTTTCTGCACTTACTCTACTGATTTATGTACCGTAGTTGGTCTTGACCATCTAGTTGCATTATTTTTAACCGTGCACGTAGTACTCTCTACAACTTTGAGTCACTTGGTTGGTTTTTGTAAGTTTTTGCCAAGAAGCCTCATTATTAATAGTGAAACTGTCGTGATGGCAATTTATTAGACATTGTGCATGTAAATCTCTGACACTTAACCGCCAAATCAATTTGTCGCTGGATATATCCTTCATTTGATTTGATTGTGTAATTTGTCTTTTTTGAATGCATTTATGTCTTTTTCAGTTGTATCAATTGTATTCGGTAGGTTGTAATATTTGTGATCGAAGTTCTTACAAGTACACCAAAAAAAAGGGTCATTTTATTGTCAACCCACTACGCTGAGAAATAGCAAATACGAAGACAAAAAACACAAACTTCAATGTACCTTTTACACTTTTTAACATATATTCACACTTTTATTACACTTTTTACACATTTCAATACATCTTTTAAATCTTAACGACAGCCCATTGGACTGATTTTATAAAAAAATTCATTTTACATAACCAATACCAATTCAACGCTGAATTTACCGAAAAGGCTTCTAATAATTTTTTAAAACAACTGAAAGCATTTTTTGTAATTTTTCCGTCCTTATTAAAATGGGTTTTTTTTTTTTAGGGAAAATGACCAAAACATGGTGGTTGGGGCAAATTATGCCAAAAACATGGTCATGGTTTTCAAAATTCCCAATCCATGAGAAGGAAAATTTTAATTCCACATACATGGCAAATTATAGGTGAACTGCCGAAAATACCCTCAATCTAATTTTCCCTTTCCAACTCAAACCTAGCCCTATTCCAGATTGCTTCATCTTCCAAATTGATCGAACATATCTCTCTCTCTCTCTCTCCGTAAAACTTTGCGCACACACACATACACTAGCTCTCTCTCTCTCTCTCTCTCTCTCTCTCTCTCTCTCTCTCTCTCTCTCTCTCTCTCTCTCTCACGTGACTAGATCGAGGAGAGCATAAACAACGATGTGAATCAAAGCTACAACCGGTAGCAATAGAGCACCAACAGTACCACTGCCGACCGCGGCGTTAGCTGGAAGCACTCGGTCGGTAGCCTCTTCTTCTTCTTCTCCCTTTTTTTTGAGACATTAAATTTATGTTCTTGAACTTCGAATTATTCATGTTGAATTATAGCTCTTTTAGATGCTGAGAATCTGGGGGAAGATTTTTCCATTTACTGATGTTTGGTTTAATGGGTCAAGAAATTTGTAAGATTGGAGGCGACTCATTATTCCAAAGAAAATACTACTAATTTTGGATTAGGAAAACATCTTCTAAAGCTTGTTTGTGGACATTCTTTATGGTTGATGAAATATGCCAAAAAGTTTGTTGGATGCAGTTATGAAGCCTGAGGAGGATTCAAGACCTGCCCCATGGTGATGAATTCCATTTTTTTACTTTTAGGTAATACTTCCTCTAGAGCCCAAAGATATTTCATGATCATTGTCAAACCTTTGTAGATGCACACCAACTGTTTGATAATTGTTCTAGAAATTGTTGAAGTTGTTTTGGTTGTGGATTTAGTGTGTGGTTTAAGTTGTTATTGAACTTGTGTCTTGTGTAATAGCATTGACATTTTATGGCACCCTTTGTTGGTTGTTTCTGTATCCCCCTTTTTTGGTCTCTCGCAATTTCATTTAGTTTTTTTATCTCTATGCTCTGGTCTTGTTATTAAGCAGCTGTACTTAGATTGCTTTGTTGATTATGTAAAGGCAAGAGTTGGTTTAGAATCTAAGTGCTTGTTTGTTGATCTCAGAGAGAGTACTGAGAGGATTCATGGTAGTCATGATAGCTCCTTTTTCTATTCTGATGGTGATGTTGTCTTCCTTGTGGCGTCTCAAATTTGCAAGAATCGGTTCCACATGTCACTTCCCAGCCTTCCCCAAGCCACATTCTTGAATGGTGTAAGACTGTAAGTTGCCTTCTCAAACGTTGTCTCCATTGAGTTTTTTAAACAGAATTTTGTTTCCGATATTATTTCGAAGACCTCTCCCTCTCTCTCTCTCTCTCACACACACACACACACATGCTCACTCTTTTTGTTTGTTAGCAGTTAGCCTACATTTTGGTTGATGGAAAATATGCTTGATATGAGATAATTGGATGCGATGGCCAATACCAATTCTGTGGCCACCCTTCCCTCTTTGCTTGACTTCATTTTTTTTGTGCCTTTTAGGTTCTTTTCTAAATATTTGTGAGATATTTCTGTCGAGTTTGGGCTTTTCAAGTTACCATTGGCACTACAAAAAATGAGGAAAATTCTTGTCCTTAGAGAAACTACAGTATCTTTCATATATCTATTAGACCTACTGGTGGCATGCATGTTTTTGCCTACATGTTTTCCCTTCACTTATTGTTTTCGGTTGAATTATATGGTGCACTATGTCATAGGGGAGAGATAAAGCTTCCAACGTGTACTTCTTTGCTTCTGAAAGGCAGACCAAGCGATGACTATGGCTTCTTCAACTATGGCTGGAGATGTCAAAGGAGACAATGGGTGGACCAATGTCAAGTGGGAAAAAGAGAGCCTCTGATGCCTACAACTATGCTTCTGATAGTGCAGCTCAAGCAACAAAAAGGACTTCGGAGAGAGCCAGTGATGCCAAAGATTGAATGAGCAAAACAATTTTCCATGGAAAGCTGCTTAGTTATTAGGCTAGATTAGACAAGGCCACCAGCGATCCCAGTTCTATATGATTTTCATTTGTACAGAGCTACATTAAATGTTACATATGTTAATGCTCAGGTCGTTTGTACTCTTTTTGGATATATGTAAAACCTGGATTCAGAATTGGTTTTGTTCAAATACTGAATGTCGTTACTTGTTCTTTCTTTTGTTTTAATTATAATGGATAATTCATATGATACGAGCATGACTCGGCGTGAGTCCAAAGTATATAAACTGTGTTTCTTCTTGTTGTTGACTGTCTGATAAGATGTTGAGACATCAGGATGAGCAAGAAAATAGGGGAGATGCTGTTAAAAATTTTCCAAAAGTTTGATTTGACCAAACACTATCAGGGCAAGTTGGCTAACATGGATGCAAATATTTTGGGATAGAGTGCAGTAATGGTGCAAGTATATCCAAGATAGAGTGCAATTTTTTAGAGTAATGGTTCATGTATATCAAAGATAGAGTGCAATACGCAATTTTTTAGAGTAATAGTGCAAGTATATAAAAGATAGACGATGGAAAGCACAACGTCACAGGGGAGAGATAAAGGAGCAATAGTTATTCTCAGATGGTGTTATGTTAATTCACACAAGGAGCAAAGGCCTAACCTAAGTGCAATAAGTTTGAGGTAAGGAGCATCGTAAAGCCCCAACACTAGTTTGATTTGACCATACCCTACAAGGCAGGTTAGCCTAACATGGATGCAAATACTATGAGATAGAGTGCATGTTTTTTGAGTAATGGTGCAAGTATATCAAAGATAGAGCGTGTTAGTTTAATTTGACCATACCCTACACGTAGCTCTAGTGTGTGGCCGCCAGCTTCATTTCCTCTCTCTCTCTCTCTCTCTCTCTCTCTCTCTCTCTCTCTCTCTCTCTCTCTCTCTCTCTCTCTCCCTCCCTCCCTGGACAACTATGGATGTGGAAAGGCGCTGAGAAGTTGGGAGGTGGCGGAGCTAGTGTAAATGTTTTGAGATAGAGTGCAATTTATTTAAGTTATAGTGCAAGAATAAAGCAGACACAGTGCCAAGGCAAGTTGGTCTAACATGGATGCAAACATTTTGAGAGAGAGTGCAATCGTTTGGAGCAATGGTGCAATTATATCAAACATAGAATGCAATATGTAAAATCTCTTGAAACAAAGTTTGATTTGACTATACCCTGCCAGGGCAAGTTGGATTAACATGGATGCAAACATTTTGAGAGAGAGTGCCATTTTTCTGAGTAATGGTGCAAGTATATCGAAGATAGAGTGCAATACGGAAAATTTCTCTCAAAAAGTTAGAACTCGTTTATGACTTTTTTTGTTGTTTCGTGGTGAAATTGGTAGGAAAAACCTACCCAGTTATCAACATTTCCTTTTGGGATCAATGGATGAACAACTCGTTTAATCTACTCCTATTTGATATCTTTCTAATCAAATTATATGAAAGGTGATTGTTGTTGTTGATTGTATAGCGGATATGCTGTCAATTTTTTTTCAGAACATCCAACTTTTTAAGATCACAGGTTACAGACACAATAAGGAGCAAGGATTATAGTCACAGTGACAAAAATACATATTATGCTTCAACTATCATAGATGTCTTAGAAACTTTGAACAAAGGTCAATCCTGATGAACCATAATAGGGACTTATTTGACAATATAATATCTCTGTATGTGGACAAAGACATTGCTTAGTCCTCAAATTATTTGTATAAGACAGGCAAATTACACTTCAAAAACTAAGCCAACATGTTGCTTGTTTTCTGACATACAGTGCAACTGAGATTTATACAAGGAGCAACGTCATATAATGCAAAGAGCAAAAATTATATTTTCAATGATAGAAACCAATATTGGCCAACCATATCAACCATAGCAAAAATTATATTTTCAATGATAGGATGCAAATTTTGAGACAGAGTGCATGTTTTTGGAATAATGGTGCAAGTATATCGAAGATAGAGTGCAACATGCAAAATCTCTTTAAAAAAGTTTGATTTGACCATATCCTATAAGGCATGTTGGTCTAACATGGGTGCAAATATTTTGAGACAGAGTACATGTTTTTGGAGTAATGGTGCAAGTACATCGAACATAGAGTGCAACATCCAAAATCTCTTTAAAAAAGTTTGATTTGACCATATCTTATAAGGCAGGTTGGCCTAACATGGATGCAAATATTTTGAGACAGAATGCATGTTTTTGGAGTAATGGTGCAAGTATATTGAACATAGAGTGCAACACCCAAAATCTTTTTAAAAAAGTTTGATTTGACCATACTTTTTAAGGCAGGTTGGCCTAACATGGATGCAAATATTTTGAGACAGAGTGCATTTTTTTGGAGTAATGGTGCAAGTATATCGAACATAGAGTGCAACACGCAAAATCTCTCTAAAAAAGTTTGATTTGACCATACCCTTTAAGGCAGGTTGGCCTAATATGGATGCAAATATTTTGAGATAGAGTGCATGTTTTTGGAGTAATGGTGCAAGTACATCAAACACAGAGTGCAACATGCAAAATCTCTCTAAAAATCATTGTTTTGTGGAAATCATTGTTTTGTGGATGTCAAGAAGCTTGTCCTTCAACTTTGGTACACTGGTCTTACAAGATTGTGTATGGTGATACAAGATGTCAATGTGGAATGTGTGTATATGAATCCGTATCCTGTATCCAAATTTGCACGTATCTGTATCCTGTGACTGTGACTGTATCCGTATCCTGTGTCCGAATCCATATTTGTGTGAATCCATATCCGCATCCTGTGTCCGAGTCCGAATCCGTATCCATATCTTCTATCCTGTGTCCAAATCTATATTTGTATCGTGTGTTGTATCCGTATCCTTATCCATATCCTGCATCTTTGATTGGTAAAGGGAGTGATCCAAAGTTGAAACTGCTTGTTAAAAAAATTCAGTTTTGGAATCCTTAGAAAATGGGCTCAATGCCAGTGTGATTGAGAATTGGAATTGAAGTTATGTTTTTTTTTAGCAATGAACTCTCTCTCTCTCTCTCTCTCTCTCTCTCTCTCTCTCTCTCTCTCTCTCTCTCTCTCTCTGTATTTATGAACTACTTGGAACAAAATCCAATCCATGGTAGTTGATCTTACATTGTCAATTCTTGTAAAATTTTGATAGGGTTCCTTTGCTTTATGGCCTAGTCCGACGCCTCGCGTCTTAAACAAATAACAACATCGACAAATAGTAAAAACAACAATTAAAGAAGAGAAATTAAAGTAATTGATGCCAAACCTCTTTCAAGAAAAGATCACATTTATTAATCTCATGGACGATACAAATGTTTGACATTCTTAGCATTCTTGGTACTTAACGTTATACCAAGTACAACAACAATTACAAATACAAATAAGGAAATAACAGTTGGACTACACTTGTGCAAGCTCTGCTTGAAAACTCTTTCCCATTCCTCTTTCTCAGCATTCAAGTGTACTGGTCCCCTTACCCTCACGTTTTGTAGCTTGAGAGCTTTATAAGACCTGAAATAAAATTCCAAGGCAAGCAACACAGCACGCATCAAATGAATAAGCCCCCTCTGGCTGGGATAGGAAACTCAATGCAATGGGATCAAACAAGTGGTAGAGGACAGCCCCCTCTACCTAAGTCCACCAATGAGAATAAAACTTAAAATTACAAGCTATATCAACATAGCTTGGGAGATGATGCACCAGTAATTGCCCAGCATTACAGAATTGTACCCAGAATTGAGGTACCAGTGGGCATCCTCCTCTCTTATACATACTAAAAAAGAAGGCATGTTAGCCCAAATCAGACAAACTCCACAAACTAAACAAAATGGAGTCCAGATGTTCAGAATGACAAAAGGAAAAGAAAAGGTAGTCCAAGGGCTGCTATGTGCTCTCACTACTTTGGTTCCTGTTCCTCAACATGCCGAGTATTATGCTTATCGGTAAGGTACATTTCCACCATATCCATATCATCATCTAGTAAATGTTCAAGCTCATCTTTCACCTGAGAACATTATATCATGTGTAATCTTGGATTTGTAATTACTAACTGAAAAACAAAGCAAACTTAGGCAACTACATTGGCATACCTTACGGAAACGAAAATTCTCAGCTCAATTGTTATACAACTCATACCTTATTAGTACTTAAGATGTAGTTATAATTACCTTCTGAACACTTCTATGAAATACTCTAATACACCTGCACAAAGAGCTTTGGAAACTGGGAATCTGTTAAACATGTTAGCACAGTGAAAGGTCTATTAAGTAATGTCATTATGCTATCTTAAAGACATGCTTGAAACTTCCAAACAAAAACAGAATAAAGATAGTGGCATTACCCTCCATCCAGGTGCTCCTTGAACACTTTGCCAATTGCACACACATTTCCAATACATGTCAAATTAAGATTTCCCAAGAAACTAAAAGACGAACAAAGCAAAGGCATCCAAACACCTTCCAATCTCAAACAAAACAAAGGCATCAACGCAAGCGTACTGAATCTGATCCTCACTAAGCCAATCATCGCAAGCGTACCAATTTAGGGTTTCTCAAATTGGGGAATTTTCAATTATGGTATTATTTTCAAAATAATGTTTTTTCTTGTAACACAGGAAAACAGCGTAGCATGCGCACGCGCGAGAGAGAGAGAGAGAGACCTTCGTGGTCGCCCAAGAGATTTTTGCCGATGGTGGAAGTCGCCGGTGGTGGCGGTGGTAGTTGTCGGTGGTGGTGGTGGTCACTGGGTTGATCACCCCTCCCTCACTCCCTCTCCCTCTCCCTCTCCCTCTCTTTCTAGATTGACTGAAATGAAAGAAATGGGGAAGAAGTCGATTGTTTTTACACTTTGAGGGAAATATTAGGGGTTCAAAGGAGAGAGGGTATTTTGGACAATTCAGATAGGTCTTACCACTTATGTGGAATTTCTTTTCTCCTTGTCATTAATTTGGTCATTTCCAATAACCTTACCATGTAATTGGTATTATTAGTTTTAAATACCATTTTTTGGTCATTTTTCCTTTTTTTTATCCGCGAGAAACAATCCCACTGTATTATTAATCTAAGAAAACTTTTTGACAACCAAACGTAGGATAATGGAGGATTAGGTACGGTTAATTAGTCCAATCCTAGGCGCCTAATCCGTGAATCAAATAAGGCCATAAATTATCCTATATTAATTCTTTTAATCATTTAGAAGTGATATATATAGCTTTATACCTACTTTATATCCTTACGACCAAAGAATTTGTGATTTGCAAAGTTATTATGATTGGCACGTGGAATTAAGGCTTAAAAACTCACTAAATTAACCAAAATATATAAACCAATTCGACTTCGATTGGGACACTTTTGTGACTACCAAATTGAATTTTAATATATATTTAGGTCAAGATAACGACTTTAGTACAAACATTAGATGAGTTTGATTGTCACCATTTTTAGCACTTAATGATTGGTGCTAAAGTTTTATAATTTAACTTGAAATCTAATGAAATATTCTGGTTAGTTATCATAATATATAGATTCAAATCAATTTCGAACAAACATTTAGGTGAGTAATAAATAATCCTCCAATGAACTTCTATAATTAGACCTTAATATCCCCGAATCATATAGACTGATTACGCCACTTCGGTGACCACCAAATCCATCATAATATCAACTCCCAATGAAAATAAGATATTTACACTAACATTAATAGGTGAATAGAAAAATATCCAATACAATATCTCATATAATATGCGTTGGTTCATCAGCATTGGAGGCCATTAAAATCACATTTTAAAGCGTAATTGGAGCTTACTTGAGATTGGTTGATTATTTGATTAGTAAAAGTAACTACTTTAATAACCAACTAGTGTCCATTTTGATTGAGAAAATAAATCATGCCCATAAAGCATGCTGTTTAGGCACCAATAAACAACATCATAAAGGGGGTGTTCCACTAACAAAAAAACTATTTTTTCTAAACACCGAGACAGGTCATTCTCTCACAACACATCACATAAAAAACCGTGAAAAACCAATTTTTTCAAAAAACTGAGTTAGTGGAACACCCCCAAAGTCAAATAATCAATCAACAAGTGTTTTTAAAATTGCTTGGATCCAAACAATTTAAAAAACACTAGTTCCTGTCATAGTTTGTGCAAACTGTTTGGATCAAGCACTTATTGAGCTGAATTTTTGCAAGACCTCCAATTGAGCGAAAGAGAGGTAGGATTAGGATACTTTGTTTTTTTGCCAAGGAAGCTTTATCTAACTCGTAAATGGTTTTCAAGGTCAACATAGGAATTTTAAAAGTGTATTTGGAAGCAAAAATGCTACAAACTATGTAAAAATAAACTCTTCAGTCAATTGTAATGGAATTACTGACTGTCTCACTTTGGTCCATAGTATAAGGGGTGTAAGTGTTCAAAAATAGTTAAGGGGGTGTCTCTGGAATTTGCTCAAAGTATAGGGAGTGTATGTGAAAATTATCCATTATAAATACAATTACACCAAGAGTTCATTTAAGGGAATTAATCCCAAGACTTAAGCAGCGAGACAAGCATATCAAATCTTCATAAAGCAGGTAACATAATCACTAGTTGGTTTTGTTACCAAATATGAACATATTTTCCTCTTTCTCCGACATCACAACTTCGTATAAATTTGTAAGAAAAGTCCAAACTGTTTAATTACGTTAATTATAGATTAGCTTATTATCAACTGAATGTCTAGATTACCCTTAAAAATTTGTATAGTTTCTATTCAGGGGTATGCCCCGGTGGTTCTGTAGTTTTGGTTCTTTTGGTGATATAAAATTTTACTTGCCAAAAAAAAAAGTGTTGTGAAACGTGTAACTCTCTCCGTCCCGAATTGTTTGTTCATTTACATGTATGCGTGTAAATTTTCAATTGTTTATATCTGTCAATCTATAATATTTTTTACAATTTTGAAAACTTTGCTTGATAGATATAACTCATCGAGAACTATCAAACGAGATCTATATTAAATACATAGTTTTATACATTTGAAAATATAAATAATTTTTGGAGGTGCCATGAATAGTGCATGTGAACAAGAAATTTAAGACGGATGGAGTATTTGGTAGAACTTTAATCATATCAATCTTTGTGGTAGAAAACCTAAACAAATAATAATAATAATAATAATAATAATAATAATAATAATAGTAAGTGATGCCAAATACTCTTCATCAAATTTTTAAGCAAAAAAAAATAAAAAACTTATACAAGAGGTAACAGATGGGACAAGCAACTATACACACATTCTTGAAAGGAATATGTTCTTTTATTTATTTTCCGTCAACTGGTTGCAGCCTAGCTAATTCCATTGAATGGATAAAGGAGAAGACTTGGTGACACGAAGCACGTGAACATTAAGAACAAGTTAACAACACGGTTGCTTCTATTGCCAGTTAAAGCAACCGCCCCATAAAACTTGGTTGAAATTCTATGGAAGTAATAGCTCGTCTCGGGATTTGGAGGCTCTGATACCAATACATACCGTACAGTATTGGCCAATACGCCAAAAAAGTTAAAAAAATCCACTACCGCTACACCCAATTCCCGCTACGTATCGCAGATACGTCCCGATACCGATACACCGATATCGCTACCGATACTGCTATTTAAAACTATGGTATCATTCTAATTTTATTTGATGTTTCCGAAAGAATCCGTTATTTCAACCAGGCAAAAACGGAATTATCGTCAAGGGCTAAGATGAAGTGTCTTTTTATGTGTTTTTTTATATGTCCGGCTCTGGAACCGGCTCCTGAATAAAATTTACTTTCTCTCATTTTTATTTTGTCTTACAATCCGCAAGAGGGAAATCCAACCTTCCAGTAACGAGCATTTCTTCCACCAAGCCAATCTCTAGTAGTGGGAGCATTTCGTCTACCAAATTTCGGCCAAAAGACACTCCTATATAGCTAGGGCTCCAAATTTTGTTAGCCCTTACATTAGGACTACAACTAAAATTGTTAGCTCACACAGCCTACCAAGTCAAAAGGAATTTTTTTTTTTCACGGTAAAGATCATCCCAATTTTATAGATAAAAGTCAAGTACATGCGCGAGTTCAACGGATACTACAGTCCGTAATACAAAACTAAAAATTTAACAAAAAACAAAACAAAAAAGCCGCTCAGCTCCAATGTGGGACCCATAACTCTCGCTCGTGGATCTAGTCCCGCAGCAGGATTGCCACTGGATCGGGTCCCATCGCAGTACCACTACTGGATCTGCATTTTAATTAATGCTTTCATCATCGCCATTGGAGAACTAAAAAACTGTCGCCTAACCGACTGGATTCAAGAGCTGGAACCCAAATCTAAAACTCAGATCTGGGCCTCCATCGTCCAAGAATGATGGGGAGAGTGTGAGAACTTTCCGTCCTAAGAAGAGCCTCAACCACCTTGCAACCATAGAGATAGAAGAGAGGAAGAGAAGAAAATGGAGAGAAAAGAGGTTGAAAGGGCCGCTAGGTAGGGGAGAAAAAGGGGAAGAGAGCTCTGTCTCTAGGGAGGAGAGAAAAGCTCTCTAGGACACTCCACCTCTCTTCATGATTTGAATAATACTCCCTCCGTCCCCTTTTTAAGTGATACCTTTAGAAAACGTGTATTTTTGTAAACGTTAAAAAATGTACTTCCGTAGAACGTTTTTAATTTCTTTTTTGCACCAAATTAAAGTACTCAATGAGCACCTTAATTTGGTATAATTTTTTTTTTAAATTATATAAAGAAATATGTTTTTTAGGGATTTGAAATTGCACGTATTCCGATAGGGATCACTTAAAAAGGGACGGAGGGAGTATGTCAAAGAAAATATGAATGAAGAAAATACGCTAATATGATACCGTTATTTTTTCTCATAACCAAGTGTCTAGGTCAACTTACATACACCTCGAGGAATCTAGGGATCAAATTCCACTGTCCAATTTCATAATTGACAGTATGCTCCAGCTAGCTACTAGCTAGTTTTAAGATGTATTTGATAGTTCGTTCTATGCCCTTCTCTTTTCTTTCTTTTTCCATGATTCCAAAACCCAAACATCGTGTCCGTAATTTCTGTTTAAATTTCAGCAACAGTGAAAGTTTCAGTACCTGTGGGATAATTTGCGGTACCTCTTTTAGAGAATTTCAATGAATTCGGAAGGAGGAATGATACGAATTCGGAAAGAGGATTGATACGTACCCGGAAATGGATACACCAAAAATACCCAACCCACACACAAAGTGTGTGGGCTCCACCCATTTCTGGGTACTTAGCTTTTCTGATAGGGATGGCAACGGGTAGGGTATGGATCGGGGGACCCTATTCTACCCCCGATCCCCAATTGGGAAGTTCTTCCCCATCCCCACCTCCATACCCAAAAGGGATAGTGAACAATCCACCATACCCGCCTCCCATTGGGGATCGGGTATATTCGGGTAAATCCATATCCAAACTAGTTGAAAAAAAAAAAAAGAGGATAACATCTAATTTATGTGTTCTATACTAACAAAAACAACCATTTAAAACAAAATAGAATAGAAAGTTGCAAAGAAATAATAGTCTACCCAGATTATATACAATTTAAAAAACTACCATCATTAAACTTATTTTAACACTTAACCATATATAGTTTTAATTTGGAACAATATACATAAATTATACCAATATGCATACTTATACATACACACATACATATACTACTATATGCCCGCAGAATCCGGATCCCCTCAGGACTCCCGGATTTAGCTTATATCTTGACAGTAATTTTCAGCCGTTGGATCGCATCCAACGGCTCTGATAAAAGAGAGGAACACGCGGGTCAAATGGAGCCCGGGTCCGGGTAAAACACTCCCGCGGGTCGCATATACTCCATATTCGGGTCATTCTTCCCTACACGATTCAATTGAAGAGAGAGAGAGAGAGGTCTGGCGATTCAAACGAAGAGAGAGAGAGAGAGAGAGAGAGAGAGAGAGAGAGATTTCAAAGAAGAAGAACAAATCGAGGTCCAAGAACAAGAAATCGACATCCCAAGGTTCGATTCTCTCCCTCTCAAACATTTTCCTGTCGTTTTTGGTTCGAATCTTCTAGGGTTTTGGTACAAATCTCAAACCCTAGTTTATTCTGTGTTTTTTTGTGCGATTTGGAACTCGAACTCGAAATCTCTCTCTCTCTCTCTCTCTCTCTCTCTCTCTCTCTCTCTCTCTCTCTCTCTCGTTTTCTGGTACAAATTGAAAAATCATGGGTCTCATGATTTTTCGAACAGAGAGTGAGACCCATGACTTTAGTTCGAAATCTAGGGTTTTAAATATAGGGTTTCAGTTCGAAATCTAGGGTTTTTTCTGTTGCTACTGTTGAGATTTATCTTAAATTTCTGTTTTTTTCTGGGTTTGAAGTCTCATATTGGTACTGGTGGTCGTTCTTGACCATTTGGGTCATCAGTCCTCTCATTGAATTGACCTTGATAATGCAGTGTTGTTGGGTAAGAAAAAATGGTAGACTGAAAAAATGGAAGCATTGTGCAGAAAGGGGACGGTATGAGAGTGGGCAAATGTTCACGGCATTGTGCCTTTCCATTGTGCAAAAATGGTAGACTGGTGGTCGTTCTGATTCCTTTCATTGAGAAGGACAATGTGATGTAAAAATTAGGAGGGAACCTACTGCCCAGGAGACGTAGCAAATAGTCCATCATAATGTGTTCCAAATAGCCGATCAACAAAGAGATCGGGGTGCTGCTACTGTTTGAAGTCTGAATCACAGTTTGCTACTGCTGCTACTATTGAGATTTATCTTTTATGTACTAAGATGTTTGAAGTCTGAATTAAGATGTTTGAAGTCTGAATTGCTACTCTTTGATGAACTTATGTGGATAAGCTGTGGCTTTAGATTTTGCTTGCTGTGAAACCATGGAAAAAGAGGGTTTGAAGTCTGGGTTTGAAGTCTTTGATTTATCTCATTTGAAGTCTGAATTTTATCTTTGATGAACTTCTGAGTTTGAAGAAGGCGTTGTACTGCTGCTTTCTGATTTATCTCTTTCATGAAGTTTGATATTTATCATGGCTTTTTTCTGGGTTTGCTACTGGATTTACTTGTCGTTTTCTGGTATTCTCATATTCTGCATGAAATGCTATTGTGTACCCAATTTTGAACAGAGACAAGATCATATTCCCATTAGCATCCAGCAAACTAAGGATACAAAAAAGAACATTGGTTTCTAAAATAGCCATGTTCGAAATGTAATCTGTTCGAAATGTGGAATAGAGAGAAAAACCAGAACTTCCCCATAATTTGGACTCAAATCCCCGCAATCATTTTCAGTTGTCTTGGACGTTTTCGGAATTACAAACCAAAAGGAATATAAAAAAGAACTACATTTGAATGCTACAAGGAGTGCCTTCGTGGATTGCATGGCCCTTTGTCCTCTCTCCTTGATTGAGTTGATTCCATCACAAACCATTTTTTGAAAGAAAAGGGAATCCTTATTTAAGGAAGTGTTGAACTAAATTGCAATCCCAAGCAAAATGGCAAGTGCTTCTAGAAACTAGCTTTCAATTTGGGGGTTTCTATATTCCACATTTTTTCATGAAAATGAGCCAAAAATGTCATAATCCGAATGATCATTAACAAGCACTAATCTGGGCAGCAACTAGAGCGTTTCTAGTGAGGACTAATCTGGGCAGCAAGCATTTCCAGTCATTGGCAATTGTTTTACCCAGAAAATCCCATACCTCATATTTTCCTCCATAACAATCATAAAGAAGTACACCATTACAGAGATAAAATCTTTGTGAACTTGATCACTCAGTCAAACAGTAGTTCTCAAACACTTGAACCAGAAACAATAGTGATCAAACAAACAGTAGCAATCGCTCGGTCACTGCAGAACCAGAAATTCTCAACATAAACAATAGTTCTCAAACAAACACCACTCACTCAGACTTAGTAATACTTGAACCATAAACAAAAGTTCTCAAACAAACACTAGTTTGTGAGGACCTACGAACAGTACCAGCGGACAGACAAACAGTAGCAGAAGCAATCCAGAGAGCAGCAGCCCGAGAGAACAGCAGTAGCAGACCAAACACTTACCATTCAGCCAGCAGCAGCAATTCAAACAGCAATATATAGATCAAACTGTTACATAATATATAGATCAAATTAAAAATCATATATTTCACCAGCCCCAAGTAGATTAAACTACAAACACTTACCATCATCCTCGTACTCAAGCGGCTAGTTGTTGGGTTAAAGCTCTCTTTGCAAGTGACACATCACGATGAGAGTGTAGCAAATGCACCCTCCTTGGGGTCGTAAGCGGGTGGGTATGACCCTCAATAAATTGCTTGACAACAAACCCCGACCCTTTCGAGTCTTTGACAACAACCAATTTTGCACCACAACCTTCTCTAGTTTCCCCCCGTTTCCGTATAGGTTGAGAATTTTTTACAGTAGCTTTTCTGACCCCTTCTTTGCAACAAACGAACTCCTTCCTAATGATTTCCTGTTCCCTATTCCTTTTGCTAGAGTTTTTTCGCGTACCAAACCCAGATTCTCTAGCATACTCATTGTAAAACTTTTGAACATCGTCTAAATTGTCAAAATGTTGTCCAACTTTCGGTACCAAGCAGTTTTTAACTTGAGGAGTGTAAAGTATTTGGGAAGAATTAGCAGATGATTGACACGGTTCAAATGGTGACGGTGATGCAAGTTCTATATCTTCCAAACTCTCGTTTCTAAAAAATAAAAAGACAACAATAAAACTAAGTTAAAAGCAAAACTAGATTTTTACATTACAATAGTGGTTGCTCGGTTTCCGGATTCAGTTCGTACCTTGGTTGTTCAATTTCCATAGAGATTGTTTGTGGGAAGAAATCACCCGAAGCCAATCCATCATCATCCGAAGCTAATCCGTC
Organism: Vaccinium vitis-idaea; assembly: GCA_963854785.1. Classification (NCBI taxonomy): domain Eukaryota; kingdom Viridiplantae; phylum Streptophyta; class Magnoliopsida; order Ericales; family Ericaceae; genus Vaccinium; species Vaccinium vitis-idaea. The sequence continues at coordinate 12,669,694 of OY978222.1, read as the reverse complement.
CATGTTGCAATCAATAAAAAACTACAAAACATATATAAACAGTAAATCACCCATTTTCACTCTCCATTTAAAGCAAGAAACCACATTGTTTTGAATCACCACTCACTCTAAAGTTTCACTCTATGAATCCCTTTTCACTTATTTTCATCTCATTTCAACTACATGCCTCTTTAAACCCTAAGACAAATTATGAACTTTTCATGCTGAATATAGAAATAAAAAGCCATTGAAAAATCTCCAGCGAAATCAATAATGCATCAACACCATGAAACATATTATTTTTTTAAACTTTATATCTAAAACAAAAAAAGATACAAATTGAAGTGGCAAACAGCAAACATTTAAAATTAACTATTGTGATAGCTAGATGCCAAAATGGCAAACTCTATGGTAATTATTTGAGCACTAGCAAAGGACCTAACTTCTGTTTTTTTCTTTTGGTAAAAATCTAGTTTTGTTTGAATTTTAATAGTGGACAGAAACAAAACATAAAGAAGAGGAATAACAAAATAAGAAACGATATTTGACTAATTGTGGTAACCAACCAATCCATACTCAGTATTGGTTAGAATCACCAAACTGAACCCTATCAATCAAATTGCTCTGTTTGTGTATTTGTTTTTATAAACTGTGTTCTTAACGAATGCAGAAAATATACATTCTTGGCTTCTATTTAATTTATGCTACAATTAAAAATTCATTCAGAAAGGATTCACCTAGCGATGAGAATTAGAGATTTTGGTTAGGACTATAGCTAGGACTATAGAGTTGCTTTTACTTGATGATTCAGCACCATCAAACAACATTTTCAGCATTTAGATAATCTAACTTAAATCACAGTTATTCTACATAAAACATACGTGTGGTACTGAATCATGCAAGACAAATAGGAAGGGAACAAAATATAGGAAGACAAATAGGAAGGAAACAAAATATAGGGCTAGTATTAATATATGTTAGCATTGTGAGTTGAGAGAATAATCCCTGAAGATGGAAAAGTAAGTTCAACACAACATGTGTCGCCATTAATTTGATCACCAAATGCCCTGATTTTTTAACATAAACTCTTGATTTCGAAGTGAATCGGGGTCTTTTTGTGGAAGAGAGGGACCCTCTTCCACAAAATCAACACAGACACAGATAATTTTCGAACAAAATTGCAAATCGAAAAAAAATAACCTAGTTCGTCTACATACATCGAAACCCTTGTTCGAACCACAGAAACGAGACAAAGAGACAAATTCGAACCTGGGAATGATGATTTCTTCTTGTTCGACCTCGATTTGTTCTTCGACCGGGCTGTATATTCTTCTTCTTCGCGATCGCGATCTCTCTCTCTTCGTTCTTGGTCTCTCTCTCTCTTCGTTACAGTTCTATTTTGCAAGCGTCTAAGAGAAGCTTCAAGCTTCACCCGTTTTCTTATGACCCGTGAGACCCGCGACATATTATTACCCGGACCCGGTATGTTTTAACCCGCGAGCAGCTCCCTTTTATCAGAGCCGTTGGATGCGATCCAACGGCTGAGATGAAAAGTGCGGATATAAGGTAAATCCGGGTGTCCGGATTGGATCCGGATTGTATGCCCGCATATATACATACATTCATAAAATATGTATACAATTTGAAACGGGGCGGGTACGGGTATTCGGAGACGGGTATCACAAAATCATACCCGCTCCATTTTCAACCGGGGATTCTTTAAGTTCTACCATACCCGCTCCTATTAGATGAAAAATCAAATAATATCCGCCTCCAAATAGCCGGGGATGGGGCGGGTATCCATCGGGTTTGGGGAAATTGCCATCCCTATTTTCTGATTCGGAAAGCCTGGATTTTCATCTTCTAGTAGCAACAACCGTCTTTTTGATCGGTATGGCAATGGCCGTTTGGTTAGGTATTGGCGCGACATTACCGATTGATAAATCCCGAACTTTAGGTGTTTTTAAAAAATTGATTAACCAATTGCAAAATGAAATATTACGATTTGTGTATCTAGAGAATAGTCGGCTTTGATCAAAGTGAATTCTCCCTGGCTACATTTATTTAATTAAATTCTGGATCGATCCATGATCCAAATATTGTGCTAAAGATCTTTAAAAAAAACACATTTTTTAATCTTTTCTCCAAACAGCGATACTGGGAGAATTGAAGAACTTTAGGCCTTATTACACAAACGTGATTCAAACCAAGCCGTGGGACGAAGACTTGAGCTAGAATTCCTGATAACAGACCGGATTGATGTATCGAAACAATGCCTTTACGGTTACAAAGAACGCAACGCCTATTTTTTGGCTGTAAATGGATTCATCGATGCTTGTATTTCTTCCAGAGTCCGTCCTTTGGTCTCCGGGACTAGCTTATAGACGAACGGAATGGTTAATCCGCATACACTTGAGAAAATGAAAAATGTCCCTGAGAACAAGCAGAGGTATAGTTATATGAGAGAGAGAGAGAGAGAGAGATTGAGATTGCGATTGAGATTTACAGATTTACCCTCTGAGCTCCAGTTCATTAAGAAGTTGAAGGCATATGAAATAATCCAAGAACCAAGCCAGTTGACAACTGTAACAAGGCTTCCCGCGATACCTTTCATGTTTATAGGAAATATCTGAAATGAAAAAGCATCATTTCAATCCGATATCAATGTACTATTTTGAATCTGACCACTTGCAGAATACAGATTTCTAGCTCAATTTCAGTACTCACCTCTGACATTATCACCCATGGAATTCCTCCCATGCCTAATGAAAAAGACCCTGTAAACAACTGGTTCCAGAACCAAGAACGGGAAGTTAGGAATTCAACTCCTCTTTACCTATTAGAACGTCGATCTCTCCAAGAAAAGAATGTTCATTTCAAAGAATCACTAGACCCCCGTTCTATGCAAAATCGAAGGCAACATTACCGGAAAGGTCTAATATCCTTGCAGACTTGCAGTACATTTTAGATCCAAAACATTACATTAGCAATCTACCCGAAGTAACGTTGACCAAAATAAAGAAAAGGCAACAACATGCTTACAAAAATCTAGCCAAAGTATAATACACGCCCGAAGTAATATTGATCAAAATAAAGAAGAAAAATGTTCTGCCCTCAAGACTTACACTTGATCAATAAAGAGGCAGTGGCAAAACTTTCAAGTTTTCAACCAACAGCTATTTATAAATGTTTAGAGAGAGACATTGCTGTATATTTGAGAAAGAGAAATGACTGTGACAGGGTGAATGGATTACCAGCACACCACCAAGGGCCATGACGGGAGTGATATCCTCCCACACTTGCAGATCCTGCTCTTGGAATGTTCACTTCTTAGTAAAAACTGACAAATTCATCGACAAAGATTAGGAAATCTAAAAGTATTTCTGTCTTGGAAGAAACCTGCAACAAGAATGACAATCCAACAAGGAAGCAACCCAAGCATGTTCCTGCTGCAGAAATCTGCGAACATAAAGGAATCTATTTAGACTTTTCATACAGCATTGCTTGAAAAAACTTATGAAGTGATCTTTTCCTGCGTACCATTAGAAGTGCTCTTCGTCCAGATTTATCCATTAATAGCACACCCAACAGTGTCATGGGAACCTAAAGAAGATTGCCAACAATATCTCATTAATGTGCCTAGGGACAACAACCGAATAAACCATTGGTAGAGAGTCCAAAAACCTGAACAACCACCATCCCTAAAGTCCCGACTTTGCTAGAAAAACCTGCATTACACCAGACACTGATTAGTCATTTCTTAAACTTTTCCCTGTTTTGTTTCTCAATGACTGAAGGGGTGAGAAATAGACAGAAAATTTATGAACATTATTTGTTCATAATTTTTTTTGCAAGGCCATTATTTGTTCATAATAATGTGATTGAACAAGTCAAAACAACCATAAATTACTCTTAATCTAAAAACTGCATCCTCAACACCAATCTGGATGGATTTTCTGTATAACTGAACCAACAAGAAGAGAAGATTTCCTTGTAGGAAATATTGCCCGAAAGGGTTTATTTACCAGCTGATACGAAAATAGCACTTGCGTAGTATGCAATCCCATTGACACCTCCAAATTGTTGCATTACCATCAGACCAACTCCAACCTAGTATTAATGAAGTCATCCATCATATGGCATGTTTCAAAACATGACCGAACAAAAAAAAAAAAAAACAGGGAAAATGCAACAAGCTGGGCAAGAAGGCTCACGATGAGGGAGTGGGCATATTTCCTCTGGAACAAGTCAAGCACTCTAGCCGCCGATAACTTTCGAAGAGATTCTGTATAATCCTTTAGATGGTAAAAGTCGGGTCATATTTTTTAATTGCACACAGGAAACACCAAAGAAATGAATCCTACTCGTTAAACTGAGAAATTCATTACTAATATCTGATAACAACTAAAGTACACTTTGTTGACCAATGAAGTTAAGAAGTTACTCTAATTTCAGCAGCTTCTTCAGTGATATTTGCACTCTGGCCCCTGAGCCGCTGTAATGCAGCTTCACAATCTAACCATCGATCATTCTTTGCCTGCACAGAGTTGCACCATTATTCAAGCATTTCAAGGTTTTGTCATCTCAGGGAAACATGCATATAAGAAAACTTCTTAAATGTCTTCTTACCATACAGGTGACTTACAAGTATTCTGTCTCCTATACAAAATCAAAATCAAAAGTACCCTAAGGCTCCATTTGCATGAGTGGATTTGAAATGAAGGGATTTGATGTAAAAAATAGTCAGATATTCGGAAGGTTGATAATTGGAGGTGCAGGAGTACTTCTAAAGTTAAGGATTCAACAGAGATAGTAGATATAAACTATGGGTAAGATATTTGTACAAGTAGAACCATGAAAAGAATCCGATCCTGCACTCTAGATTTAAGAGGCCAAATTGGACAAAAAGCTATGCTCATTGAAATTTGTAAAGAGTAATCAAACCCATTCATTGAAGTAAAAAAACAAATGGAGCCTATAAGTCTTAATTATTATCAAACCACCATCCAAACAACTTTATTGATTAAGTTCTACATGCAACTCACCAACCACCTAGGAGACTCCGGAATGAAGAATAAACCAAGAACTTGCAGTACACATGGAATGGTTCCTGAATGATATCGATTAGAAGCAATTCCCTTAAAAATATAAGCTGTAAGCAAAACAAAGTTACCAATTACAGCCAAGATGCGCCAGGTGATGAGAGTTCCAACGAGATACATTACTGAGACGCCAATACATATCATCAACTACAAAATGAAAACATGTGGGTGTGTTAGCTAGGAATTTAGATCTAGCTCTAAAAGTCTAAGTCTACAAAAGCTTTGAGTTTATGAATTGAGCAATGTGACAAACACAACAATTTGCAGAACATTGTACGCATCATGTCAATTTGGCATTGCTTAACTGATTATTGCAAACTATCTACCCAATTACCAATGAAACAATGCCACAATGCCATATTGGCATGTTTTACATTGTATGTGCAAATTGTTCTATTGTTAGACTTTCTCTATTAAAGTACCTGATTAACAGTTGTGAAGCCTCCTCGGAGATTCTTTGGTGTTATTTCTGCTATATATATGGGTACCTGCTTACAATTACGAATGCAAATACCTTCAAGTGCAACATTAAGAAGAAGCGATATGCAAAAATCAAATTCCAGAGCATGTACCACATATGAAAGAAGCCCAATTCCATATCCCAGCGAAAATCTTCCAAGGTCAAGCAGCCAAGCACCCTTTGACAATCATCGAAAAGTTAATAGGGCACATCTGGAAACATATTTATCTTGGATGACTACCTAGTTTTATACATATTTGTGGTCGATGCCTTTGAATATACAATGAAACAACAAGGAAAAAGTTTTATATGTGTTGCTGCACATGGCCGGCGAAAAAGGAAAGAAGACGAAAACAGAACACAAAATAAGAACCAAGGTGAAAAAAGAAAATGAGAAAAATTGTTAGTAAGGTTTAAGTTCAATGGTAACAAAAGATTGTCTTCTTTTGCCTACTTCATACATCTTTGCATAGAATCTAGAGAAGGGACTAGAAAATATGACTTCAATACAAGAAGAGTTATGTGTAAAATATTTGAGTACTAGTCTGTCGATGAATATAACATATATTCAGTGTCCTTGAGTAGGCTTCCTCTACCACTTCCATTCCAACTTCCATGTTCCATCAAGTCGCAAAAAGCTATTTCTATGATTTAAATTTCTTTCACCAATAACCCCATGAAGCATAAATGAATTAAAAGTACCAAGGCAACAAACCTTTGATATTACTATTCCAAGCCACCCTATGATGCAGAATACCTCTGCAAATCCCATTGTCTGCATCGAAAACAACCACACGAATTGAATAGTTGGAAACCATTTTAGGGGCTTTTCAATTTTTCCTGTCAAACCTATCAAAGTAACCGTAAAACTTACACCCCTCCTGCCAAATAGATCTGCTATCTTCCCACTCATTACTGCACCCAGCATTGCTCCAACAGTCAATATTGAACCAAAAACTGAATACTGCAAAATGGCACCAAGAGGAAAAGGGCAAGAAAGAAAGTCATTGCGAAATGGGAAAAACATAACCAATATAGAAAAGTCACTTTACGAATTCTAGGTCACTCAAAGCACTACTTGGCTGATTAACTCTACTATCCTTCATCAATAATACAGCTTCCCCCTCAATCGAGTGCATATGTTCCTACTTCATCCTAATACAGAAAAGTCACCTTATGAATTCAATCTCGCATTGTATTGGCCGATATACGGCCGAACGATATGCAACGAGTCAATGACTGATACGATACGATATGCAACGACCAAGGGGTTGAATGAAGTAGAAGATAAATAGCGCCTTTGTTGGGCATGATGCCTAGGTGGCTAGGTTTATGTTTCTCTGCAAACGTACCTTTTGAGATTACTGCACCCTCATTTCCTATTATCGATAGCAGACAAAAAGAACCAAAATTCAAATGAGTAATACAGCAATATGTATCCATCTAAAACACTGACCTCTGCCACAGAGAGACCAAGGTCATCCATTATTCCAGACTGAGCAGGTGATGAATATCCCACCTGCAAAATCAAACTTGGACCCGAATTAGGCATGGGATTGAAGCATAGAACTTGTCGGAGGTCATTTAAATGGAACATTCTACAACCAATCCTACAAAATGCTAAGAACGCTGTTGTTTTTTCGTGTGCAAAACATAATGGCTATGCAAATAGGCTACCCTACAGTAAGGGAGTATTCCTCTCAGCACCTCATAGCCATTTGCAAGGATGGCACCGCATCTACGTGTGCAAAAGATTATGTCTAGCCACACCAAGTAACTATAGAAACTTGAACGCAAGCATTGAGCAACAAACCCATTGAACCAACCACTTGGAAATGTGGGGAACCACGTATCGCTAATTCCACACTATTAAAGTTATACATATCCCCTCACTAGTAATCGCGCCAATCTAGCATGACCTTCTAGTAAAATCATAGTCTCCGTGCAAGTGGAGTGGTAGCCCAGTGGTGCCCACATATACTCTCAAGCATTTGACGGGTTCAAACCTCACCAACTACAATTACCGATACTGACTTTTGCCGCAAAAAAAAATCATAGTCTCCGCTTACTTAAGCGATTCCAGCCTTTGGGTTCTAAATCTTATAGATACTAATCATGAATTTATGTTACATATGGAAATGTTAAAACCAGAAAGGGAGCTTACAGCAGAACCAAAGACATAAGAACCACAGACGGCGACCGAAGTGCTGAGCACAACAACAGCTGTGGCAGAGGATGAGGAATCACTCTCTGGGTTTTCACTGAGAAGCAGGGGCATCGATGTCTGTCCCTCTTCAATGTCTCCCGTCTTCATAATTTTGGTGGGTTTTTTTTGTATGTATCTGTTTTTGTATTTATATGCCTGCGTATGTGAAATAGAGCTATACAATTGAACTCACACGGTCACACCATGTGCGATATTTGGAAAAAGAAAGGAAGTAAGAGAAAGCTCAAAAGGAAGGGTTTGAACTTTGAAGGCAGAGGAAGCTGCTTATCACAAAAAAGTCAGAGGAAGATGAGGAGACAAGGAGGGTGCCAAGCTCACCTCCAGACCCTTAATCGACCAAACTCCTCCAAAATCCAATTTTTTGGACTCATTTATGGTCCACGACTGTGATCCGAACCGTTCATCCCGTATTTCTCACTGGTAACAGCATATGTGAAAAATATTAACTCGATCGCTCATTGATGAATACCTAAACAAATTGCATAAAACTAAAGTTCAAGTTTAAAATTATGTGAACTGTTCATTTTATACAAATTGTTCGTGTATATATAAAGAAGATTGATTAAGCTGATCTTTTACACATACATAGTTCTTTAACAAAGACTATGGGATGAACGGTTTGAATCATTGTTTTGGGTCCATAATTGTGCCCCAAAAAATTGAGTTTGAAGGAATTTGGCGGATGATGAATGGAGGGGAGTTGATCCCGACAAAAAGGGTGGAAGTATTGATTGAGGTCGGTGGGTTTGTCTTTTAGGTCTTAATTTTTTGCTCTTAACAAAATGGAGAATCTTTGTCCAGCCTTTCTTTGAGTTCAAATGGAGAACCTTTGCTCTTGACCGGACACCAAATTATCCCTTTCAATTTGTTGAAACACATTTTAATTAGGAGTACTTGTATAGAAACAGTCTATTTGGATATCGGCAAAAATTTGATTGAAGGGACAAAAATTGAGCAATATTTAAATGAGCTATTGTTTTACCGGAACCTTTATAAAATATTTTCAACAAATTAAACAATCTTGATCACTAGTGTGAGATTTCGAAATGGTTCCACACAAGTGTACTAGTGATCCACAAAAAATAGTGTACCCATAGTTGCGCTAGTCTTTGTACTCTGAACAAAAAATGGAGAATCAAGTCTAACAAGTACGTAAAGAAAAAGTTTTTAAAAAAAAAATGTGTTTTGAGATTTTTTGGGTTAGGGGAGCCTCATTTTCAACTTTTCATTTTTAACTTTTTGGCTTTTTGGATTATGGTCAGAATGTATTTTGGATTTGGTATGAGTGTTTGGGAGAAATGTGTAGAACGCATTTTAAAACATGAGTAGTGTTTGGGAGATATATGTAGAATACATTCTGTGGTTCTTTTTGTTAATCAAAATGGAAAAAGTGAAAATGAAAAGTCAAAAAGCTCCTCTCAACCTATTTTTCACTTCTCCTCTAGATTGTGCATTTTGCAAAACTCATTCTCAGATAATGAGTTCTGGGCGTTTCTCCCAAACAGCAAAAATGAAAAAATGAGAATGGGAAAATAGGAAAAATTGTCTCCCAAACAGGCTCTTAAATGTCACTGACCTACCATGAGATTGTCAAAATTAATTGCTAGATTCACCTTTTGTTAAGAGCATCCCCAACCAAATTATATATCTCAATGTTTAGGACATTTGGACATCAAATGCACTCCAACCAAATTCCATTTTGGATGTCCAAAATAACCATATTTTGGGTGCGCGCCAAATATGGGATGATTAGAGATAGACCTAACCTTTGGCAATATGCACAAAGTGACTACTCTCAAAATACCACTGAAATATTGGGCTCTCTAAAACCTCCAAGAATCGAGGAGCTACAGGGACGTTTTGCTACAAAACCAAAATACAAATTGGAGACTCATCTCCATTTTTTTACTTTTCAGTTCTCCTTCTATATAATATTGAATAACATTCAATATTATGATTATTATATTTAAGGAATTTGAGCTATTGAAAAGATAATGGCAATATCTTTCATTTGACACCAATATTTGGTATATTTAGTGGAAAATTAAAAAAAACAATACTTTGAATTTTGAAGGGATGTTGGTTGGTTTTAGAGGGAAAGTGAGAGAATTGTGAATTCTTTTTAATATAGAGATGGAAAGAATATTTGTGGTTGGAGTGAGTATAAATATAAGTTTCAAAATTTACTTTTTTAATTAGAAGTAGCATCTTGAATCTCCAAAATAGTGTTTTGGAGACTCGTGGGTTGGAAGTGCTCCAACTTTAATGTCCTTTTGGAACTTATGGAAAGGATAGGAAACAAAAAAATGGTAAAGAAGGAAAGTGTGAGATAATATAAAGGAAAATATATTCAACTCAAAACTTATTTTCTAATTTTTCTCGAATTTCTTTCTAAACTAAACAAGGGGAGGGAATTTTTTTTTTTTTTGTCCCTTTCCTTTCCTTTCCATTCCATATATTCCAAACCTAGTTTATTAGGTAAATTGTGCTGATCTCCCGTGAGGTTTCTAATAAATAAACTCACCTCTCCTTTAGTTTTGAAAACTACTGTCACCTTCCTCACTTTACAAACTACTCCCTCCATTCAAAAAAGTATATCCAAAAATACTATTCACACCTTTCAAAAAAGAGTTTTTTTTAAACATCCCTTCAACTATCACCCATTTCTTTACTTCGTACCTGAACTTTCAAAATCTTTTATGTAGTCCCTGAACTACTTACTTGAAGTGCATGTGGTCATTTTCTTTTTTAACACCCGTTAGTTTTATAGAAGGAAAATCTTTGTGTGCGCGTCATGGGAGATTATTGTCCCAAACCCAAGGGTAAAAGGTCAGTTGCTACTTCCCTCCCCATTCATCGACGCCATCTCCACGAAATCTGGCTTTCTTTTGAGTTTTGACATACCTAAATAGTTGTGATTTCAATTTTTTAGTATCGTTAATTGAAATCAAGCCTTCAAGTACTATAATATCTGTTTCTTTATCTCTAGTCTTCAGCTTGAGTTTATTTTACCTTTTGTATCAAGTTTTTTTTTTTTTTTTGATGTGGGTTTGTGTGGGGTTTGGTTTGCATTTGAATTTTGAGATTAAAATATAGCTTTGGTGTTTTTTTTTTTTATAGTTTCTATAATGTTGGGTAAACAGGTAGCTTTGATTGAGTTGCAGAGCATGCTTCTGGTAAATGACATTGTAGCATTTACACTTTTCTTAGGTTGGAATCTTCCTTTCTTGGGATAGGACCTTGCTCTATCGTGATTCTGATTGTATGGCATGCCCCAATGAAACTATTCTCCGTGAATTAGATGTTGAATAATGAATATCTTTACTGTCAAACATAATCATATTTTCTTCATATATATACTTATTTTGCTTCTCATCGGTAGCCTTACATCTGAGTTATTAATGCTATTTGAACTAATGGTTGAGTTTGTGAGAAATTTGTATGAACTAATGGTTGAGTTTGGGCAGAGAGAGAGAGGGGACAGGGTCTGTTTTATTGCTCTATTTTTTTCTCTAAGCCCAAGTGCTCTGGTTTGTATGGATTAGGCAGAGAGAGAGAGAGAGAATTGGAGTGAGTAAAGGAGATGACTTTTACCTTTAGGTTTAGGATAATTATCCCCCATGATGCGCACACAGAACATTTTCCGTCTATAAAACTTACGGGTGTTAAAAAAAGGACCACATGCATTTCAAGTAAGTTCAGGGACTACATAAAGGGTTTTGAAAGTTCAAGTACGAAGTAGAGAAATGAGTGAGAGTTTAAGGGATGTTTCGCAAAAAAAAAAAAAAAAAAAACTCTTCAAAAAATGTTACTCCCTCCGTCCCATTTTAAATGTCTCATACGCAAAGTCGTGCCATTTTGACTTTAAAAGAAAATGTATTTCTAAATATATTTTTTCAAAATTTTTTACACCATTTAAAAGTACTCGTTGAGATCTTTTGAACGGTGCAAAAAAAATTTAAAAAGTAATTTCGAAAGTATTTTATTTTTTAAAGTCAAACTAGCCCAGTCTTTCGTATGGGGCATTTAAATTGGGACGGAGGGAGTATATAGCTGGTCATTTATAGTAGGGTGATTTACCTATATATCCCTTCGACTTTTCACGAAATTTCATTTTGGTCCTTCATGTTTCAATTTCGACATAAAAAACGTTCAATTTACAATTTGGTTGCAATGTGATCCAAATCTTGATTTCCGTTAGTTTTTTGGACAGAAATAGACCACCTACCATCCAAATGGGCATAAATGCCACTTCCCCTCCCAAACCCTTCCTCCCTTAACCCCAGGTCTCTTGGAGGGAAATATTCCCGCCAAAAATGGACCCCCCAAACATTTCCCCTATATATAATACTACCCTAGCCCTTTCCCCAAAATCTGCCTCATCCCATTTCCATTTCCCCTTCCTTTTGCAATGTCGTCCTCCTCCCGGACAAGAAACCATCATAGGTTGGACCGAAGGCTCTGTGATTGTGGCACCCCTGTTCGCTTGACCACCTCATGGACGTCTACTAGATTCTTTGGAACATGGAAGATTGTAATTATGGTTAATGTATTGTAATGATTTGTCTATCTAAATTGTTGTTCCTATCATCAAACCATAACAGACATTGACAAAGTAACAACCATTCATTCATTGGGCTAAATTGTTCCATCATCTAATCATTCAGACATCAAACCTTAACACAAGGAGAATACAACCATTCAACTTAATGAGAGTTCAAAAACCATTCCTAAAGTTGTCACCATGACACAAGTTTGTCAAACAAAACGTAATTGTCCTACTGCTATGCAAAAAACCAAGTTCCAACAAAGCAATTGTTGAATTGGACAAATAATAGCAGTGTTCTCAATATTGGGACCATGTGGGCCTTGAATCTCCAGTTGTCCTTCCTTCCCCCTCCACATGGCACATTATGGGTTTGAGCTCTTCTTGGTTTGGGGTGTTGGTTGTGGCGCTGGATCAGAGCTCTTGTTGGTTTGTGGTGCTGGACCTACTGATGAATCATTTTGGATCTGAAGTACAGCCAAACATGTGAAGCATAGACAAGGAAAATGATTGAGAAAAGGTAGAGAAACACAAGGAAAGGTTGACATTTTACATTGAAATATGTAGCACCACTTTGACCCCTACCCCTTCCACCTCTGCTTACACCACCCCTACCCCTTCCACCTTTGGTTCCACTACCACTGCCCCTCCCACCTCTGGTTGCACCATCACTGCCCCTACCCCTTCCACTATTTTTGCCCCTTCCCATGCCACTAGTTACTTGGCTTGCTTGAGTTGGTATGTCATTAGTTCCTGTAGATGGTTGGTTTACTTCAGTTACTTGGCTTGCATCACTCCCCCTTCCCTTTCCATAACTTGATTGAGGACCACCTCCCCTTGGCCTTCCTCTTGGCCTGGCACTTGGCCTACTAAACACTAGACCTCCTTCTAACTGCTGGGTTTGCTTCATTTTTGTAGCTCCTCATATTATGCCCCCATTGCCCACAATTGCCACACCTCAATGACCCATTCTATCTCTTTAGCTTTTCTGGGTCAGGATTCTCCAACTCTCCTTTTTCTTTCCTTATTGATTTCCTAGGCCTACCAACTGATATGTCGTAGTTGGGATGGAGAATTGGGACACATCCACTTGCAGGCCACATATTCCTTCCATTGATAGGGTAAATGATACCCTTATATATAGACGCATTTGTCTCTTTCCTATAACAAAGGTCAATGAAATCTTCTATATTCCCTCCACTATGTGCAATGGCAGTAATAACATGTGTACATGGGATACCTTTCAAGTCCTATTTTCTGTAGCTACATGTTTTCTCGTCTAAATTAAGGCTATATTGTTCTGGTGCAGGGCAATGTACTTGGTAATATCCCTCATCACACCATATTGGGTTACACTCACGACATTTTTTCTCATACTTCTTATGCCGACAGGCAGATAGCGGTTTTTGGGATACTCCAATACACCCTCGTGTTCTTCAATACTTGATACGCGCCAGATTTTATGGTGTGTCACGTATCGGTTTTATTAGGTTGGATCATTCATTGATAACATCACTAGTTGAGAGGTGGAGACAAGAGATGCACACATTTCACTTCCCCCCAGGCAAGTCCACCGTTACTTTACAAGATGTGTCTGTGTTATTTGGCCTACCGGTGGACGGACCCCCTGTCACTGGAGTTGAATCCATCCGCCGAGTGGCTGAGTGGGCAGAAGAGTGTGAACGTTTACTGGGGGTGAAATCGGATGAATCAGATATCAAGGGTGGTAGACTAAAGGTAATGTTATTAGTTGTCCACATATAAACATGTTTACTTTTTTTCCTATTTGAAACCGGAATGACATGCGTATTCATATAAGCAGATACAATGACTTATTGACAATTTCAAAGAACTACCTGAAGACGCTTCGGAGGAAAAAGTTCAATGTTATGCAAGAGCATACATATTGCGTTTGCTTGGGGGGTTGCTTCTACCGGACAAGTCTCAGAGCTTGGTGAAGCTCCTTTTTCCCCCATTGTTGGAGGACTTAGACCTTTGTGGGACCTACAGCTGGGGAAGTGCTGTTTTCGTCGTGCTATATCGGGGGTTGTGTACGACTATCAAGCCAAGATCGAAGGAAATAGGTGGCCCGCTACTGCTTTTACAAGTTAGCTGACTGTTTCTGGAAGAAATTTCATTTGACAAATATTTAATTTAAACTTCAAAAATATCAGTATAAGGTAAAAATGTATTGACGTAAAATTTTTATGAAATTAAACAATTCTAAAAAGTGGTGTACATATTTTCGCAGAAATGGGCATGCAGGGGCGACGCTAATGTTATAGAAGTGGGGTCAACTGACCCCAGTCAACCAAAATTTTGCAAAACTTACCGAGTACAGAGTATATGTTTGTAGTATAACCAGTGGTAATATGACACCACTTCAAATTCCCACTGAACCCATATATCTATGGTCTACACGTGTGTCTAGCTCTCTTGTCTACAAGCAATTGAAAGATGAAAACCTACTACAGCCTAATGAGATAGGCTGCTAGCACCTATCCTTTTTACGGTACTAGTATTGTATTTTCCAACCCATTCTGAATTCTTTACTCATTTCTATTTCTGTTGTGTCTTCTTTTAAAGGTTCTTTTACGAAAAATGCTAACATGTGCTCACTTCGTGCCTGCTAAGGTTAAAAAAGTGTGTTGAAATATATAAAAATATATATAAATAGGTGTAAATATATAAAAATACGTATCCTTCGAATGCATGCTTATTGTGTGCTTATTGTGAGCCTCCAAGACCTTTGTTTTATAACTTGAATTAGAAACAAAGGAGTATTTTGCATGAGTTAAAAAACTGATGAAATATTTAACTTGACGTAGATAAAGTCAAAAAATTATGCAACAATAATTTTTATTTAAGAATATAATAAAAAAATAAATAAATAACCATTTGTCTATGATTTTAGATTTTGGTAATTTAGTTTTCAACTCTATTAATATTGCATGATATGGTATATGACAAGTTTGATTTTGACATAGAATTATTTAATGACACCACTAATCAAAAAACCCGGAGTCGCCACTCTGGGCATGGGAGAGATTACCAAGGATTGCCCCACGTCGGCTGCGAGACATAGGTCTAGGGCAAGGGCCCTTACTAGATTACGTAGAACATTTGCCAAGAGGTCCTTGGGCAAGCAGATATTAAGTACATGATACATACAGTTTCATTTTGCTTCTCTTATATTTTGTGAATTGTTTCTTTTGGTAGGTGGAAGGTAATCTTTGCCCTAGACCAAGTGCCAACTCACGTAGTTACCATTTATAGAGACCAGTTTGATCGGCTCACTGATGATGAGGTATTCTTATAGTTTGTACCTTTGTAATGGCATCTCCAATCGTGAAGTTAAAATTCTGTTTATATATGACACGAAAGTGTATAAAGTGGGCCCCAATTGGTTCTTGTTACCTAGGTAATGTAATTTTTTTCCAACAGCATAACTAGATTGTTGTTAAATTGAGAATTTTTTTTTTCCAAATAGCATAACCAGCTTCTTATTTTTTAATACAAATAGTGTTGTTCCAAACAATTAATGTAAAAGTGATCAGCCCACTTTTCCTCCCTTCGGTCCCTGCCACACTTAAAATAAACCTTTATGTATTGGGAACACGTAAAACATGGGTTCTTGTATACGTACTTAGTCTGAACTAATTACACATTTAACTCCATTATCGGAGATGCCCTAAGTTATCCATGTTTGGGTCCATATTTTTGTTAAGCAATTTCATTTTGTTTCCTTTTCAGATTGTATGGGAGCCTTATGGAGAAGAGGTGATGGCAGCTTTACCTGATTATTGTCGTGTTGGGGGTGATATTTGGATGTCTTAGGTGCAACTTATATGCTTTGAGTTTGTGGAGTGGCATCTCCCTGACCGAGTCCTTCAACAGTTTGGATTCTTACAGGGAGTACCGGATCAATTTGACATTGACTGGAGGTTGCACGGTTTGGATAGACGTGGTCGCAAGAACAAGGATTGGGCAAGGGAGCATGCCCCATTCATCAACCTATGGGAGAAACCCATGAATTGAGTTGTACAAGGGGCATCTACAAACACGGCTACTGGGTACAATCACACGTATATGCAGTGGTACATGAGACACACACTTTTGATCATACAAAATCCTTCACACTGGGCTAATGAAGGCTTCCAGAGCACATGAGGAGTTGTCGAGTTCTTGGTAAGATCAATGTTACATATGTACTATATTATTATTATTATTTTGCCTATTGATGCACTACCTCATTTGATATTTAGAAGAACATAGCCGCATCTTTTCCTAAATGCTTGATATAATAAATCAATGTTAAGTATGTATTACATATAATTACATATGTTTTTTTTTTTGGGTGTTCGTAGGGAAGAAACTAACTGAAATAAAGATGATGAGGTCAAGTTACCAGCAGATATTGTGTTGACCCTAATCTTATGCTTTCTCCCCACTCCAAAAGCAAGAACCTGAACAAATAGATTGATATATGCTGTAAAAACCAAAATATTGGGGAACCTACAGAAAATTATGTCAATCAAATGCATCGATACTGATTAAATGAGAACTTACTTTTGCATGACTCTCCAGTGTCGCTTTGGCTGAACTTAAACATTCTCAGTATCTGCTGAACAAATAGAGGTTTACTGACCTAAGAGCAAGATTTACTCTAATAACTAAGAAGATGGATGGTGCGTATATCTCCAAATTCGCCCCGACATAAAATTCTTAATACATACAAAGTTGGTTTTATTTCTTCTTGCACTTGATATTTTTTTATGGCTCTTTATAGTACCAAACTAAGGTATGCTTTACATATAGTCTCTTTGATAATATTTATTTTTTAAAATTGGATATTGACTAGAGTTTGAAATAAAATGAAATGCTTATGGAACATTTTATGAAATGTTGTGTGGCTAGTTAAATGCCCACAACCAGTTAAATGATTATGAAGTTTTTGCCATTTTAATCTACACTCTGCTTAGGGGTTTGATTTTTCCTTGTCATTGTAATCTTTATTCTTTGTCTTTATGTAGGCGCAGTGTGTGGTTCATAACTATGGCATGGTTGATAAGGCCGAAAGGCTCCTACGGGCATCTATGACAACATTGGATCCCGAGGTGTTGGATTTGCTAGTCAAATTTTACGTGATAGGTGCTACCATGTGCTACATCAGGTGAATCGTCAAGATCGTTTACCAGAGACATTACCGTCCACTTCACGCAGGTCTAAGGAAAATCAGCCGAGTACATCACCGCTAAACATATGCCAAACCTCTTCATTCTCAACACCAATTTTCCAATTTCCTCAAATGTTAGCTATAGAGTCTTGCCTCGAGTCTTTGCAAAATGTGTTTTGTCCACAACACACTAATGATGACTCCCACTTCACCCAGCACATGTCCTACAATTTTATCTCTCCACAACCCACTATTGATGACCCGGTCGACACCCACCACACCTCAGACCCACTAGGTGACCATAATATGCCAAGTACATCTCCACTACACCGTACTAATGTTTCTCTTGTACATTATGAAGTAGAGGATACTATGGAGGAAGATGAGGTATTAACTGGGGTACGAGATCAAAGTGGTGGATGTGAGGGAGTTCGAAAGGGGGAGGAACATAGAAGAGAGGCTAAGGATGGTATGGTTGAGGAGGTATTGACTGAAGCTGACCACATGAGAGAGATTCCAATGTTAGATGGAGATCAATTAATAGAAGATGTAGTTCTACAGGTTACGGGGGATGGGAAGGATACATTAGGACAAGCGAAGCACCATACTGTTGGGGAGAGGGTTGGAGATGTAAAAGGAGGTGGACATTGGGGAAGGGGTCAAGGTAGAGGAATGGAGAGAGGGAGGGGGAGGGGGCATAGTTTGTTGCCCGAAGGTCCCTCCTAGCAGGTGGGGGTGTCCCAAGTGACTCAGTCGGAGGAACTTCAGTGTTATTCTAGAAGGAGGAGCAAAACACCAAGGGCACGTCAACCAGGTTGTGGTACATAAGTAGGTAAAATTAGACTCATACTTTTTGCTATTTTAGTGGATGGAAACTGCCTTATTTTGATACACGAAGAGGTCCACATATTTTGAGATAACATATTATGCTTTTGGTTAACAATTATGTGAAATAGCCTAGTCAAAACACACCCACTTTTAATACCCAAGGCTGTTGTGTATGATGAAATGTAGTAAGTGCTTCATCTAATTATTAGATGTTGATACTTTATGCATCGGATACATAGATGTATCTTGTAATTGTCCTTATGTATTGGATAGAAGATCTAATATTAGGAAATTGCTTTAGGATCTTGGATACCAAGTCTCAAACAAGAGATGGACTTTACTGTCCTATCTAATTGTGGTTGCTGTCAATTTCCTATTTTTGCATGAGAGGCTGCCAATTTATTTCGCATTTCTGGGCAGCGTTTTCTGGACAGTGTGTCACTTGTTAGCTTCTGGGTTACCCTTTGTTAGCTGCTACGTGATGCTAGATTGATGGCATTATACTATGTTTTTCGTGCCTTCATCGCTGGTTGTGTCTTCCTTATTGGTCCATATTTATCGTCCTAGATTGCTGCTACTCGTTCGAGCCAATCTGGGCTACTATTTTGGACCAAACCTGGGTTTGAAATGCTACTCCATTCAGCATTTGGCAGCATTTGACATATTTCTGAGATATTAGTATTCAACCATATCATTGAAATCTGAAGAGAGAATTTTCTTGAAAATAAAAAACAGCTCATCTCAAAGTCAGATTGATGCATCATTTATTGACCGAAAATTTTCAAAGAACATATAATCAGGTCTGGATTTAATAGAACTATAGCTTGTAGCTTCACAAACTTGAGTGTACTGTTACAGGTAACTGAACACAATTTTACCTAATAGAAGTACTTTGCAGATAAATTACACTGTTAGATCCCTGGAGAGAGCTAACTTTTCCTCTCAGCCAACAAAAGGATTATCTACCAGAAGATTTACGAATCATCGATGGGAGAACGACATTATTCTTTAATTTCTCTAGAGTAGACATGCATGGATAAGTAACTGCATAAGGCAAGCAGTTTAATATCGAAAATTGACTTTAATCGATAGGAAGCAATGTAGAGTCGGATCTATTATTACTCACAATCGACTTTCACTATTATATGAATTCTGTAAACTTCTTGTTTTCATTGTCATCATGAGGCACCTATTGGGCTTCTGCTTCGCCCAATTTACTTAATCTCAATACAGAAAGATGTGTTCATTTGCCAAAAAAGAGCCATGGAGGATGTGTTCATTTCACTGTTATGAACGTGCTGTGAAATATGGATACAGTGGCTACTCTAGGTTTTTTTTATTAGTGGTGTCATTAAATAATTCTATGTCAAAATCAAACTTGTCATATACCATATCGTGCAATATTAATAGAGTTGAAAACTAAATTACCAAATCTAAAATCATAGACAAATGGTTTTTTTTTATTATATTCTTAAATAAAAATTATTGTTGCATAATTTTTTTACTTTATCTACGTCAAGTTAAATACTTCATCAGTTTTTTAACTCGTGCAAAATACTCCTGTAGACACTCCGATTTTGACCCGGGATACTTGACCAAGCATTCCCGATGATGAAATAGACCAATCGTGCATACCTTGAGGCTAAGAACAAGACTTGAACTCACCAAACCACCCTAAACCATTCTAAACCCTCCTAGAACAACCTTAAACCAACCAAAATGACCAAAATACCCTTCAAACCATCCAAAATGCTCTTCAAAATAAACCCAAGCCTACAACATTTTCTAGTACATTCAAAACCCTCTTTGTTGATATATAATACGTCTCAATCTATTTTGAAATGAGGGAGATGTGCCCGTTTTACCAAAATGACTTGATTTCCTGACCTTCTGAAGGTAAAATGGTCACACACTTGGATGTCCAAATTATCTTGGGTTCAAACCACTTGGGTTAGAAAGTACACTCAATAAGCTTTCCAACGCTTCAAACCACGCACAAAACGGAGTTTGGTAGCACCCAGAGGAGCCCCGCAAAGTTTGGCCTGCAGGCCCTTTGAGCGCTCAAAGCCCCACTTTGAGCGCTCAAACCCTTCGCGCACCAGAAAATTTTCAAAGCATTTTTCAGCTGGTTTTCCACCTAAACTATGGGTCCCCCTGGTTTCTACAGCTTCGTTTTCACGCCAGAATCCCTCTAATAACATTCCCTCCCCAACTTGAATTGCAAATTCCAAATTCCCCCCATTTCTCTCTATATAAACCACCCTCCACCCATTGTTTAAAGACCCCTTGGCTGATCTCTTACTCTCTCACACCCTTCATCAGCCCTCTCCACTCTTTCTCATCACTTCAATCACGTTTTAGCCTTTCTCTCCGCCATAGCCACCACCCTCCATCATCTTCAACCTCCAAAACACCCAAAAATCTCATCTTTAAGACCAAATACACATGGGTCTTTAAGATACCAACTACAACAACCCCTCTCTCACTCCAATAAGCCATTTACAGCCCATACATTCCATCCATTTTGTCCAAACCCAGCTCTTCCATCAAACCCACCTCATCCAAGCCAAAATCACCATTTTAAGCTCAAATACTCCATCATCCACTCAATCAATCATCCAATCAGCCCTACACTCACTCTCTACTGTCCAAAACAACCCACATTACACTTATAAACATAGCCACTATCCACCCATTCATCAAACACCCAAGTTCAAGCCTTAATCAAAGCCAAAAGGTAGAAAATCATGTGAAAAATCACGTTTTGGTCATCCTAAGGGAGACAAGTGAGTTCATGGAGGTTCCACATACCTTCTATGAACTCACAAGGTCTTAGATATCAAGAAAAACTGATTTCAAAAATCTCAGCTCGAAATGGTTCGAGTGCTCAAACTGTGAGCTCGAGCGCTCATACTACAGTTTGAGCTCTCAAACTGTTTCGGCCATTTTGTTGTTTTTTGTGGTTTCTGATCATATCTTATGTTGGTAACATCATTATTATGGCTTTTTGGTGGTTCAACAACTCTCAAATCAGCTTATTTCACTCTTGTTCATTGATCAATGAAGCCAAAAGCCATAAAAGTGATGTTTCATCATCATCAAGCCATGGATGGTCCTATTTCATGAAGCAAACAGTGTATCTCACTTCTTTTAACCATGATCAGAAAGTTTTAAGTTAATACCAACATCAAATAATGGTCAGAAATCACAGAAACTCACAGCCTTTGAATGGGGCTTAAGCGCTCAATGCAAGGACTATGAGCGCTCAAGCCTTGCTCAGTCGTGGCATTTCAATCGTGTTTATTCCAGCCTTGCATTCTGTTTTCAATTCATGAAGTGTGTGTGCGTTGATGTTTGGCTAAGCCAACCTAATCTCAAAGTGTGTGTGGGTGTGTGTCGATGTTTGGCTAAGCCAACCTAATCTCGAAGTGTGTGTGTGTTTTGATGTTTGGCTAAGCCAACCTAATCTCAATGTGTGTGTGTGTGTGTTGATGTTTGGCTAAGCTAACCTGATCTCATCTCCCTCTCTCCCTAATCATGCTCATGAAAAGTCTAATGCTTACTTTCTACTCATGTGGACACCTCAAGATTATTTTATTCATGTTGTTGGAGTTTCAGTACATTATGCATCATCATATGTCATGTTGAACTAATTTGTGGTTCAGATGAGGGCAGTATGTTGCAGAAACATTCAAATCCAGAAGATGGCTTGAGCGCTCAATTCATCCCTTTGAGCGCTCAAACTGCCTTCTAAGCCATTCAAATCTTTTTCTCATTTTAGCTTGTTCTTGGCACTTTGAGTGTTCTGCAAAGTTTTAAACCTTTAAGTCTTCATTCCTTCTATACTATTTGCCTCATTTTGATCCATGAACAAGTTTTAAATCCGTGATTATGTGATTATGCCATTCTGTCCAGAAATCCAGATGCTATTTTTGAGTAAGCAATGGTGATTAAAACATGTTTTCATCAAACCAAAATCATTAAGAGCAACAGAAGCATGTTTGGGTTGAGGAAGGTTTGAGCGCTCAAACCCTCTCTATGAGCGCTCAAACCCCTAACAGGGGGATCAGATTGGTCTAGTCCTGTGGTGGTTTGTGATGCCATTTTTGGTTACTTTGTTATCATTCTGTGTAGGTTAACATTATCACTTACTGTTTGATGTTCTCGGTTGTTTATACTTGCATATCACCATCTTTCATGTAGATTCACGAAGCACAAGCATAGACCGTAATCCATTATTATGTTTATTACTATCATTACGTGGCCCCCATTCCCCATCTCCCGTTCTTGCTCAAAGTTGAATCATAAGCATTTCCCATAATCCCACAAAAGTCAAGTAGAGACCGATCTTCGAACCGGGCGAGGGGGGTGCCGTAAAACCCTTCCCCTCTCGTAACTGAGCTCCCGAACCTAAGATAGTATGGTGATGACGGACCAGTAATCTTTATCCATTGAATGAGGCACGAGTCAATCGAGTTTGGTTCCTCGGGGACAATCCGCTAAAACCCGGGTGGCGACTCCGAATCGATATTCGAGATATCCCTCCGGAGGTGCGTCCACAACTCCTTTGCTTCTAATTCAAGTTATAAAACAAAGGTCTTGGAGGCTCACAATAAGCATGCATTCGAAGGATACGTATTTTTATATATTTACACCTATTTTTATATTTATATATTTCAACACACTTTTTTAACCTTAGTGGGCACGAAGTGAGCACATGTTAGCATTTTTCGTAAAAGAACCTTAAAAGAAGACGCAACAGAAATAGAAATGAGTAAAGAATTCGGAATGGGTTGGAAAATACAGTACTAGTACTGTAAAAAGGATAGGTGTCAGCAGCCTATCTCATTAGGCTTTAGTAGGTTTTCATCTTTCAATTGCTAGACACATGTGTAGACCATAGATCTATGGGTTCAGTGGGAATTTGAAGTGGTGTCATATTACCATTGGTTATACTACAAACATATACTCTGTACTCGGTAAGTTTTGCAAAATTTTGGTTGACTGGGGTCAACTGACTGCTATAACATCGGCGTCGCCCCTGTATGGATATTTAGATGACCAACACTGAATTCGGGATTGTTGTATAAATTGTTGTTTGGCAGGACTAAATGGAAAAGTTGTTTTTTTTTTCATCTAAATGAGTTCCGAACTTAAAAGAGCAATGCCGTAAAGATTCATTTATTTCTCTTACAAGTCTTAGTGGATCTCACCATCGCGGGGTGACCGAAGAGGATGTACCTTATAAATAACTCTGCGATTCTATGTTTACATGAAGTGTTTTGAACCTAACAGACTAGAACTGAACAAGAATATGGGTAAATTCTGATAGATAAAATAGTTGTACATCTAAATTGATTAGGGTTTTTTTTTTTAGAAAGAGCAAGAACTTCAATTGATAGATAATATAGGTTACAAGAGAATAAACAGCAAAACCAATAAAGCTACATAAGAAAATGAAAATCTGAACTAGCTCTATCCAAAATAAACTCTCATGTTATTGATTAGGTTTTGATTTTCTAATCTTTGAACAATTAAATACCAAAATCCTACAAAATCGATACAATTCAGGCAGTCTAAACCCCTATGCACAAAAATAAGTTGGGGCACAAATCGCTACTACCAATTTTCCAGTTAGCAAGGGAGAATACCACACGAGGACCTCATAAAACCAAAAAAAAACCAACATGATAAAAGGAAAGGAGGTCCATAATCAAAAGAAATGAGACAAGGGACTACTA
Source organism: Vaccinium vitis-idaea (assembly GCA_963854785.1). NCBI lineage: Eukaryota > Viridiplantae > Streptophyta > Magnoliopsida > Ericales > Ericaceae > Vaccinium > Vaccinium vitis-idaea. Next base: position 12,645,635 of record OY978222.1, on the reverse strand, counting down.
ATAAGTCAGAAGAGTAGCCAGAGATTCACATGTCAAACTTTAGTAATTGAAGTATCTTTTAAGCGCAGGTCAACGATTTTTCAATTAATAGTGTTTATAATTAAAAATTATTTCAAAATGTGGATCAAAGTTATGACATTTTTAACATGAGATTGGCCATTTTACAAAAAAATTCTCCGAGGCTTGGAGATAGTCATCACCGGACCTTCTAGTTTAAGAAAAAAATAATGGTAAAAAAACTAGCATATCAATACAACCCACTATTTTTGAATGCTCTCAAAATGACTTGTCAAAATGAAATTCTATATATCAACGTGGCCACTTGTACCATTAATTAATATTGACCAATTGGAGAAGTCAAAATGACGTGACAGGCGGTTGGCATTTAAGGGCAAGTCACGGGTTGGCATTTAAGGGCAATTCACATGGTAAGTCGTGGAGTCACGGGTTGGTATACAATGGCAAGTCACAAATTGCGATTATACAATAATGCAAATCAAATGTGAGGACACGTAAGACACAATAGTGTTATCCAGTTATTGTATAAAAGGGAGAAAGAAGTATGATTTGGCACTTCATCATTTTATTGTATAGCATATAGCCAGGTATGAGGTACACAGTTCGTGACATATTTCAAGCAACGGGGCGTCATTGGCACCTTGATGACGATTTTCATTACCCTTTGAACCCAAACATGCGCTACACACCCACGGTTGTTAGAGAAATGAGATGTTCTAATATACGATTGCCGATCATTGATCCTCCCAATTCCACGTCGCCGAGCAGTTGGCATGGCGACTGATACTTCACCGTATTTGTGAAGAAGTCAATATATCATATGAACGAAAAGAGGAGGGGTTAATGGCTGAAGCTCATTTCTATACGGAGGCTAGTATGAACAAAGACGTTCAATCTGACATTGAGATGTCTGATGACGATGGGTGTACTTGAAAGTTATGCAAGCATTGGAAGATCAAAAACCATGGAAGTTATGCGACCATTGGAACTCTAAGTTCTTCTAATTCTGCAATCCATTTCCTTTTGTATTTTCGTGAATTGTTGGATGTGACTTTTATTTTCTTGTACTAGCGATCTCTCTATATTAATTCCAGTCTCATGTTCTCATTATATTTTGGACATTCACTGCAATTTATTCTTATCATTCGTTAGATTTATCAATGCCGATACAAAAACAAGAAGAAGTAAATTGTAGTTAATCAGATAACACAAAAAACTTAACGTACTTAGCAATATAATCAATACATGAATTAATTTACTTAACTTAAAGCTGACACACCACTTAACAAACTTAACAAATTACAACGTATTTCAGGTACTTAAAGTACTTAACGTACAAGCAATACATCGCATAACAGAGTAGGAGATCTACATTTCCTCATTAGACATAGTGTAGCCAGATAGATACTTCCCATTATTCAATGCGTTGTTGCGCTCGATTTCTGTTAGTTCTCGGTCATTTGCCTCCACCATCTCAGTTGTTAACTGAAGCAGGAAATATCTGCTCCTACTTATCAGCATCCTATTGTTCTCCTCTTTGATTCCAGCCACAGCGACTTCATACTCAAGCCTATTTGTTCTTGGCATATCCAGTGACTGACGATAAGGAATTCTTACTCCCATGTTCCGTAAACCAGCAACCAATCTCTCCTGCTCTTCAACCCTAAACTTCCATTCTTCTCGAAGACAAACATAGTAATCTTTATGGTTGGTTCTTTTTTCTTTCCAGTATGGGTCCTTGAACCTGTGAAGTATCCACACCCTAGAACTAGATCCTCTACCTGCCATTGTGATTGAAGTAAGTCACAACTATGAAGTACTCTATAGAAATATCGTAAGTTCAAAATTAATTTATAGACAGATAGTTATGAGCCATCTTGGAAACCAACTGAACAAAGTCAGTAGGAAACAAATCTTGCATATATGAATAAAGTTGTATAAAGGCTGGATAATACATCAAATATGAATAAAGTGGTATAAAAGATAATATCAATAAATAAAGAAGATGAATAAGGCTGTAGCAGTACAAAAGTAGATGTTGACTTGACCATCTATTGGTTGGCATTGAATGATTAATTACCAACCACCATTAAATTAATGTCACTGTGTGGCCACGTGAAATGTTTCATTTTCAGGAGCATTGGATTCCATTTATTATAAAAGGAGACCAACAAGGGTAAATAAAAGTCGATAGAAATATATGGTGCGGACAGAACTATATAATGACACAGGTATATCGGCAGGTCCCCATCTTGGCATGCTTTGTGAGAGCTTTGGATTCCAGTGAGAGCTGAATAAGGCTGAAAAAGTTTGTACAACCACTTCACATAACATGTTTTATTAGTAGCGATTATGCATAATACACTAGGAAGCCGAAAGTCTTAAGAAAGAGAAAATGAAACGGACACACGTTAGAGCACTTATAGTCATACTTTGCATATTGAAAAGGATTTTTTATGGTTAGGCATTTATCAGAGTGAATGCTCCCCAGTATAAATTTTCGGTATCTTTGTTGTTTGTCCACAACCATTTTTTATATCATCTGTGTTAATTTTTTTTTTTAAAAACCATATTTTTTTGGTTAGCTTCCATCATCTATACTCCTACTTTTAAATGTACATTTTCTACCTTTTGCATTCCACAAGTACCCCCAATGAATTCTTTAATACCCACCCCATCTCACGTCTCATCCCTGCCCCTTGGTAACCGACGCATCACAAGGCGTCTCACCGAAATTTGCAAATTCGAAACAACACAACGGCTCCAGCAAATTATATCTCCATCTGACCAATGGCCTTCCCTCACTTCTGTCGAACACACGACACTATCCTGAGGAAAAATCCCAGCTTCCCAGAATTCTCCCAACCACAGAACTCTGTCAGTCACGGAGGAAAGGAGAAAAACTGAATCCATCCTCCTACACCGCTTGCCGGCAAAGTGTTTCTACTCAGCGAAACCCAACGCAAGAAAAACATTTAACAATCTTCCACACTAACTGTTTCGACAAAAGAAGTCTTTGAATTCATACGGACTTCTTTTGGTCGACACTCATATAGTTTTACATACAGAACTCTAATGGCGGAGGAAGGCAGAAAAACCAAGTCCATCCTCCTACGCCACATGCCGGCAAATTAGTGCTTCTACCCAGCGAAACCTAAAGCAGGCAACACATTTATTGATTCCCCTCTTCATTGTTGTTTCCGCACACTAACTACTTGACGAAATGAGTTTTTGAATTCTTACGGGATTCTTTTGGACGACGCTGCAATAATTTTACATATTCCACATTTTAATCAATGGGTTTTCTTCCCATATAATTATGACGCGAAGTTTTACAAACCAAAATCGTGTGTGCTCCTAGAGTCAAATAGTCAAGATTACATTTCAAAATGACATGATGCCAAATATTATAAAAGCAAAAAACAATGAATTAAAATAAAAAATAAAAAACACACATTGATTATAATCTTCCCATTGGTTTGAAGCAACCATATTTTGTTGACGAATTCGTGTGAAGTAACTCCTCGTGATGTTTTTTGAAATGGTAGGACAGCAGCAGTAAACACTATCTTTTGCTTGTAGGGGACTAATCTTTATTTTGATGGGTTAGTTAGGATGGTTTCAACCATGATGCCACTGTTATATTAGATGAAAGTGATCGGCTAATGTGATACAGATATGACATTTTGTTCAATTAGAAAATTAATGGATTTATTGTATCTATAGTTTATGGTTGGCCATGGTTTATGCAAATACATGAGGTTATGGCGAATTCTAAAAGCCGAGCAGGGAATCTACGGGAAAAATATGATAGTATTGGTAATTTCTAAATAATCCGTGCATTCTATTTATTTAAACAGAGTTTAAAATTGCTTTTCCAACTCCTGTAAAAAAAAAAAAAAAAAAAGGGAGACATAATTTCTAATCGACTTTGCAATATTTTAGAAGTTATAATACATACTCCATGTACAATATTGCATTTGATTTTCCGCGTTCTTTTTCTTTTCCAATGTAGCTATCTCCATATGTCCCTATTTGGTTAATACACAATGGAGAAAACAGGTTTGGACGAGTAGATGAAAATGCAAAGTGACACATTCGTCAGAGGAAGAGATATGCCAGATTTACACCTGAACAAAGAGCAGAATTTATCCAAAAGAGCATGCAATGAAGATGCAATGAAGTTGGGATTCAAGCCAGTTTGAGTGTAGAAAACCGAAGGAAAGTGGAAATTGGCAAGTCGAGGATTGCACAGTTGCTATGGTATCAATTATGTATTTTCACTCATGATCAAACTGACAGTATGAATGCGAATCACTAGTTAATACTACCAACAGAAATTCACGCAAGCAATCAAATCCCACAACACAGAGATATACGTGGAAAACCCTAAATGGGTAAAAAAACCACGGGAAGGAATCAAAACCACTATACTCATTGTGCAGTTACAGATATACCTATCCAAACGATGTAAATCCTCACAACGTTCTAAGTATCACCTGTCGAGTCACACGTACACCGCACCCAGTGATCTTGATCGCCAACGCCTTGAATCGCACAAGCCTTCCTTGGATACTTTCGGAATCCCACCAAAAGTATTTCCTCGAAATCACTTCTAGATTGTAGAGAACTTCTTGGAGATGAACATGTAGTTGTATGATTGTTCGATTGTTTTGAAACTCCAAGGTATAATCACTCAATAGATGAAGAAACCTTTTTCTCTCTCTTCCCAAAAAGTGCGGCTGCTGTAAGTATGAGAGATAATGAAAAAACCCTAGCACATCGATATTTATAGAAGCTGTCCGTGCCTAACTTGCTTGACGGTTGCTCGAGCAAGTCCTGAACTTATTCTTGGCAGAAGAGTTGCTGGATATGTTGCTTGAGCAAGTCTTGAGCAACTTCTGAACTAGTAAAATAACCTACCCAACTCACCACTAAAAAATATACTATCGCACTCTCAACCATTACATAAAGAGATGATTCATTTCCACACCTAAACAGACACTCTAAAAAATAAAATTACAACTCGATGTAATTGTGTGTCTTGTCAAACGGAATTGCCAAAACAAAGAACTCCGGAACTTGGTCCTTACAGTTCTGTATTGTTGAAAACTTGAAATTGTTTTAGGCAACTGCTTGGAACTTCCACAACTACATTTAAATAACTGTAACGGCAACCTCTCTTGTTTTTAATTGCTGAAAATGGTTGTTTCACTCTTGGAACTGCTGAAACTGATATTTGAACAGTTGGAACAGATATTCTAACTGCTGGATCTGCTTTTTAAATTGCTGAAATCAGTTTTCCCATGTCAGTTGATCTTTCTGTTGAAAAACATAGTTAGTAAGCTAAGGCATGCGTGATCAAAAAAAAAAAAGCTAAGGCATGCAGCTTCTTCTTGCGATAAATCTTTTGCTTTTGCAATTGCGCAATGGGGCAAAGTAGATAGATAGTTCAGTTTAGTTTTGATGATGTCATCAAGTGTAATGAGTGGAGAGAGATAGAGAGAGAAATGAGGGAAATGATGATGTCATCAAAACTAAAACTAAAACTAAACTGGAAAACGAACAGGACCATTATAGCTTTACATACAAATTCTTTCCAATAAAAAGTAGTCTCCCTATACAAGAATGGTACCAATTGAACCATATTATAGAGTGTGTTTGAGAAAGTGGAAAGCAAAGAACTAGGAGCAAATAACTGAACGGATGCATGAATTAGTGAAATTATGGTCAGTAACAAAAATGCGTGTATTTGATTCACTGATACAAATCAAGGGATGGTCTCCAAAATGGAACAAGTCTTATTAGTGTCTCCTCATCAAGATACAATCAAGTGGCTGTAAATATGGTTGATTACTGTCAGTATATCGCAGGGACGGATCCAGAAATCCAATTCAGTGGGGGCATGTTTTTAATTATAATCGTGCAATTTTTTTCCAAGTCAACGATTTTGTAAGAGACAAGAAATCGTGTAAGATTGATTCTAAATTTCATATAAAATAAGAAATTATTGAAGGTTAGAGACCATTGTAAAATATCTCTATAATTAAAAGATATCTAAGTTAAACAATTTTTTCATGATTTTGTATCATTTTCTTAAAAAGAAGGAAGAAAATTAAAATTGAGGGAAAAAATGTTAGGGGAATTGTTATTGCCATTATAGATTCAAAATATATAATAAAACTACCAAGTTGTTGTACAAAGATTATTGTTGGTCTAGTGGCAAAGAGGGAAAACAATTAATTTTGGAACCAAAGGTCTAGGGTTCAAACCTCAACAATCACTCTCATTTGATACTAACATTTCAAATTTTGTGGCTTAAAAAAGAAGGGAGAGGAGGAGTTGAACTCGCGACCTACTTTTTGGAGGCAACGCGATTTACCACCAGCAACACACTGGTTATATTACTAAACCCGAGACAAAATATATATATACAAAACTTATTCCCAAATTTTTTTATTTTTTTTTCGTTGACAAGTGGGGGTCAACGGGGGCACGTGCACGTGCCCCCGCATGCCCCCTGGATCCGTCCATCGCATCAAGTGGCTTGGATATGGTGCTGCTTTTCTTCGCTGTAAGATTCCGAAGTGATTGACACTCAACTTTGTAGCCCAGTGGTTTTGTCATGTTTTTAAACAAGAGAGAATCCACTAGGTAAGAGCAAAATCTGATGGAATTTATTAGTGGAGTAACTGGTAAAACAAAACCACCATTAGAGTGAAACAAAATATGTAACTGTTGCACGTGGCAAAACCGCTAGTTACACGAAAAACACATGATGTGATGGTTGTTAATGGTCAATTGGGCAAAAATGGCAATGTGTGGTAGTGGGTTTGACAACGGTAATCTTACGGGTACAGACCATTTTGTACATAAAATGTACAAATCGCTCTCGGGGACCCACTTTTGGGTCCCACACGATTGATCCAAACCGTTCATTATTTTTAGAACATTTTTCCGAGGGGCTCCACAAAATTTCAGCTCAATCGGACGGTTAGAAGTGCTTGAACCAAAATCACGCCGTTTCGTTTTGTTCGGATCACTCGTGTGGGACCCAAAAGTGGACCCAAAAGTGGGTCCCCGAGAGCAATTTGTACATTTTCTGTAGAAAATGGTTTGTACCCGTAGCAAGATCTGTTTGACAAGGATATGCCAATGACTTTGAAAAAGAAGATAAAGTTTCTATTGATTTTTGTAGATACTAAGAGGTTGTGAAGATACCAGAAGCAAACTAACGAATATGCCAGATGGGCTAAGGCAGCAGCTAAAGGCGTGTTTGCTAATCACGCTTTCAGAAGGTGTATTTGCAAACAAGCTTTTAGAAGGTTATTATGCAAACACGTTTTTAGTAGTATAGGAGTATTATTATTTTTGGTCATTTTGTATCATAGAAAGCTTGTTTAAGATGCACGTTTTTTAAAGGCGTGTTTGGTAAACACGCTTTCAAACCGGATTAGGATTAATTTAATTTTTTCGACTAGTCTGTCTTAACCCACTGTGAAAGTGTGAAACAAAATAACGTTTTTTAGAAAACATGTTTGCTAAAAATATTTTCACGTACTTTAGGAATAATGTTAGAAAACACTTGTTTTATTTAATTATAAAGTTATAAAGAAAAGGGTAAACCGGCTAATCGGCCCAGCTTTGCACTATAAAAGGTTACCAAGGGGAAAGATCCAAGCGTTTGAGCATTGGACCGACACAACTTGTCGTGTTGTGTTGTGTTGTCATTTTCGACAATAAATGCCAGCACTCAGCAGCTTCAGTTCAATTTTTTCCTGGCAGATCTGAGTGACCCGAAGTGCCAGGCTAGCTTCCTCAGTGGAGACGTCAGACGTGGTTTGGAGCCCACGAGGAGTGCGGTTGACTAACTCACTAACTCTACTCTTCTAATTCTGTTGATGTACGCCGCCTGAAAAAAAGAAAAAAAAAAAAAATCTGACTGGCCCGAGAGTGGGTTGAACGGTTGGCCGATTCGACTGCTGAGTCAAAGCGGTTTTTACAAATTAGGCCGGTTTTCAAAACAAACGATTTTTAGTGTCTGTTCGGACCGGACCAAGCACCGGTTGACAGGCCAACCAGTTGAACCGGACCCGACTGCTTGAAATGTGTTTTCGAAGTTTTGAACATATGCAGCATTTAATACTGATTCATTAAAGATTAGTTAAAATTTCCACCCAGATCCGTCCTGAAAAGTGTAAAAAGGTGGTTGGAGTCGTTTTTTTCCGACGAAATATGTATGCTTTCATGCTTGTCAACTTGAAAGTGAGTTTTTTTGTGAATCTTGAGAGGTTGGGAAAAAAAAGTCAGCTGAACTGTAAAAAAACAACCGACATATACCCAGAGCAAAGGGAAATGGATAAAACCGCGATCCGTGTTTCTCTAAGGGATTGCCGTCAGACATTGGAAAATTCATAAGAAGAATGGAGGGATCACAATATGGTTAAATTTAAAACCCACCTTCGTTCAACACGCAGTGTTTTTTGTGAAAAAATTTTCGATTGCTCATGGGTAGTGTCTTGAAAAAGGTCTTGTTAACGTTTACCCAATAGGTACACAATAAGCACACAAACAAACAAAAACGGAGTACGTTTGCAAGTCTAATTGGAAATAGTTCCAACGCGGTTGGAGCGCGGAAAAAGAGTTCCATTACAGGTAGAGCCTGAGTCCCTTCCAACCAATCGCAAGTTTTATTATCTATTCGGAAAGAGTCAGATTCTCATCTTTTTTTAGTTTAAGTAATTGGTTCGTCCGATCGCCGGGAGGGAGTTCCATAACTGGCAAAGCCGTCAAGTCTCGCCTGGGTACGAAGTCATTTTTTAGTGTCACTCAAAACCAGTGCTCACCCGACTGAAATTGATTATCAGAAATAATAGTATATGCAAGGAAAAGATTTGCAGGGAATCACGCAGAGAAAACCTCGCGGGGCTCAGTACGGATTCCGAACGATTAATCCGAGCTGCTCAAGAATTTTAGGAACACATTTCAAGTGGGCCTGCTAAAAATCAGCTACATCCGATATGTTTAGATACTCAATCCAAACTTTCATTTTTTCTTTTTTCATCCGAGTCATTCAAAAATGAAAGTTTGGATCAAACATCCACACATATCGGATGGAGCTGGTTTCTCGCAAGCCCACTCGAAATGTGTTTTTCAAATTTTTGAGCGGCTCAGATCAACCGTTTGGAATCCGTACTGGCTCCCGTAGGGCCTTCCTTGCATAATTCCTTGCAAATCTTCCTTGCACATATTATTTTTGTTTTTAAAGTGTCTCTCGGGCCTACAGTGGATTTCATTAAGTGCTGACAAACTGAATTAAAATAGTGAGTTTTTATTGGGCCCGGTCCAAGCTAGCAGTTGAGCCACCATGTGCCGGATTATTTAAGCCGATTAATACTCATTTCAGATTACTCGTACCTACTGCTTTCAAACTCAATGCACAATGGTGAGACGAAATGATAGTCTTCATTTTTCTCTATTTGATGTCTCTTACGAAAAATTAAGGCAAGAGAGAGGCAACTGTTGACATAGTGAGGTGTAGACAACTTTCAGTAGTGGGTCTATCACGGGAGTGTAGGGGGCGGAGCCCCCACAGGGACAACAATATTTTTGGACCTCGGGGTATAATTTCGGTCATGGGACCCGACTTATTTATTTAGCACTTTGTTAAATTTTAGGGTCATCAATTTTTAGAGAAAAATAGAGAGAGGCAAGAGAAAACGCAAATCTCAGAGAGATTGCAAGAAGACTTGTACTCTAGTTTTCGATTTCATAATGGACTAGTGTGGCTCTCGTGGTTTTTTCCTCACGTTGAGGTTTTCCACGTATATCTTGTGTCTCGTTTTTTTTTTCCATTTTTATTACGCACGACTGTTTGTTGTTCCAATTTCCTAACAACTGGTATCAGAGCCGCAGTTGCAATAGAGTTTGTTCAACAGGTTAGGGTTTAATCTCGTTTGGTAGGCTACGTTTTCAGTGGGAGCTATGGGTTCTGAAGAAGACAAACAGAAGATGGACAAGTTTGATGGGTCAGACTTCGTGTTCTGAAAAACACAAATAGAAGACTATCTGTATCAAAAGGATCTTTACCGGCCGTTGATGGGTAAGGAAAAGGGGAAGAAAACTGGAGAGTGCAACGAGGATTAGGACGTTTTTGACAGAAAGGCGTTAGGGGATATTCGCCTCTCTTTTAAAGTCAGTCACCCACAACATATTGAAGGAAAAAACAATGGAGGATTTTATGGCAGCGCTGAAAAAGATGTACGAGCAACCATTTGCTGCGAATAAGGTGCATCTTATGAAAAAACTGTTCAACTTGTCTATGACAGAAGGGGTTTTACTTTATGTCACATCTCAGTGAGTTCAATACGATTATTGATCAACTTATGTCTGTCGATATCAAGTTTGATGATGAGGTTCAAGCTTTGTTAATTCTCTCTCAGTTGCCAGAGAGTTGGCAGGGTACTGTTACTGCAGTCAGTAATTCGACAGGGAAAGAGAAGTTGAAACTGAGTGAGGTTGTTAGTTTGATTCTGACTGAGGAGGTCAGAAGAAATTCGATTGACAGTTCAGGTTCAGACACTTCAGGTTCAGCCCTAAGTTTTGAGCAGCAGAGGGGCAGAAGCCAGAGTAAGGGTGGTCAGAATCCGAACAGGAATAAGTCGAAAACGAAGAGCGGTAAGGGAAATCGGGCTAAATCTCAAGTTCAGCCCATCAAAGGTGAATGTTGGAATTTTGGTCAGATAGGCCGTATGTCACAAATTTGCAAAGCACCGAAGAAGAATAATGGTGGGCAGGAGGCTCATGTTGTGCATGATGCACTTATTCTTGCTATGAACAGCGACGCTGAATCGTGGGTGATTGATTCGAGTGCCTCATTCCACACCATTGCTAACAGGGAGATTCTGCAGAACTATGTAGCAGGGAACTTTGGGAAAGTATACATGGGGGATGATGAGCCATGTAGTATTGTGGGAAGAGGTGATGTTCAGATTGCAACGCAAGGGTACAAATGGTGTCTGAAAGATGTCAGACACGTTCCGAATTTGAAGAGGAATCTTGTTTCGGTTGGACAGCTTGCAGCAGCAGGTTATACATCGACATTAACAGGGGACACGCGGAAAGTCTCCAATGGTACCATGGTGGCGTCTAAATGAAAGAAAATTGGTATACTTTACTTGACTTCAGATGGTAGCGACACACTTGGTGTTGTAGACAGCAAGGAGAGTTCAAATCTGTGGCACAGAGGATTGGGACATATGAGTGAGAAGGGAATGAAAGTTTTGTAGTCGAATGGGAAACTACCGGGGTTAGAGTCAGTGGATATTGACATGTGTGAGGATTGCATCTTCGGTAAACAGAAATGGGTTAGCTTTCAGAAAGGCGGTAGGCCACCCAAGGCTTAGAAGCTAGAGCTTGTCCATACAAATGTTTGGAGTCTAGCTACTGTGTCTTCTCTTGGCGGTTCTTATTACTATGTTACCTATCGATCACTCGAGGAAGGTATGGGTATACTTCATGAAGCATAAATCAGATGTCTTTGAAGTCTTCAAGAAGTGGAAGGCCATGGTTGAGAATGAAACAGATTTGAAAGTGAAGAGGTTGAGGTCTGATAATGACGGAGAGTATGAGTTGGGGGAGTTTAAGAGAGCCTGCGGTCTATTGGGGATTCGATTAAAAAGGACACCTCCAGGGACTCCGCAGCATAATGACATTGCAGAGAGGATGAACAGGACCTTGACTGAGCGTGCTAGGAGCATGCGGATACACGCAGGGGTTGCCTAAGATATTTTTGGCACATGCAGTCAGCACAGCAGCATATTTGAGCAATCATGGGTCATCAGTTTCGTTGAACTTGGGCATGCCAGAGGAGGTTTGGAGTGGTAAGAAGGTAAATCTCTCACATTTACGTGTTTTTTGTTGTGTGTCTTATATGCATATTAGCGATAAAGACAGGGATAAGCTTGATGCTAAATCACAGAAGTGTTTCATTGGGTATGGCTGCGATAAGTTTAGTTATTGATTTTGGGATTACAACAATAGGAAGATAATCAGAAGCAGAAATGTTGTATTCGATAAGAGGGTGATGTACAAAGACAGTGATAACAAACAGAGCAGTGGGAGTAGTACTTTGGATGGGGAATGTCCGAATACTTTGGATTGGAAGATCTTCCAGATGACAGTGGGGTTAAGCAAAAGTCTGGTCAGGCAATGGAGAGAGCTTTAGATGAGACAGTTTCAGAGGGGACAGTTTCAGATGGGGTAGATCCAGAGACAGAGACTAGTTCACCGGTCAAAGAGTTGAGAAGGTCAGCCAGAGTAGACAAGTCGAATCCGAAATACAATTCTTCGCTGGATTACTTGCTTTTGACAAATAGTGGAGAACCAGAGTGCTATGATGAGGCTTTGCAGGTTCATGAGTCAGCTGAGTGGAAGACTGCGATGCAGGAAGAGATGAATTCTCTTCATTCTAACGGTACTTGGCAGTTAGCTCAACTTCCTGCGGGAAAGAAGACCTTGTAGAACAAATGAGTTTATCGACTTAAGCAAGAGAGTGATGGCAAGAAAATGTACAAGGCAAGATTAGTTGTAAAGAGCATCCAACAGAAGGAGGGGATCGATTATATAGAGATATTTTCGCCGGTTGTGAAGATGGCCATTATCAGAGTGGTGTTGAGTTTGGTTGCTGCTGAGAATCTCTACCTTGAGCAGTTAGATGTTAAAACTATTTTTCTTCACGGGGACTTGTATGAAGAAATCTACATGAAGCAGCCTATTGGTTTCATTGTGAAAGGCAAGGAAGAGATGGTGTGCAGACTAAAAAATAGTCTGTATGGTTTAAAATAGGCTCCCAGACAGTGGTACAGAAAGTTTGATGGTTTCATGCAGCGCAGTGGCTACACAAGGTGCAATGGAGATCACTGTTGTTATTTTAAGAGGTTTGAGTCTAGCTACATTATTTTATTGCTCTACATAGACGATATGCTTGTAGCAGGATCCTATGTTAAGTAGATCAATAGGTTGAAGTAACAGTTGGCAAAGGAGTTTGCTATGAAAGATCTGGGTGCAGCTAAACAGATACTTGGGCAGAGAATCAGCAGGGATACGGCTCAGGGGACTTTGCGGTTGAGTCATACTGAGTATATTGAACGTGTTCTGGAGAGGTTCAATATGTAGAGTGTCAAGGCAGTTGGCACACCATTGGAAGTCAGTTCAAACTTTCTCAGGGGCAATCACCCAAGACAGATGCAGAAAGAGAGTACATGGCCAAGGTTCCGTATACCTCAGCCATTGGTAGCCTGATGTATGCGATGGTGAACACGAGACCAGACATTGCCCATGCAGTGGGAGTTGTGAGCAGGTTTGCTAGCAATCCAGGAAAACAGCATTGGGAAGCAGTAAAGTGGATTATGCAATACTTGAGAGGTACCACTGATTTGCCACTTTGTTTTGGGAGAGGAAATTTGACGATGCAGGGATATATGGATGCAGACTTTGCCGGTGATCAGGATAGGCGGCGAAACACCACGGGTTATATCTCTACTATGGGTTCAACAGCGGTGAGTTGCGTTTCACGTCTGCAGAAATTAGTGACATTATCCACGATAGAACTGAGTATGTGGTTGTGACTGAGGCTGCAAATGAGATGATTTGGTTGAAAAGTTTTTTTGGAGGAGTTGGGCTTGAAGCAAGAGAACTGTGTTATTTTCAGTGACAGCCAGAGTGCTATACACCTTGCCAAAAATCCAGTGTTCCACGCCAGGACGAAACACATTGATTTAAGGTACCATTTCATTCGTTCACTTTTGGAGGATGGGGATTTGTCACTAGAGAAGATTTTGGGGGACAAAAATCTGGCAGATATGTTGACCAAGTCTGTTACTGTTGAGAAACTGCAGTTGTGCACAACTTCAGTTAGCCTTCATACTTGAAGAGATGATGGGTCTGCAGCCACACCAAGAGGGGTCAGATGACTACGTCCATGTTGATTGAGATTATTTTGGGGTTTTGCAGTTGTTTGTTTGTTGATGCTTCGGTTATCTTCAAGTGGGAGATTGTTGGGGTGCAGACAACCTTCAACGGTGGTGTATCCCAGGGGTGTAGGAGGCAGCGCCCCCACCGGGGGGTGAGGGCGGAGCCCTCACAGCGTAAACGATATTTTTGGATCTCGGGGTGTAATTTTGGCCATAGGGTCCGACCTATTTATTTAGCAGTTTGTTAAATTTTAAGGTCATCAATTTTTAGAGAAAAATAGAGAGAGGCGAGAGAAAACGCAGATCTCAGAGAGATTGCGAGAAGACTTGTACTCTTGTTTTCGATTTCATAGTGGACTGGTGTGGCTCTCGTGGTTTATCCGCGTTGAGGTTTTCCAAGTATATCTTGTGTCTCGTTTTTCTTTCCCGTTTTTCATTATGCACGACTGTTTGTTGTTCCGATTTCCTAACATGACATCCAATCTTGTCCCACAACTCGCAAGTTAAGTACATCATAAAAAAAAAAAGTTTAGCACCACAGAGTTTCTCTCCACCCGGAAACAAATTTTTTTACTGTGTTTGAGCTCTAATCGGATAGCGTTAAGTAATTGTAAGCATCACAGAATTCATTAGGTCCTTTGCAACAATACGCGTCAATAGCTAACAAGGATCTTGCAAGTAATTATTTGGTGGTTCTTGGGTAGAGGTGTCAAACGGGCCGTGCCGTGCCGGCATGGCCCATTTAGTTTCGTGCCAACCATGCTTCGTGCCGTGCCGTGCCGGCCCGTTTACTAAACCGTGCCATGCCGGCCCGTTTACTAAACCGTGCCATGCCGTGCCGTGCCATTTTGTAATCGTGTCGTGCCGTGCCGTGCCGTGCCATGCTCGTGCCGGCACATCTCCGATTTTCGTCGAATTTTTTTTCCGAATTCCGTTTAATCTAGCCGAGTTGTCGGGAATTTTTTTTTATATGTATCTAATAACAATAGCTTACGAGTTACAATGTAACATACTATTACTAACATTCAAAACAAACTCAATCAACTCCAAAATGACACAGCAGCTGCTGCAGCAACATGAGTTATTACTTATTCCCAGTAGAAAATAGAAAGCCCAATTGGAAACAATTAGCAAGGCCTTTCTTCCAATGACATCCACAACAAGATTTGGATCGTAGAATCATAATATTCCAAATGATTCAGAGATGGAACAAAAAAACTGAGATAAGTTCAGACATGGGACAATATCGATTATCTTGATTGTGTTAGGATCACGTGGCCACTATACATTAAACTACAACACAATACTTAGTTTGTTATCAACTACATTCAGTGTATATATTTTAAAGGTTATTACCAAATCAATTTTTACGATGGTCGATCTGAACCGTTAGAGTTTCGCGTCTTGCCAATATCATCACTGTCGCCAAAATCAGATATCATCAGATATCGATGACCGCGTGATCGGATAACATTTAATGTATTTCGAGGCATTAAAGTCCAATAGTGGACAACCCGAGCTCCAACTAGTTTTTTTGGGGTGATTAGAACCGTCTATCTTTTACATATAATGATATAACAGAGTCCACCATTCGTACGAAAAAAATTTAAGTGGATCATATATCCGTAGCCATTTAATCATAAGAAAAGTATTATAAAAAAAAGCAAACAGGGTCTAAATCGACAAGTTTTTTAAACCCGATCCGAGTCAAAATTTTACTAGAATAATTTACTAAATAAGTGCAACAAAATGAACGGCCTTGATTGTTAAAATAGTTTGTTTATCGAGATTCGCTTCATATTTGTACCAAAGATTATTGACAAATACATTACATATGATTAAAAAATACAATTTTTGTCACAATAAATCTTAACCAATGCTAACTTGGGTTAGAAAAAAAAAAAAAAAATCGAGCCGTGCCCCGTGCCGTGCCGTGCCGACCCACTTTCGTTCCGAGCCCGTGCCGTGCCAGTCCAAGATCGTGCCGTGCCGTGCCCAGCCCGTGCTGTGCCCGTCAAAAACCGTGCTCGTGCCGTGCCGTGCCACATTTAAACGTGCCGTGCTGTGCCACATTTAAACGTGCTGTGCCGTGCCGTAATCGTGCCAGCCCGGCCCGTTTGACACCTCTATTCTTGGGCATCACTACGTGATATTCTAATGCCCATCTTTGCCAAACATTTTTTTTTTGGGGGGGTCTATGAGGTAGGGAGAAGTGTCGGGCACTATATGACGATCCCCTAAGATCTCATATAATTTTTCTGGATCTCCGTACGTGGCAGCGGCCAACACCGCATGTGGCAGGCCCACATGGTGATTTGATTCTGCAACCAAGAAAAATGGCAAAATCACAAAAAATGACAAAAGCATGTCATTTATTGCACACTAATAGGAAAATAGTTGTAAGATTGTCACTAAAGTGAAAATGCATTTGCCAATTGAATTCTAGGGGTGCTCACGGTCCGGATCGGTCCGGATTGGCATGAATCCAATCCTAATCCGCGAGTCACGGTTTTTTGAAAATACAATCCGTGTCCGATCCAAAAGTCTCACGGTTCGGTTCCAATCCGAACCGCGAGTCACGGATCGGTTCCGGATTAATCCGCGGATTTTCAACTTATTCGGAAAAAACAATAAACAAAGGCAGTAAAACACTAGCAAGTAGCAAATGCACTAAATAGAAAGTTCAAAGTTGGAAATCCCAATAAAAAAACAACAAAGGCAATAAAGCAGATAGTTATATACATATTGTTAACTATAATTATATATAATTTTATCACTTTTATAATTATAGTTATATAAATATTGTTAATTTCGCAGACTTACGGTTTGGTTATACTGTTGTAGAAGTAATGGTGTGAATATTGTTATATAGATATTGTTAATTTAGCAGACTTACGATTTGGTTGTACTGTAGGAATTACGGTGCGAATACTATTGTAAGAGTTATGGTGCGAATATAATTATATTTAATTAACCATATCTATATAACTATATAACTATATAACTATATATATGTATATTTTAAAAAATTATATATAATAAAAATCTCACGGTCCGGATCGGTTAATCCACGGTTTTAAAATCAAAATCCGTGTCCGATCCAAAAGTCACGGTTTTTTATTTTTTGAATCCGTGTCCGGACCATTAATCCACGGTTAAAATCCAAAAGATACGGATCGGTTCGGTTCGGACCAGATTCACGGTTCACCGGTTTTTTTGAGCAGCCCTATTGAATTCCTCACCTGCTGCTACGCCACTTGATTGTTGTGGGCCCCCTATTTCCACATTGGGCCTATTGGTTTTAGGCCTTGTTTCTTCTATAGATTTTAGGTGTATTTCATGAAAATCTCATAAAATGAATATTTTATGGAGGAGTGATAAAATGAAGTTGTTTTCGAAACTGATAAAATGTAGTGGTTTTTCTTTAGATTTTAGAAAGATTTTATGAAAATCTCATAAAATCACTTTTACATTTTATGTTTTGAGATTGAAGTGTCATAAAATGTGAGATTTTATGTCTCAAAAATCTGTTGAAGAACACACCCTTACTTCTATTTATGGGTGTAGAGTGTGTATAGTACACATAGTGTCGAGCACACATTATTTTGATTGTGTTTTAATTTGTCTTTTAACATGCCACCTGAATTCCTCACCTGCTGCTACGCCACTTGATTGTTGCGGGCGCCCTGTTTCCACATTGGGCCTATTGGTTTTGGATCTATTGAAGGAGAAGAATTTGGGTGTAGAGCGTGTATAGTACACATAGTGTCGAGCACACATCTTGACTGTCTAAAAGCGTTTTGAATTGTCCAAACTTTAAAGAGAGAAATAAGAGAGTGAGAGAGGTGAAGGGTTGGGAGAAATTTGGACTATCTAAAATATTTTTGGACGGTCGAGATTCTCGCTCGGCACAATGTGTACCATACCTGCTCGGCACCTAAAATTTTCTCGTATTGAAGGGAGGAGGCATGCAGCCAGGGGTGCACAAACACTGGGCCAGACTTATACTAGATAATCACGAGATTTGTGTATTCTCAAGCTCCGCCCATTAATAATTGAGCTTCATTTAATATGCTCAAGCGCGGACCAATTAAAATTTTATTTTCTCAAGTCCAACCAACAAACTCATTTAATTTTCTGAAGCATGCTATCACAAACATATACTCCATTAACCATAATGATCAAGGAGGACCTTCAACCAAAAAATTAAGGAGACCAGCAAGAAGAATAGTAAAAAACTACTCCCTCCGTTCCAAATTATTTTCCCCTTTTGGATGTGCGTACATTTTGCACGCAAAAAATAATGTACAAACATTAATTTTTTTCAACAAACTTTACACCAATTTAAAGATCTCATTGAAAAGAAAAAATTGGTATAATTCTTTTTCAAAAAAAGTTATCATAATTGCACGCACTCCCAAAAGGGTTAAACAATTTGGAACGGAGGGAGTATATGGATGACAATTTCTCCAAACCCGATGGATACCCGCCCCACCCCCAGCTATTTGGAGGCGGATATTATTTGATTTTTCATCCAATAGGAGCAGGTATGGTAGAACTTAAAGAATCCCTGGTTGAAAATGGAGCGTGTATGATTTTGTGATACCCATCTCCGAATACCCGTACCCGCCCCGTTTCAAATTGTATACATATTTTTATGACTATTTGTAGACACCCCAATTTTAATCCAAGTGTTCCTTCATCATCGTCTCTCATCCGAGACTCGAATGACATAGGTCATGTCACCATCAGGTCGCCTCTTGATCGAGGCACCCGTGTCTGTCGCTCGAAAATCTGGCTAAGTATGGAAAATTAACTTTTTTGGGAAGTTTTGATTTGACCAATAAAAAGTCCCGGTATTTGTTCATTGAATTTTTCTAAGCACAATGATATAATCGGATGCTCTTTTCGAGTACGGGAAGATTATCTTTCGGCCCTTTTCTTCGGAGAAAAACGTGCCGTTTTTCGCCTTTGTACCAAAGTGGGGGGATGAGATTTTGATTGGATTGGGATATCAAAATTTTGGAAATGCCATTGTTTCCGAAAGGGGGGTACTTCCTTATTTTCATAAATAAATTAAAGTAACGAAAACTCAAAACTGTAATCTTTACTTAAGTTTGGTTTATGAAAATAAGTACCCCTGTGCATCCCCAATGATGAAAGCAATGCTCAGAATACCTTGAACAGCTATTTGGAACTTTGGAAATCCTAGCCGTACGGCTCACCTGCGTAAGCCGTGCGGTTTACTTTCTTCAAAACAAAGCCGTACGGTTCTCTCATATAAGCCGCACGGTCAACCCTTCTAGCCGTGCGGCTATGTGTCAGAAAATATTCGAAAATCTGTCAACAGAAGCATCTCATCATTTTGGAAAGATTTTCAGCAGATTTTATTCCTTTTGTATGCCTATAAATGAAGCTCTCGTCTTCCATTTTTTTCCCAGAGCAATTTCCAGGTTATTCCGACGACACGTCGGAAAATTTTCAAGTTACCTCCTCCGTCCAAAATCTCATCCAAAACCTCCATAAAAACTTCAAATCAACTCTGTTTTCTTCACTCAAAAGCTTCCAGTAATATCAAACTCCTTACCTGAAGTTCATATCCGAAATTTCCGAAGTTCTCGGGCTGTTCAAAGTCTCCAGTAAGGTACAAATCGCGTTTCTTTAAGTCGGGGAATCGCCCGGGTCGAGGATAGTTCCAATAACTATTTCTAGGCTCGGGTGGGCACGTTTTCAATAAAATTTAGCTTCTCAGGTCTGTATCGGGCGATAATTCTTGTTATCGTAAGGTACGACCTTCAAAGGGAAGTACATTTCGTTGTACTATTCATTTTTAGCATAAAAGAAAGTTAATGGAAGTTATTTTTACCAAAAAAATCAGATTTTTAAATAAAACATAGCTCCTAACCAGAAACAAAATTTTAAAAAAATTTCCAAGATGTTAACCGTACGGCTAACCTTTTGGGAAAAAATCCTTCCCCTGTTTCCCCCTGCTCATGCTCTATTTTATAGACTCTCTGTGTTTCTTTTATTGCCATTTGATTTCATTTAATTTTATTTCCGTTATGGTTTCATTAATTATTATTTTTGCTATTTACTTGTTTATTTGTTAAAGTTTGCAATAAAATATTTTTCAAAAATCCCACAAATTTAGTAGAGACCGGGAAATTCCCAGGCGAGCGGGGTGCTTTTCGACAAAACCTTCTCCGTTCGTAACTTGGCTTCTGAATCCAAAGAATCTTTTCAAAGATCAAATCCATTTCCAAAACGGCACAAGAGTCATCAATATTTTTCAACGGTTTCTCGGGTACCAAAATCATTTTCTAAAAAATAAATCCCGGGTGGCGACTCACATTTTTCGTATTTTCCAAATTAAAAAGAGCCGAGCTGCGTGGCGCCGTCCACACTATTGTATGTATATATATATGCCGGCATATAGTAGTATATAAATGTATATGTATGTGTGTATATATATAAGTATGCATATTGGTATAATTTATGTATATTGTTCCGAATTAAAACTATATATGGTTAAAAAAAGTTTAATGATGGTAGTTTTTAAAATTGTATATAATCTTGGTAGACTATTATTTCTTCGCAACTTTCTATTCTATTTTGTTTTAAATGGTTATTTTTGTTAGTATAGGACACATAAATTAGATCTTATCCTTTTTTTTTTGTTCAATTAGTTTGGATATGGATTACCCGAATATACCCGATCCCCAATGGGAGGCGGGTATGGTGGATTGTCCACTATCCCTTTTGGGTATGGAGGTGGGGATGGGGAAGAACTTCCCAATTGGGGATCTGAGGTAGAATATGGTCTCCTGATCCATACCCTACATGTTGTCATCCCTAAGGGAGTACTATTTAAAAGAAAAGAGGAGATAGTGAAGAGCAGACGAAGATCCTACTCTTGAATAAGAGATGAGATCTTATTGATAAGGAGAGATAAGGAAATATATCTCTTCATTAAGATAAACAAACCCTAAGCAACTAGATTCTAGCGGTAATATATAATTCAAAATAAAACTATTATTTAAATTGTGTCAAGCTAGGCCTCAAAGAAATTTTTCAGATCTGGCCCAATTAATAAACGGGTTTAAAATCTCAACTCAACTTTACTCTATGGGTCTAAATATTTTTCCAAAATTCTAAAAAACTAAGTTGGGCTTTAATATTCATTTCGTTGCATTTAAAAGTTATGTTTTGATAAGGTTGCCCCAATGGCCATCAAACTACTCCCTCCGTCCCAATTTGCTTGCCCTTTTCGGGGAAGTGAGTTTTCAAGGGGAGTGAAAACTTGCCTCCTTTGAGTGAAAAAACCAAAATGTTTTTTTTAGCCAAAGGAGCACAAACGTATTTTGTTTTATGTTTTTCCCTAAGTCCAATCAATATTACTGTGACCAATTTTGTGAGACTAATTTTTTATATGAAACTCAAAACATATGCAATATGGATCTTGTTTGATAGATATCAATTAGTTTTATTATACAAAGTTTTCAAAATTATAAGAACTGTTATAAAATATAGTAAAAGATAATGAATAAGCCAATTAAGATGGAAAAAGTACTTTTAAGGATAAAACTAAAAAATGACCTTATTTTGATAGATGTTTTTAGGAATGAGATAAATATTTTGGACATTTTAAAATGAAAAGAAAGACCAACAATTTAGAATGAAAAGAGTACCAAAGAGGGTAGACGGAGGCCAATAAAAATCAGAGCGCGATAGCAGACCCCACTTGTCCAATAGTCCGCCCTGGATTGCTATTGGATTTACGGCCCGTTTGGATGACATATTAGTTTGAGAGGGATTAAATAGTAAGGGGGGATAAATTAGTCGGGGTGATTAAATAAGAAGGGTGACCCCACACTGATGTGACAGTTAAGAATAGAGGATTAAATAGTCGATGATTTGGATGAGGGATTAAAAAAGAAGGATAAAAAGGGTTGATCATGTAAAAATCTATCAAATGACTATTTTACCCTTGTGAATGCCCATACTAGATTATGCATTTAAATAATTATATAAATACAAAAATTAAATGTTTGGTTATATTTGTCAAAAATTAGGTTATAGTAGTTCATTTTAATATATTTTTATATAAATTAAGAATATTGAATATTAAGGCTGTGTTTGGATGGGTTTTGAAAAAAAAAATTTGGGAAGAATTTTTGAGATAGTGTTTGGTTGAATTTTTGAAAATGAGATTAATGAGGTAATGATTAGAGAGAGATAGAGAGAGAAATAAAATAATATGGTAATGAGTGGAGAGAGAATCTTTTTGAAAAGAAAAAAAAATTTTGAAAAAAAATTTTAAAAATGGGAAAAAAAAGGGAAGTGAACAAGGCCAAATTTTTTTTTTTCCTGTTTCTAATAGATGAAAATTAGTTTTTCCTATTTTTTAAAAATCTCTCTCTTTATACCATACACACCGAATAAAATCTCTCTTTATACCATACATGTGTGCCATGCCACACAGAATAAAAGTCTCTCTTTATACCCTCCTTGTAAACAACGAAACAAATGACTATCAAAGCAGGAAAGAAAAAAAAAACGAAACAACTGTTCTTCTTCTCAACTCTCCATACTTCGTCGACTTGTGTTCGACAGGGGGAAACAAAATCTGGTGGCACCGTAGCAGCTCTGGTGACGGTCGACCGGTATTCTTCCAGATCTGAGATCGGAAAGGAGAAGAAGAAGAGAAAACCAAGTTAGATTTATTTTTCCCCGATCGTTTGTATTAATCAGAATTTGTAGACGGTGATTCAGTTCTTGAAGAGGAAATTGTTTGGGGGTAGAGAGGTAAATTGGTGGGGCTAATCCCCCATGACTAAACATAGGCACCCCTCCCCCCTACTTCTATTTAGTCCGGGAGGGGGCAGACTAATTAGCCTGTCGACTAATTAGTCGGGGGGTGAAAAGCCAGCCAAACGGCATCTCAACATGGAGAACCACGACTAAATTGCCCAACCCAGTCATCCCTCTTGTTAAAACAGCATCCAAACGAGCTCTTATAGTGATGTGAGCGCTTATGATGATGATGCTTTCATATTCAGCTTTTATTTACAACGGATGTCTCCACATGCGTCCGCATGCTAAAATCATGGAAATGGGAAAAAACACTTTGGGCACGTGTAGGATATGGTACCAACCACACATTTTGACCCTACAAAAATATTTTGAGAAGCCCAAATTGCAAATAAGAAAAGAGGAGAGAAAGAAGGGAGAATAATAAATCTGAATCGTCTAAAATATTTTTGGACGGTCAAGATGTGTTATCACTGGCCATACTTTACATGCACCCAAATTTTTATTTGGATATGGACCCCATTGTGGGGGAATTTTGAATAATTGAATGCTACTATTCACCATTCAGACAAAGCACTAAAGTGCATGACTGCATAGTCTGCGTTTCACATGACTAGAGTAGAGATTAATTGAGGTGTGCGTGAATTGACCCAAACGTTTGAAACAAAAAAGAAAAGGAAGTGTATGACTGCGTTAATTTTCTCTGGACGATGCTACAGGTAACGAAACCCATGTACAGAAATTGTACTAATCGGCTTGCGGGACCCACTTTTGGGTCTCACACAAATGATCCGAACCGTTCAATAATTTTAAAATAATTTTCCAAATCTCCCTGCAAAAAATCAGCTCAATTGGATATGCATAAGGGCTTCATCCAAACATCAAGTTTTTCATTCAGAACTTAGGATCCTGAATTCTGAATGAAAAACTTAAACTTTGGAAAAAACACTTACGCATATCCAATTGAGCTGATTCTTTGCAGGGACACTTGGAAAATTATTTTAAAATTATTGAACGGTTCGGATCATTTGTGTGGGACCCAAAAGTGGATCCCGCACGCCGATTAGTACAATTTCTGTACATGGGGTTTCGGTACCCATAGGTTTATCCATTTTCTCTGGTGCTTAGAGATACACTGTTTTCTTTCACTCCCCATTCTCTTCTGCTTGACAAATAGTAAAATATGCCATTACTCTTACTTAAGACCCACCTGCCCTTCTTTCTCTCTCTCGTGCATCACGTTGTGTTTGCTGGCTTAATTGGCTCCAAATCCATGCTCCATTGCAAACCCAAATTCTAAATTTCGTTCAACTTTTTTGCTTATTAATTACAGGTACACTCGTTCCGTTTCTACAACTACTCCTGTTGTGTTTGTGCATACAACACTCACATTCACACACACACACAGATTCTCATTCAAGAAGATCCGAGACACCTTGCCATGGACGGTGAAGTTCATCTCTCTCTCTCTCTCCCCCTCTGTCTCTCTCTTCTAAATTGTTATTTCTTCGGTTTCTTTTTTGGGTTCTCTTGTATGCATGTTTTTTGCGGATTTCTCTTGGAACTAGATGCATGCGCCCTCTCTTAGGGATGGGCATGGGGAGGGTAGGGGTGGATACCACTGCCTCCATCCCCGATCCCCGAACCTATATCAATCCTCATCCCCTCTCCGATCCCCACCGGAGATTTTATTTCAATCTTCATCCCCGCCCCGATGCAGGGAATGAGGATCCCCACGGGAAATCGGAGATTCAAAAATCCATGCACTTGTCATATACTTATATGTACGAAAGATGTACATATTTTTTTAACTGAAACATATTCGTAACATTGACTTAAAAAAATAAAAACCACATTTCTAAGAACATTGCAAACACTTACCTTCAACATTTCTTAAATCAATTTTGTTATCAATTTGGAGCTCAAATCAGAGAGAGGAGGGAGTGAGGAAAGTAGTTAGCTTGATAAGGGTTGAGTGAGGGAGTGATCAATAAACTCATTTGGAAAGTACAGAAAACAATTTCGAAGATGAAATAATGAAAACTTGGCAGGGGTTGAGTGACTTTATCCGTGAAATCCTTGTTAGTGGGTTTCACTTTGGAAACCCCTGCACCCAACCCAGGAATAATAGTAGTTAGCTTCAGCCTTCAACATTTCTAAGACAATGCCGAGAGATAAAACGAAGCCTGACCATAGATATTATACCTATATACGCCGGAGATCCTGTCAAGGATCCCGGAAATCCCGGATTGAAGCGTTTTGAAGCATTTAGAAGATGTTTTGGCATGATCCGAGCCGTCCAATGTGTTCAAAAGGTGTTTTCCAAGGCCCATGCGGGAAATCTTCAAAAAAAAATACCGGGAAGGGCTTGATCCACGCAATTTTTCGCAAAAACTGCATATTTACAAAATTGCGTGGATCAAGCCCTTCCCGGTATTTTTTTTTGAAGATTTCTCGCGTTGGCCTTGGAAAACACTTTTTGAACACATTGGACGGTTCGGATCATGAAAATTTGATCCGGAACTATGAGTTCCGGACCGAAGGGTCCCGGACTAGAGAGTTCCTCTATATATATATGCATGAATGGGGATGCGGCGAGGGTCGGGGAGGGGAAGGGAACGGGTAGGGGCGGGGATCGGGTAGGAGCGGGGATCTGGTAGGGGACTAACAATACCATCCCCTACCCTATCCCCGAATTTTTTTAAAAATAATCCCCATCCCCTACCCGATCCCCGAAAAAAATCCCCGAATCTCCTACCCATTCGGGGAGGGGACGGGTTGGATCGGGGCAGGTCGGCCGAGATGGCCATCCCTACCTCTCTCGTCCTTAATTTAGACCGGACCATCGAGCGCAAGGTTATTGTTGACACCGAATTTTGCCACACTACTCGTAAGCCTGTCCAATATTAGAGCAACTGGCAAATAGAGTCAATAGGTGAAGACTCTGGCGACGTTTTGAAGAGTTGTTGTGTTGATCTCCATAGGATGTTACATTCTAGTTTTGTAATTTTATTTATTGCTTCCGCATTTGTTAAGCCTTTTTGAGAGAAATCGAAACTCCTTTCTCTATCGGTGATACATTCTTATCATTTTAGTTTATGGGATGGTTGTGTCCCATGGTTATGCATGATTTGTGACTATTTGGCTTTGGTTTGGTTTGTTTACCAAAAAATGGATAGTTTATGTCCGATAGACTTTATTTTATTTTAGGACGCGTGTTTCATGGGGTTGAAGCCTTGTGGGATTTGACTGTATTTTATCTCTATGTGGCGACAAGAATTTTGATAGTGTGCGGTTAAAAAATTGGACCCGGGGTGCTAGTGTGCGGCCTTGCAGTGCGCATGCGGACCGTCCGTCTCTACACCATGGAAGAGTTTCTTTTAAATACGGACAGATGTTCACTCCTGCGGGCATACACTAGAGAGCGCATATCGAAGCCACGATTCCTAAAAAATTAGGGGGTGTTCTGTTAAGGGTGTTTTTAGAATAAACTGATTTTTCACGGTTTTTTATATGTGATTTATTGTGAGAGAATAACCTGTTTTAGTTTTTGAATTTTTTTTTTTTGCTAGTGGAACACACCCTAATGTCTGGTCCGGACCACCAAAGCTTGGTCCGGACAAGCAGGTCCGATTTTGCGTGTTTTAGCCGATTTGGTCTGATTCTGTTTCCGTTTGGACTTCCTAAAGATTTGTTTCCTTGTGGGTTTACGTCTTGGGGAGCAAGCATATTTGTTTGGGCAAGTATTGGCTTTAAGAAGGATTCTGTGGCTATAAATATAGCCTTGCTCTCTCCATTAGGGTTTGGACTGCTTGAGTGCATCCCTTTGAGAGGCCCCTAGGGGGTCTTATATGAAATTAGGGTTCTTGGTTAGATTTTCATGGTTCTTTGGTTGCCGCTTCTTTAGTGGGCTTGGGAAGATCTTTGTTTTGCGTCTATTGGTTAAAACCCGTAGCGGTTTTGTGAGACTTGATGAGAGAGAATTTGTATTTGATGAGAGGTTCCTTTCGTATTGGGTTTTTGGTGTGAGAATTGTATTGGGGTCGGTGAGTGACTCTTTGTGTGAGTTTGTCTGCTTGTCATCATTGTAGCTCTTCGGAGCATTGTTCTCTTCACATAGTGGAATTGTCTCTCGTTTGCTTGCCCGTGGAATAGGTTTACATCTGTAAGCCGAACCACGTAAATATTGGTGTCTCTCTTATTTGTTTATGCTTTTGGTTTGGTTTCTCCGTTTGGTTTCGCATATCTTTGATTTTCTACTTCTCCAATATCATGACCATTAGTAATCTTGGGTTGCGGTTGAGTTCTTAGGGGGCCTGCCCATCAATAATCTTGGGTTGTGGGCCCACCTTACAGGGCCGTCCTACGGCACTCCGGATCCTGTATATCAAGCCTCTTGCTCAAGATGGGAGGGGAAGTGAAGGAACTAGAAAAAGAAAACAATTGTTCCCTTACTGCAAAAGCTCCTGAACCCAAAAAACTTTAATTTCAGATCTAGGAAAACCTCCAAACCTTCAACGATTCCTTTTATGCAGAAGTAGACGATAACATTGATATAGCTAGAAATAAGTACGGATCTATTTCTGTGCCATTTCGAGTTATATTTTTGTCTAGTTTAATTTCTGTGCACACCCTTGTATAAATCCTCCACTCAGGTGAGGGACATGTAATACACAGTGGTGTTGTAAGTTTGTAACATTGAAATTGAAAAACCTTAAAGAAGGCGTGTGGGCCCACCTTAATCATCGAAACCGTCAATTTTGTAATGAATAATTTATAGATCATTTCTACAAAAAATCAAATTTATTGGATGTGGGTATGTTCCTCATTTCTATTAAAAAAAAAAGGAACAATTAATTTTCTTAACTGTTCACTAGATTCAAAACATATCAAATACTCACCCAGATCCGATTAACATGAGTTTTCGCGAGAATGATCTTCACGTTATTTTTTTACCAAATAGACGCTTTAAATAATTAAGATGGGTTCAAGGTGGGCCTCACGTGCATTCTTAAGTTTTTTCACGTGCATTCTTAAGTTTTTTTGGATGTGGATACTGTGGGGGGAGTGTATAGGGGGTTTGAGGGATATTTTGGTCGTTTTTTATATAAGGAAGGTTAGCAATAAAAAAAAAATTCTAAAAAAAATGGGTTGGGTTGGGTTGGGTTGAGGGGGGAGTGTATAGAGTGTTTGATGGATATTTCGGTCCTTTTGTATATAAGGATGGTAAGCAATAAAAAAAACATCTTAAAAAAATGGGTTGGGTTGGGTTTTTATGGTATGACTAGGCCGATAATTGACTCACCCGTATTCAACTCAAGACCCGTTTTAACCTGTCCAAACTCCGAACCCACCTAAATTTGCCCATTTGTCACCTCTAATTACTAATTTTTATCAACACAAATATGATTCATTCAATTAGTTACATGATGTCTAAATTAGACAGTCTCTCTTTAAATATTAATATTGTAATAGAAAATAAGTAAAATAGAGTGTTGTTGGAGTGTTTATAGATATTTTCACGAACTTTTTTAGGGGAGTTATTGTTGGGATGCTCTAATTAAATTACTTCATTCATTCATAAGCAATCTTCGCTGACTCGCTGAGTGAGGAGTCTACAATAATCTACTCCCTGATGGTTGGTATTTTTGCAAGTGTTTTGTGTTCTCCCCTGAGTCACATAATGCACGAGCATGTCTGCGATCCCAAGTTGGAACGAGAGCGTAAAAAGTGTTTCGAATGTCTTCATGTTTTATTTGACCTATATTCTTGCAAGCAAGTGAAACATGAGCCACATGAACGGCGTTACTCTCACAAGTAATTTAATAAATGAGTTGGTTGCTTTCACTGGCTTTTCTCTTGTCGGTAAATCCTATCTTGCAATGTAAAATATTCCAACCAACATCCCAAAAAGAATTCTAAGTTACTAACCAGTCAACTAACATGGTAGAGACAAAACTTGGGAGTTTTTTTATGGCCAGGTGTTCGGGCCTGTTTACGTATACTCGACCAATGACCTTGTAGTTAACACCGGGCAAACCTCCAGTAGTCTCATAGGAGTTGATAGCACCTGAAATTCTACACAGTCTTGACTTAATTCAGTCTCGACTCAATTCATGCACGAAAATAAGCCTTTGGAAGTCGTAGCTAATTTTCATTGTTTCAAAAAGGAAAAGTTGGAACTCCCACATTGGTTTCTTCTGAGTACTCAATCGTTTTCATTTTCGAAAGCCACATTAACTTGATAATTTATCTCAGTTCTTCTGATTTGAGTTTTTCAGTCAGCACCGGTGTTGCTTGCTGTGGCTCTTACGTATTTGGGGCAGCTGTTAGTACCAATTCACATTGTTGGAAATGGGGAGTGAAAGTGCTGTGAATTGAAGTTTTACAGAACTTGGTTGATTGCAGGTGGGATATTCATCACCTGCTCAATCCGGCATTGAAGATGATCTTGGCCTCTCGGTTGCAGGGGTAAGAAGCCCTTGTTGGTATGATGTATTTTATTGGTCCCTGCAAATTTTAGCCAACTTCTGACCGTTGCAGAGTCTCCGTCTCTGTATTTTCTTATTTTCGCTCGAGTCTCATGTGTAAAAGTGTTCAACTCAAGTTAATCGTTGGAATCCAATTTTTTGTATCAATCTTAATTAAGTATGCGCAAGGTTATTTGGAACATGAACGACATGAAAAGGACACATTTGAATATCTTCGGATACGTTTTCATTTTCTATTTTCAAATCCTTGCACAAATGAGGTTGTAAGAAAAACATGGTAACTCTAGAGTTCCCGGCTAGAATTAATTGTCCATATTTGCGGTTAAGAAGGGAATCGATCGATATACTCCAATGCGTATTGTGCCTCATGTTATTAGAAAATTCTTTGTTTTATTGATAAAATTAGATTAGAGTTGAATTGTTCAAAGAAAATGCTTTTGGTGATGTATTTTCTACAGTTCTCTCATTAGAAATTCTTTCCCCTTTCTCTGGATGTCATTTTGCAGTATTCATTTTTTGGTTCAATATTGAGTATTGGAGCACTGTTGGCCGGCATAATGTCTGGGAAGATAGCAGATCTCATTGGCCGGAGATGGGTATGTTATCCTGTCACTATTTAGATTACAAATTTGCACGGCATGACAGAAATCTTTACTCTACGGTCTATCATTTTTCTTTTTACACTTACTTTGGTAGTTTTTGATGCAGACCATGGTGATATCAGAGATATTCTCCATCATTGGGTGGCTTGCAACTGCATGCTCACAGGTTTTTTGTTTATTCCTTGATCCTTTCTATCTCAGATTTTTCGTCATTCATTTCTGCGCTCCATTTGAGCATCGAGCAGAAAGGTTGATGCTTTAATTTTTCAACTCATAAAGAAAGTCAGGCCGGTGAGGTGTATATGCCAATTTAAAATCATCGAACAACTGTAATATGAGAAGCAAATGCTTAGTCTAGTTGAAAATTCAGTAGTGATCCAAAACCATCCAGTCCGCGGTAAGCATTATAAGGATGGCATGACATATTTAGCTTAACCCTACGAAAACTTTCCACAGGGATAAAAACTAAAATGTCAAGAACCCTAACAACTAACTACACTGCATGAATTTGTGCAACTGACTCGAGATGCTAATAAGCACAAGCCTTACCTGATTCACATTGCCTGAAATCTTCCATGAGCTCTGATCTCCACTCAAAGCTAAGCAACCGATTCTTGGAGCATGAGGGAGAGAGCGAGAATGGTTATGTAAAACTACCTTTAGCGCCTGAATGGCTCAAGAGCATGCTTGTATATCTTAAATTTCAAGTTATTTAGCTTTTCGTTGGTTAAGATTTAACAAGTTAAACCATAAGATTAGACTCAGAATATGAGTCGAACCTACCTCCATTGGAGTTTCTAGTTCTAGGCTTTTGAGACAAACCATGTAGTATTGTTTGGTAAACCAAGTGAAAAGTTTGGGCGGATTTTGGGGAAAAGGGGAGAAATTAAGAACAATCCCATCACCCTTCCTTTCTCGACATACAAGTCTTCCAATATTTTCAGTACATCTTCCCTTATAAGTGAAATTTATTCATGTCCTGAACTCAATAGAAAGCGTAATACCAATGGTGTGATACGAGGTTGGGGTCATACCTGTCGTTTGCTTCCTTAGTTGTGCGTTTTATGCAAAGAAAAATAAAGTATTTCTATCTTTTCACTGTCACATGGCATTGGTGTGGGCATAGACCTCTTGATTATGTGGAACAGATTGATTGGTTCCTTGTGCAATAAATATTTCCATTTTGACTATAGAAGTTTTGGTTCCAATGAAAATCCAAGAATCCTCAAGAGAAGTCTTCAAGATTTAGAACGGGTGCAGGATAGTGTTTTGTTCTTAAATTTTCCAACGGGTAGAGGATAGTTTTTTTTTTTTAGTTTTATTCTGTAGGGCTTTTGTATCTGCTTCTTTGAGAGATTCCATCAGTAAAGTTGATTCTTTGCGATTGACGGGTGGTACACTACCTGTAATTTGTATGCCTTTTAATTTCTATTGAAGAACTTCTTTTCCCATCTTGTCCGTGTGACCCTTTATGCATTCTTTTTGTTAATGGAACTTTTTCTTGTTGACAAATAAAGGGTGCTTGGTGTCTTGACCTTGGAAGACTATCCCTGGGATTTGGCATTGGGCTTCTTTCTTATGTGGTAAATGCCGTAGGAAATCCAATTGCTCTTCTTTTTTATGATTGAAGAGCTTATTAATGTGAACTTGTAGATGGTTTCCTCCGCGATTCTAAACAGGTACCTGTATATATAGCGGAAATAACACCAAGGAATCTCCGAGGAGGTTTCACCGCTGCTAACCAGGTAATTCATAACTGTCACGAACTCAAAACTTGAGTCTGTATAGACAGCTTCCTCACCTGCATCTTGTTGATTCAACAGTTGATGATATCTACTGGCTTATCAATGACATATATCATTGGAACTTTCATCTCATGGCGCGTCTTAGCTCTAATCGGTGAATTTGTTGGTTCAGTGTTATGATTCAATCTAAAATAATTCTTCAAAATTGTGACTAATCGGCATCACTTCAGGAACCATTCCATGTGTACTACAACTTATGAGCCTGTTCTTCACTCCGGAGTCTCCCAGGTGGTTGGTGAGTTAGATTCAAGCTTCAGTTTCGGTCACTGGAAGTCCATTTAGGCATTGTTTGGGTGATAGATAAACATAGCATGCTCTGGATTACTTTGTAGCCTCTTTCATTGTAAAACTTGAAGTTAAGTAGGTATGTGGTATTATAAATTTAAAGACTAATACATGTACATTATAAGCATGTGAGACTGTCTTGTAAACCGAAGGAAACCATCCCTAAATAAGCTCAATGATTCTTTCCGTCATACGAAAAGAAAAGGAATTCTTTTTAATGATGACTGCAATTCTCTGCAGGCAATGGTCGGTCGGTGGTCAGATTGTGAGGCTGCGTTACAGTGCCTTCGAGGAAAGAGTGCTAATATTTCAGAAGAAGTAGCTGAAATTCGAGTAATTTCTTGACTTAGTTCATTGGTTAAAGATTATTAAATCTGTTAAGATTGTCAATTTGATCATGCAGTTAGTTACTTTTTTGTTTTTCAAGTTAAGATGAATGCCTAATTGCCTATTATATCACAGGAGTACACAGAAATCCTTCAGCAATTCTCAAAACCTACAATTCTTGACTTGTTCCAGAGAAAATATGCTTATTCCCTTGTCGTGAGCTTCCAAACCCATCCTCTGTTGTAGCTTCTTTCCTTTCTGATGCCATGAAAATCATTTGAAGTATTCTTCGGAAAACATTTAGGTTGGAGTTGGGCTGATGGTACTGCAACAATTTGGTGGGGTTAATGCCATTGGATACTACGCAAGTGCAATTTTTGAATCCGCTGGTTAGTATTACAGTTTTCAGAGGAGTTACTATAATTGTTTGGCAGTGAAACTTAACGGAAAACAGATACCTGAGTGTCTGCATTAATCTAGGTTTTCCGAGTAACATAGGGACCATAGCGATTGCTGTTGTTCAGGTACGTGGAGTTGCAATCTTCGTTTTTGCTAGGCAGTGTGTGGATCATGGATTTGTTGATTTATGGAGGGAAAGGAACTGATAGATGAAAAAACAAGGAAAAAGTGAATAGAAAAATTTGTTTATTCAGTTGCCTTTTTTTTTTTTTTTTTTTTTTTTTGTCTTTTTCCTTTGGTAATTTCCTTCAGGTTCCATTGAACTTGGTTGGAGTGCTATTGATGGATAAATCTGGAAGAAGACCGCTTCTAATGGTATGAAAAGAGGAGTCTTTTGAGGTTTAGCTATAGAGTATGCAATGCAGCTAAGGCATACTTCTAAATCATACTCTTGTTTATAGTTTTCTGCAGCAGGAACATGCTTGGGATCTTTCCTCATTGGGTTGTCATTCTTATTGAAGGTTTCTTTTAATAGACTGAATTATCATGATTTTGTGACTATCTATGATTTCTATATTAACAACTTTAACTAAAGTAAACTTTCCAAGAGCAGGGCTTTCAAGTATGGACAGATCTCACTCCCATTATGGCTGTTGTTGGCGTCGTGGTATGCAAAACTTTTGTCGACGTTTTCTTGCTCCCATCTCTTTATTGTACTTGGTTTATGAGGGCATCAAGCACTCATTCTCTTCTTTGGATTGAATGGGATGTGCAACCAACATTATAAACTGCACCAGTTGGTTCTAATTTTCGAATACATGTGTAAATATAACTCAAGTTCTTAGGTAAGTGGATGAAACATTAAATTCTGTCTTAATATGGTTTACTTTGGCATCAGGAGTTCAGAGGCGCGTTTGCATTAGGCATGGGAGGCATTCCGTGGGTTATGATGTCAGAGGTACGTACTTAATATCCGGTAATGCAATCTGTATTGTGTAATTGATGTCTACATATAACGAATATTTGAAGCTCATTCTGGGGAACTACATAGCTTTTTTACTTTGGTGTCAGATATTTCCTATAAACATGAAAATGTTGGGTGGAAGTCTCGTAACAGCAGTCAACTGGTTCTTTACGTGGGTTATTTCGTACGCCTTTAACTTCCTATTGGACTGGAGTTCAGAAGGTACAACTTGATGCATCTCTCTCTCTCTCTCTCTCTCTCTCTCTCTCTCTCTCGCGCGCGCGCGGATTTATGTATGTTGTCTGCACTGTAACACAGTTTTTTCTCATCAGGAACCTTCTTCATTTTTGCCAGCGTCTGTGGATTAACTATCGTGTTCGTTTCATATGTGGTACCGGAGACCAAAGGACGAACTCTAGAAGAAATACAAGCAACAATGAATCCAACTACAGGCTGATATACAGAGAGTTGGAATTTATGCTTGCGAAACAGTACCAGCCCAATTACAGGCTGCCGCGGATCCTTCTATCGGCAGTTTTTGTGGTTTGGAGGTTTCGGTGTTTTGGGGGTTTTTGCTTCTCGTTTTGGGTTTAGGTTGTTTCTGGCGAAGTGGCTTTGTGGTGCTTCGAGTTTTTGGTCTTCTTGGGTGTTCTTTTTCGGTGTAGTGGCTGGTTTCTTACCATTCATGTTTTTTTTGGGTCATTGGCGTTTCTAGTTTCAAATCCTTTTCAAAGATTAATAAATTCTTTGCTTAGCAAGAACAAAAAAAAAAAAATAGTACCAGCCCATTTCTTCTGTTGAATTTATGGCAAGGAAACTGAAAAGTTTGGCTCAGCATCTTTTTTTTTTTTTTTTTGGGTAAATAAGCTTGAAAATAAAAGAGGCTAAACGGATATACAGCCTACAAAGGGCATACCCCAGGGAGGACAAAACAAAGCAATCGGAAAAGAAAAGAAAAAAGAAATACAATAGGGGAGGCCAAGATGGCTACAAAGGAAAAGATGACAAGGTGAACATAAACTAAGCATAGCCTATCTAGACTACAAAACAATGAGATCTGATCCATGGATGGACTATTCTGGACCAACAATGTGAGCATGGGATGCATGGGACCTTCAATATCCCAGGAACTTGGAGCTTGGTACTTGACTGATTGCTTGCAATAGCAGACAGCTTCAAATTACAACACAACAACAAAATGATAATAGCATGAGCAGTGGAACATAACATGGGAGGACAACCCCCTCCCTAAGGGAGTCAAACAGCGCTAAGGGACATCCCCCCAAAGCTAGGAACCTGTGATGAACCAATCAAGATCAACATGATACAACTGAGCAATGGCACTTCCATAGCAGGAATACACTCAGGGATTTCTAGAAAAATGGACAACATTCTGTTTGAAACTTGGAGGCCTCACGCAGAATGATCAGCTTTCACAAGGCACACAATTAATGCAGGATTGAAGGAGCAAAACAATCTGCTACTACAACACTAGCAGCAACAACAGGTGTCATTTAAGGACACAATCTCCCAAACGGGTAAAGCAAAGAAACCAAACATAGCAGCAGTAGAATACAACATTCAGCAAATCTGGGCTATGGCAGAAGCAGATCTGGGCTATGGTATAGATACAAAACAATAGCAAAACTGAACAACCACCAAGCAATAACATACTGCTGAGTAAAAACCAACAACACAATGAAGAAAAGCAAATGTTCGCTACAAACATGATCCGGGTAGTAGCAGAACATGGCCAACAACTTGCAGCAGCAGCAGTAAGTGGAAAGGTTTGCATTTAACAGCAGCAGAATCAAAAGGAAAGGGAGAATAAACCCATTGGAAGTGGACTCACACTACCAACACCCTCACAGCCTCACCCTCCCTCTCTACTTTTGTTATGCTCACAATTTGTTTAAGGGGAAACCAACCTGTCTCCCTCTACTTACAACATGCTCCATCCATTAAATTTCCCTCTGAAAAAAGGAATGAAGCTCAAACTCACAGCTCACAGGGAGCACACAGAATAGTAGGTCATCATCTTCTTTTTTGATCATTTGTATTGACACCGTAATACCGTATGCCATTTGAAGTTTTTTTTTTCCCGATAAGTTGTATCAACAATGAATATCCTCATTCATAATTGCAATTCATTAATAATCTCAATCTCAATCCTACCTCATTACGAATCCCCACAAACTAAACCTTGTATCAAACATGCCTATTCCGTTCGACATAAACAATTTATTCGAATGGTCATTTCTTATTTATGCAAATAAAACCTCACGTGGTGCAAGTGAAGTTTACCCGTCGTTCAATAGTTTCATTGATGAACATAATTTATTGCATAAAGACCAATTTTCGAACGACCAATTTTGCCTCTTCACCAGAAAATAAGTTTGAGACCCATGCTGGCGGAGAAATACGTCCACAAGAAAATAGACGTCATGACAATTTTGCTGGCCGTCTCATTCAGCTCCTTCAACAAGTTAGAGGGTTGTTCCCCAAGAAAGTACCTCCCGAGCGACACGAGCATTCCGAATTTAAGCATGGGTATGTTCGTCTTTGATATCATTTTCGGCATGGGTATAATCAGCGATGATATCATTTTCGGCATGGGTATGATCAGCATGATCTCGACGGTGACGGAGATCGGTCGCCATGAGATTTTCCGGGAGAGAGAGAGAGAGATAAACGAACGAAAGAGTAATGTATGATGGAATTTATAGGGAGTTTATTTTTGTGAAAATAAATTCATACGATGATTTATTTGGTGAAGCTTTTGAATTGGTCAAAACCCAAAATTTTCCCAAGAGATAGTATTTTTGGAGTGTCAATCTGGAGAAGGGAAAACCAAAATTCTCGGAGAAAATCAATGGATCGATGAGGATGATAGTGGATTGTCTAGTGTTACGGTTACGAAGGATTTGGCTGGATACCCGTTCTTGAGGGGAAAAAGATATGACATGATTACATGTTTCAAAAATCACATGACAGTCTCTCTTTGATAAAACTACAAAAAAACACACTAAAATATGAAGATCATTGGAAGTATAGTGGTGTATTTTGGGGGTGCACAGGGTCCGAAATGAACCGATTCTCTAGAAATTCAGTAACTAGACCATTTTTATTGGTTCTAAAAAATTAATAACCAAATCCTAACCAATATACGTGTACGACTTGTTCAAATTCAAACTGCAAGACCGGACCGGTTTTGGTTCGGCTACGTACCCGATTGGCGTTGGAACATTTTTCACAACACATGAACTCAAAAAATTATTTAAAATTTGGAGAACCAAACAACTCATAAAATAATTATAGGATTTTATAAGATTTGAAACCAAATATGGTCCACATGATATGCAAAATACTTGACAATATACCATCAATAAAACGACTCCTAAAATTGATGAAAACAACCATGAAAGTAACTTAAACAAAGAATATAATAGTCTAAAAACGAGAAAATAAATTCAGCAGCATTTCTTACTAGAGATTTAAAATTGAAAATTGGGTATTAGTAGGGTCAAATAGTTATAGTAATATAGGAGTATTAAAGAACTTCCTAACAAAATAGATTTCTACTCTGGATAAATATAAAAGAATACCTACTTCAAATAAAAAGAAAAAGAAAAAGAAAAAATATATATATGCAAAAGGGCAAAAATACGTGTATATAAAGATATTTGATAGTTGATGCCCTTTTGCGATCTAACGGCCCAAAAGTAGTCCCTCATTTTTTTGTGACCGAGCCCTCACAGGAAACTTCTTATATATATATATACGAAAAACTTCTAGTCCAAACCTCCCAAAATAAGAAAAAATTGATTTTTTTTTGTGTTGCAAATTATTTTTGGAAAATTCGAGCCATCCAATGTGTTCAGAAGGTGTTTTCAAGGGTCCACGCGGAAAATCTTCAAAAATAAATATCGGGAAGGGCTTGATCCAAGCAGTTTTCGCAAAAACTGTAAATAGAAAATTTTTGCGAAAACTGCTTGGATCAAGCCCTTTCCAGTATTTTTTTTTTGAAGATTTCCCGCGCAAACCCTTGAAAACACCTTCTGAACACATTGGATGGATCAGATCGTCAAAAAAATCTTTGGATCATGGATGTCAGGAAACGGGAGGTCCGGATTAGAAGGAGAACCTATATATATATATGCCAAACTTCTTATCCACACTCCCGGATTTAAGGAAAAAATGGGGTTTTTTTGTGTTGCAAATTTTTTTTGGAAAATCCGATCCGTCCATTGTGTTCAGAAGGTGTTTTCAAGGGTCTACGCGGAAAATCTTCAAAAAAAAATACCGGGAAGGGCTTGATCAAGCAGTTTTTCGCAAAAACTGTATTTATATATTTTTGCGAAAACTGCTTAGATCAAGCTCTTCCCGGTGTTTTTTTTTTGAAGATTTTCCGCGAGGACCCTTGAAAACACCTTCTGAACACATTGGACGGATCGGATCGTTAAAAAAAAATTTGGATAAAAAGTCCGGATAGGAAGTGGAACATATATATATATATATATATATGGGGCCGGTTCCCCTCACACTTAAAAAAACACATAAACAAATACACGATTTTGTTTCGGGCCCCACTGTGTTGTTCTAAACTGTTGATCTTGTTTAAATGAGTCAAATAGGAGGTCCTTCAAAAATTTAGCTCAATCAGATATCGGTAAGTATTTGATCCAAACAGTTTTGCAAAAATTGTGACAGGAACTAGTGTTTTTAAAACTGTTTGGATCAAACACTTACTGATATCCGATTGAGCTAAAATTTTGCAAGACCTTCTATTTTACTTATTTAAACAAGATCAACAGTTCGGAACATCACAGTGGGGCCCGGAAAAGTGAGGTGTTTTTATACGTGTGAGGGGAACCGTATAAATATATTAATATCTATATTACATTACATAATGGTTTTGCAAAATGTCCCTTTCACATGTGTCCTCCGTGGCACATTAGAGAGATGTGATTGATTTTTAAGGTCATGATTTAGTTGATCCAAGGGTTCTCATCACTCTTGCTCAAAATTCAAAACCTCTTTCAATCAAGCACTTACGAGTCTTAAGTTTTTACCTAATTAAGAAGATTTTGACCTAATTAAGTTTTGTATACCAAACTTTACCGGTGAATTGCTAATCTATATTACATTACACAAGGTTTTTCAAAATGTCCCGCTCGCATGTGTCCTCCGTTACACATTGGAGGACTATGATTGAATTTTTAAGTTCATCATTCAGTTGATCCAAGGGTTCTTATAACTCCTGCTCAAAATTTAAAACGTCTTTCAATCAAGCACTTATGAGTCTTGAGTGTTATACCAAACTTTAGCCATGGATTGCTAATTTCCCTAGACGTCTGCTTTCAAAACAAATCTCAATATTCCAATTTCAAAATAGGTTTTTCAAATTTCAAATCTTCTCTTGGCATTCTTCTTCTCTACGAATAACGCAGTCTCATCCCATTATTGGGGAGGCCGGAGGTCATTACAATTTTAGATTTCATGCACTTTCATTGGATCAATATTCAATTGATTTTCCATTGAGATTTCATTTTCACAAGTTCGGTTACTATAGCTTTACACTCTCTTCCGTGTTGCAAGTATAGGACTTTGAGATATTAGTAATCATTTCTCTTTCTTGTATTATCATAATCGTTTGATTTTGACCCTAAACCAACACGTTGTGTTAATTATGATACACACAATGCTATTCGATTTGATTAGTTGTATTAGGGCTGATTAATTTTTTGTGAGTTAGCAATTTTTCTCTTATCATAGGTTAATTATTGGAGAATCTAAAAATTGAATGCAAGTTAGATGGAAGTACTACTATCATTTGATTGAAAGTAAATTTTAGTTTTTCATCTTTTAGCTTCTTCTTTTTTTCACTACAATTTATGATGTCAAAATGCTCACATTTGATCAGAACCTATTCGCATACTCATTAGTTCCATTCCTGGTTTTGTTTTTACAGGTTAGTTTACTGAATCTTTGCATATTGGGATCTCAATGCTAGGAACTTCACAGGGAGAACAACGATAGTGTAAAGGTACGTATATAACCGATTTAAGCCCATCTTTGTCCCATGTTTTGAATCAATATTTCTACGGTGTTTTTCATTTTTGATTGCATATTTTCACTCATCTTTGTCCTTAGTGTAGAAAATGTCCACCAATTTGCTTTAATAGGTAGCCAATACAACTCATAAAAGAGCCTAACTTGGCTTACATTTTGAGATGAGATAGTAATTATGATTATTTCAACACATGATAGTTTAGTGGTTAAAGTTGATTGAAATGAAGGCTTGGTCATGAGTAGTAATAATTATTTAGTGGCCGTGGAGTACTATCAAAATTATTGTTTTAGTATTATTAAATTACCCCTCAAAGGAATAAGAGTGAAAAGTGATGGCAAAATAAGAAAATAATAGAAGAATATTTTTTTTGATAATGTACAGGATGTTCGAGCAAACTTACGTGCATCTCGACTAATTCTGGAGCCCTGAAGTTAACGATCGGGCAAATCTCTAGTGACTCCGAGGTAATAGAAAAATAATATAAGAGACAATATTTGCAAGACTACTTGTTTGTTGTACAACAGAGTTATTTGACGTATAGCAAGCATAGTGACATGGGGATAGATATACAGGAACTATCTAGTCAGGGATAGTTCCAGTTCGGGATTGTCCGGACGAATCCCTTCCCGATCACATTTTGATGATCCGAACAATCCAATGTGTTTAAAACGTGAGAAATGGTAAAAAAAAAAAAAGACCGAGAAGGGCTTCATCCGAGTAGTTTTCGATTAAACACAATTTTATTGAAAACTACTTGGATGAAACCCTTCCCGGTTTTTTGTTTTTTTTATGATTTCTTGTAGGATCCCTTGAAAACATGTTTTAAACACATTGGACGGTTTAGATTATCAAAATTTGATCAGGAAATGAAAGGTGTGGACTTTAAAAGTAGTGGACTTGGATATTGGTGTGTGTGTGTGTGTGTGTATACTAGCATGAACCCATGCTATGCACAGAGACATGAATTAAAATGTTGTGCACATAAATCCACAGGATAAATTGTTGCAACCAAGTTCTTCCTCACGTCGCATCCACGTTCCTTCTCACAAAAATATAAAATGATTTGATCGTGCAAATGTTGCACATGATTAATTTAATTGTTATCAAACAAATTCGTCTTTATTTAAAGTGTGAACATTCATAAACAAACATTTAAAAAAAGCAATTCAAGCAAATAAAATTGTCATTATGCAAACATTCTTCTGACTAGTCTACTTTAAACACGAATGTCACCACATTGTTCATGGTAGAGTGGTTTTGGAGGGGGTATAATGAATATGTACGCGCGATCATGACATTGATACATTACACATAATTTTTCAATATTCAAAATTTATGAATGGTCTAACCATTGATATTCATGAACATATTCGTAGATTTTGATAAACGAGAAATAGCAAGGGTATCTGATTGGGATGAATTTTGCATCGAAGAGCACATGAGGAATAGAAAAACTACGAGGCATAACTGAACCACTAAGTGGCATAACCTTGAACCACTAAGAGGCATAACCATTACGCCATATAGGGGGTGTGTATAGTAGCATTTCTCTTGAATTCCTCACC
The DNA here is from genome assembly GCA_963854785.1 of Vaccinium vitis-idaea. NCBI lineage: Eukaryota > Viridiplantae > Streptophyta > Magnoliopsida > Ericales > Ericaceae > Vaccinium > Vaccinium vitis-idaea. Next base: position 12,604,322 of record OY978222.1, on the reverse strand, counting down.
TGCTGCTACGCCAATTGATTGTTGTGCCCCCCTGTTTGCACATTGGGGCTTTAAAAGGTATAGGTTTTGGTTCTGTTGAAGAAGAAGAATTTGGGTGCCGAGTGTGTATAGTACACATGGTGCTGAGCACATATTTTGATCGTCCAAAAATGTTTTGAGCTGTCCAAATCTTAAAGAGAGAAAGAAGAGAGAAAAATAGTGGAAAAGAGAGATGAAGGGTTGAAAGAAATTTGGACAGCCCAAAATCTTTTTGGACGGCCAAGATTCTTGCTCACACAGTGTGTACCCTAACCGCTCGGGCACCCAATATTTTCTCATATTGAAGGGAGGAGGCACGCAGTTTGGGGTGCACAAACAACGGGCCGGGTTTATACTAGATAATGATGAGATTTGTGCATTTCTAAGCCTGGCCCATTAATAATCAAGTTTCATTTAATATGCCCAAGTCCGAATCAATTAAAATTTTAATTTACTAAGCCCGACTAACAAGCCCATTTATTTTTTAAATATACTATCACAAACATAAATTAATTAAACATAACAATTAAGGAGGACCTCTAACCAAAAGATTAAGGAGATCAGCAAGAAGAATACTAAAAAAACTGTCTAAAAGAAAAGAGGAGATATTGAAAAGCAGACAAAGATCGTGCTCTTGAATAAGAGATGTGATCTTATTGGATAAGGAGAGACGAGGAGATGCACATCTTCATCAAGATAAACAAACCTTAAGAATGTGTTTGGATGACCTGAATCTTCAGTAGGAATAGGATTACCAGGATTCAAATTCTTGGAAATTTTCTTGGATAGGAATAAGAATATGATTACTGAGAATCAAATTCCTAGGAATTTAATACCTGGATGAATTGTATTTCGGTGTTTGGATTAATTCAGTAATCTTACACTGGAAACAATTATTTTAAAAATTTATTAAAGTCAACATTTCTTTTTCTTAATGAATGATCCAGGAATCTGAGATTCCCAAATGATAAGGGAAAGATAAGATTCCCACTCAATCTGAGAATGGGATTAATGGTTGAATATGTCATCAGGAATCACATTCCTATTATTGTCTATGCCAAACATCAGAATCAGAAAAACCTGGCATCACATTCCCGTTCCTGTCTCTTTCAAACATTAGAATCATGGGTAGAAGGCATTGCATTCCCATTCCCCCTAGAGATTTCTATCATCCAAACTGAGCCTAAGTAACTAGGTTCTAGCGGTAACATATAGTTTAAAAATAAAAACATTATTTAAATTGGGTCAGGCTGGGCCTTAGAGAAATTTTCCAAATTCACTCTAATAAGTAAACAGGCTTAAAATTTCAATCCAGCACAACCCTATAAACCTAGATATGTTTTCCAAACCCTAAAAAAACCGGGCTTTAATATTCATTTCGTTGCATTTAAAAGTTACTCCCTCTATCTCAGAAAGTTTGGTCCCTACGAAACTACGTGCAATTTTCAAACTACTAAAAAATAATGTATTTACCAAAATAATTTTTGAATTTTTTTTGCACCTGATAAAAGTTCTCAATGAGATCTATAAACAAGATCTATATTGGCTAAAAACTTATTTTTGTAAGTACATTATTTTTTAATTTAAAAATTACACGGATTTTATAAGAACCAAATTTTATGGGACGAAGACTGCAGGATTTTGATAACGTTGCCCTTGTGCCCAGCAAACTAACAAAGTAGGTAGACGGAGGCTTGTCAGAGCGCGATAGCAGACCCCACATGGCTAATACTAACCGTTGCAGGGAATTACAATTGGGGACATTGATGGGATGGATTTTGGGGTGATGTGAGCGCTTCTGATGATATTTCATATTCAGCTTTTTTTTTTTACTACGGATCTCTCCACATACGCCCACATGATAAAATCACGGAGATGAAGAAAAACTTGGGTGCACGTGAGATATGATTCCAACCATGCATCTTGGCTGTATAAAAATATTTTGAATAGACCAAATTGTAAATAGAAAAAGGAGAGAATGATAGGAAATAATCTGGATCATTCAAAATACTTTTGGATGATCGACATGCGTTATCAGACATCACCGGCCATATCCTACACACACCCAAGTTTTTCTCTAAAAATGGGGGTGATTTTGACTAATTGAATGCTACTATTCAGACAAAGCACTAAAGTAGCATGGCTGCGTTTCACCTGACAAAAGAAGAGATTAGTTGATGTGTGCGTAAGTTGATTATAACGTACGAAACAGAAAGAAACTTGAAAGTAGTATGCCTGCGTTAATGTTTTCTGGGTGCACACACACTGTTTTCTTTCACTCCCCAATCTCTTCTGCTTGACAATAGTAAAATATGCCATTATTCTCTCTCTCTCGCATCACGTTGTGTTGGCTGGCTTAATTGGCTGCACCTCCATGCCCCCATTGCAAACCCAAATCTAAATTTCTTCAACTTTTTTGCTTTTTAATTACAGGTACAATCATTCCGTTTCTACAGCTACTCCTGTTGTGTTTGTGCATACAACACTCTCACATTCACCCACAGAGAGATTCGCATTCAAGAAGATCCCAGACACCTTGCCATGGACGGTGAAGTTCATCTCTCTCTCTCTCTCCCCCCCCCCCCAAATTGTTTCTTCTGTTTAGTTGGGTTTTCCTGTTATAGTGTCTATTTCTTCTATTTCTTTTTTTGGTTCTCTTGTATGCATGTTTTTTTTTTGCGGATTTTTCTTGGGAATTAGATGCGCGCTCTCTCGTTCTTAATTTAGACCGGACCATTGTGCGCAAGGTTACCGTTGATACCTAATTTTGACCCACTACTCGTAAGTCCAATAGATAGAGTCGACAGGTGAGGACTCTAGCGGTATCCTGTGGGGTTATCGTGTCAACCCCATGGGATGTTTCATTCTACTTTTAAATTGGTCTCGGAGGTGCTGGTGTGCCGCCCTACAGTGCGCATCCAGACAGTCTGTCCCCGCACCATGAAAGAGTTTCTTTTAAATACGGATAGGATGTGCATGCAGGGCGCGCACCAAGGTCCCGATTCCTAAAAAATTAGTCTAGAGTATCGCAACTTGTTGCACTTGTACGTACTTGGGTCAGACAGCCATTAGGAAAGCTTGAATTCAAATGTGAAAAAAGAATCCTGATGAGTAAAAGAAATTGGAAAGTTTGAATTGGGAAGAAATGAATTCAAATATGAAAAAAGAATCCAGATGAGTAAAAGAAACTGGAAAGTTTGAATTGGGAAGACAAGTCAGATGGGATTTGTATTAATTGAGTGGAGGGCAAGTAGTAGTTAGCTCATGCGGTAAAACTCTTAGATGTCTCACACTACATTCTGAGATCGAGTCTAATTCCTCCATTCCTTATGTAATAGATTAGGAATGACGAACGCAAAAATATAATAATAATTAGTTGTCATTTAATTTCCACCTGCAAGTATTGGCTGCAACATCTCTAGTCCGAGCCGTCCATTGCCGAGATAAAATTCGACTTGTTGATTGCCATGATCAACGGTTTGGATGCCGCACTATAAGACCGCCCTACAGCACCCGGATAGGCGGATACTATATAGCAAGGCTCTTGCTCAAGATCGGAGGGGAAGTGAAGGAAACCAGTAAAAGAAAACAGAGCTTCCCTACTCCACTCCCCCTCTCTCTCTCTCTGTGATCCCAAAAAAAAATAGAAAGAAAGAGAGAGAGATTCTCCAATTCACCCTCTCTCCAAAATTACAAGAAAAAAAACAATTGTTCACTTACTGCGAAAGCTCCTGATATTTCAAAGAACTTTCATAAAGTTCAGATCTAGGAAAACCTCCAAACCTTCAACGATTCCTTGTATGCCAGAATTAGACGAAAAGTCAAATGGGATTTGTATTAATTGGGTGGAGGAATTAGTTGCCATTTAATTTCCACCTACAAGTATTGGCTGCTACCTCTCTAATCCCAGCCGTCGAGTGCCGATAGAATCTGACCTGTTAAATGCTAAGATCAACGGCTCGGATGCCGCCATACAGGGCCGCCCTAGCACCCCGGATCCTGTGTATCGAGCCTCTTGCTCGAGCTGGGAGGGGAAGTGGAGGAAACCAGACAGAGCTGAAGCTCCCTAGCCCTAACCAAAAAAAAAAAAAAAAAAAAAGAAAGAAAAAGAGAGAGAGAGAGAAAAAGATTCTCTATTTCACTCTCTCCACAAAATTCGAAGGAAAAAATCAATTGTTCCCTTACTGTAAAAGCTACTGATCCTCAAAAAACTTTCATAAAGTTCGGATCTAGGAAAACCTCCAAACCTTCGACGATTCCTGGTATGTCAGAATTAGACGACAACATTGATACATCAATAAATAAGTAAGGATCAATTCTGTGCTATTTTTTTATTTTGTCATTCGTCATTTCTGATCTATTACTACACGGGGGAGGGGGATAAGACTCGATCCCAAGATACAGCATGAAGCCATGAAGCGTTCAAGAGCTCTATCGCATGAGTTAGCCGCCACTTGCTGTGCTATTTCAGAGTGTATATTTTTGTCTAGTTTAATTCCTGTGCAGACACTTGTATAAATCCTCTACTCAGGTGAGGGACATGTAATTTACTCAGCTATTGTAGTATTGAAACTGAAAACCCTTTAGAAGGCACGAGGGGAAGGGGCCACTTTGGCCCACCTCAATCATTCAAACCATCAATTTTGTAAGCATAATATATAGATCATTTTTGCCAAAAATCAAGTTGATTGGATATCGGTATGATCTTTCACATGATTTTTTTACTAAATAGACGCTTGAGATAATTCAGATGGGTTCAAGGTGGGTGTCACGCGCCTTATTGATTTTTTTTGGGTGTCTGTAAGGGGGGAGTGTCTAGAGGGTTGGAGGGATATTTGTGTCGCTTTGTATATAAGGAAGTTAAGCAATAAAAAAAATTTTAAAAAAAATGGGTTGGGTTTTTATGGGTATGACTTGGCCAATAATTTACCCATCCGTATTCAACCCACGACCCATTTTAACTCACTCAAATCCACCTATTTACCGTCTCTAATTAATTTTTATCTACATGAATATGATTCATTCGAATTGTTGCATGGATGTCTAATTAAGTTACTTCTTTCATAAGGAATCTTCGCCGAGTGAGGAGTCTACAATAATCTACTCCCTGATGGTTGGTACTGTTGCAAGTATTTTTTTGGTGGTATATTTGAATCTCCCCGAGTCACATAATGGGTGAGCATGTCTGCGATTCAAAGTTGGAGTGAGAGGGTAAAAAGTCTTTCGAAAACATTCGATACTAGTAGTAATAGAAAAACTTGGACTGTCCAAAACACTTTTGGGGACGGCTGAGATTGGCGCGCGGGCACCACATTTGTGGTACCCTATTTGCATCCAAAATTTTCTCCTATAGTTGAGAATTTGGGAGCAGAATCTCAAAGAAAACAGTGATAGCGAGATTATTTAACCTATGTTCTTGCAAGTAAACCATGAAAGCCACTTAAGTGGCGTTATTCTCGCAAGTAATTAAGAAAAAAATGATTCGGTTGCTTTCACTGGCTTTTCTTCTGCCATATTTATTCATCAAGTCATCGTCTTCCTCCTCTCTGTAATTCAAAAAGTGATTACCAGTGTTGTCAAACCTTATCTTGCAATATAAAATATTCGAAACATCCCAAAAAGCATTCTAACTTTCTAAGTGTTAAGACTTGTCCGGGCCTGTTTGCTACTTGGTTGATATAATCTAGAGGTTACTTCACCCATTGTTACTTGGTTTTAGGTGGGAACCCTCCAAGAAATCTAACATAAGTTACCAACCAGCCACTAACATGGTAGTGACAAAACATTGGAGTTTTTTCATAACCACAGGTCAGGGCCTGTTTGCGTGTAGTTCGACTAATGATTTGGTAGGGTAAACCTCGGGTGCCCCAAGGAGGTGATAGCACTTGGCAGTCTGCATTGTCTCGACTCAACTCATGTACAAAAATAAGCCTTTGGAAGTCTCAGCTAATTTTTATTGTTTCAAAAAGGAAAAGTTGGAACTTCCACTTTGGTTTCTTCTAAGTACTCAATTGTTTTCATTTCTGAAAAGCCATATAAACTTCGATAACTTATGGTAAGTTCTCGTTACGGTATTTTCGGTATTCTCGGTATTTTTGGACTATAAGTTGTCAAATTAGTTGGTATTACAGTATTTTTCCACTAGTCATTTTCCTCAAATACATCAACTTATTTCACAACTTTTAGTTCAAAAATACCGAAAATACCATAGCGGAAACTCACCCTTTACACAGTACTCTGTTTTGAGTTTTTCAGTGACTACAATTGAACAAGTCAAGTCCATATAACTCTGCGCCATGCTTCCAAGAAACCAAGACATGGACATAAAGAACCTTGAAGGTGGGCAGATAGCAAATCCTTTGCTTGTTCATGAAAGGGCTGACAATGAGGGTGATGGTGGTTGCAATGGCAGTCTTGGAGGCCCTGTCAATGGTGTCGATGGTATGCAGGGTGACGGGTCTGCCACAATGGTTCTTGTGCTCAGCACCGGTGTTGCTTGCTGCGGCTCCTACGTATTTGGAGCAGCTGTTAGTACCTCTTCACATTATTGGAAATGGGGAGTGAAAGTGCTCTGAATTGAAGTTTAACGGAACTTGGTTGATTACAGGTGGGATATTCATCGCCTGCTCAATCCGGCATTGAAGATGATCTTGGCCTCTCCGTTGCAGAGGTAAGAAGCCCTTGTTGGTATGATCTTGGCCTCTCAGGTGGGATATTTTCGCTGTGTTTTCTTTTTTTCGCTCGAGTCTCGTGTCCAAAAGTGTTCAACTCAAGTCAACATATAGTTGTTAATTGTTGGAATCCAATATTTTGTATCAATGTTAATCAAGTATATGCAAGCTTATCTGGAAACATGAATGACATGAAAAGGACACTTCTGAATATCTTTGCATATGTTTTCATTTTCTCTTTTCAAATCCCTGCACAAATGAGGTTGTAAGCAAAACATGCCAAGTCTAGAGTTCCAGGCCAGAATTAATTGTCCATATTTGCGCGGTTAAGAAGGGAATGGATCGGCATATTTCAATGCATATTGTGCCTCATTTTGGCACATATTATATTGATATAATTAGATTATTGTTCAAATGTTCAAAGAAAATGCTTTTAGGTGGATGGACCATCTTCATCTGGTTCAATTTTCTACGTTTCTCTCATTGGAATTTCTTTTTCCCCCTTTCTCCGGATTTCATTTTGCAGTACTCAGTTTTTGGTTCAATATTGACTATTGGAGCACTTTTGGCCGGCATAATGAGTGGGAAGATTGCAGATCTCATTGGCCGGAGATGGGTATGTTATCCTGTCGCTATTAGATTACCAGTTTGCAATGCACGACAGAAATCTTGACTCTAAGGTCTACCATTTTTTGGTTGTTTTGATGCAGACCATGGGGATTTCAGAGATATTCTCCATCATTGGGTGGCTTGCAATTGCATGCTCACAGGTTTTTTGTTTACTCCTTGATCCTTTCTATCACAGATTTTTTGTTATTCATTTCTGCTCCATTTGAGCATTTGAGCAAAAAGGTTGATGCTTTAATTTTTCAACTCATAAAGAAAGTCAGGTGAGGTGTATAGGCCAATTTAAGACCATCAAACAACTGTAATTGCGAAGGAAATGATTAGTCTAATTAGAAATACAATAGTGATTCAAAAGCATTCAGTCTGCAGTAAGCATTATAAGGATGGCACGATATATTTAGCTAAACCCTAGGAAAACTCTCCTGAGGTATAAAAACCAAAATCTCAAGAACCCTGGCAACTAACTACACTGCATGAATTTGTACAACTGACTTGAGACGCTTTTAAGCACAAGCCTTACCTGATTCACATTGCCTGAAATCTTTGGTGAGCTCTGATCTCCACTCAAAGCTAAGTAACTGATGTGTGGAGCGTGAGCGAGAGAGCAAGAATGGCTCTGTAATACTATTTTTAGCGCTAGAGCGGCTCAAGAGCATGCTTAAAAGGGCGTACCCAGTGCACGAAGCTCCGGAAGGGTTGATGTACGCAGCCTTACCCCTGCAAGCACAGAGGCTGTTTCCGAGACTCGAACCTGCGACCTTCAGGCCACAATGGGGCAGCTTTACCGCTGCGCCAGGTTCGCCCTTCCTCCAGAGCATGCTTGCATTAGTAAAATTTGAAGTTTTGTAGCTTTTCAGTTGGTCAACAAGTTAAACCATTAGATTAGACTCGTAATATTTGAGTTGAACCTACGGCTTCATTGGAGTTCCTAGTTCCAGGCTTTTGAGTTAAACCATGTAGTATTGTTTGGTAAACCTAGTGACAAGTTTGGGCAGATTTTGGGGAAAGGGAAGAAAGTAAGAACAATCGTGTCACCTTTTCATTTCTCGACAAACAAGTCTTTCAATATTTTCAGTACATCTTCCCTTAAAAGTGAAAGTTATTCACGTCTTGAACTCAATAGAAAGCATAATACCAATACTGTGATATGAGGTTGGGATCATACCTGTCGTTTACTTCCTTAGTTGTGCGTTTTATGCGAACGTGAACAAAGTATATCTATCTTTTCACTGTCCCATGGCATTGGTGTTAGGGCATAGACCTCTTCATTATGTGGTATAGGTTGATATTTCCATCTTGACTATAGAAGTTTTGCTTCCAATGAAAATCCTAGAATCCTCAAAGAAAAGTCTTCAAGATTTAAAACGGGTGCGGCATAGTGTTTTGTTTTCAAATTTTCCAACGGTTATAGGATAGTTTTTGTTTTTGTTTTATTCTGTAGGGTTTTGTATCTGCTTCTTTGAGGGATTCCATCAGTAATGTTGATTCTTACGGGTGGTACATGACCTGTAATTTTATGCCTTTTAATTTCTATTGAAGAACTTCTTTTCCGGTCTTGTCCGTGTGACCCTTTATGCATTCTTTTTATTAATGAAAATCTTCTTGTTGACAAGTAAAGGGTGTTTGGTGCCTTGACCTTGGAAGACTATCCCTGGGATATGGCATTGGGCTTCTTTCTTATGTGGTAAATGCTTTAGGGAATCCAATTGCTCTTCTGTTTTATGATTCAATTTCTTAATAATGTGACCTTGTAGATGGTTTCCTCCACGATTCTAAACAGGTACCTGTATATATAGCGGAAATAGCACCATGTAATCTCCGAGGAGGTTTCACCACTGTTAACCAGGTAATTCGTAAGTGTCACAAACTGAAAAACTCGAGTCTGTATAGACAGCTTCCTCACCTGCATCTTGTTGATTCAACAGTTGGTGATATCTACTGGCTTATCAATGACATATATCATTGGAACTTTCATCTCATGGCGCGTCTTAGCTCTAATCGGTGATTTTGTTGGTTCAGTGTTATGATTCAATCTAAAAGTAATTCGACCAAAATTGTGACTAATCGGCATCACTTCAGGAACCATTCCATGCGTACTACAACTTCTGAGCCTGTTCTTCACTCCGGAGTCTCCTAGGTGGTTGGTGAGTTAGTTTCAAGCTTCAGTCTGCGATCACTGGAAGTCCATTTAGGCATTGTTTGGGTGATAGATAAACATAGCATGCTCTGGATTACTTTGTAGCCTCTTTCATTGTAAAACTTGAAGTTAAGTATGTGGTATTATAAATTTAAAGAATGAAACATGTACATTATATAAGCATGTGAGACCGTCTTGTAAACTGAAGGAAACCATCCCTTTACAAGCAATGATTCCTTCCGTCATACGAAAAGAAAAGGAATTCTTTTTAATGATGACTGCAATTCTCTGCAGGCAATGGTCGGTCGCTGGTCAGATTGTGAGGCTGCGTTACAGTGCCTTCGAGGAAAGAATGCTAATATTTCAGAAGAAGGAGCTGAAATTCGAGTAACTTCTTGACTTTGTTACTTTTAAATCAGTTAAGATTCCTAATTTGATCATGCAGTTTGTTACTTTTTTATTTTTCAAGTTAAGATGAATGCCTAATTGCCTATTATATCACAGGAGTACACAGAAATCCTTCAGCAATTCTCAAAACCTACAATTCTTGACTTGTTCCAGCAGAAATATGCTCATTCCCTTGTCGTGAGCTTCCAAACTCATCCTCTGTTGTAGCTTCTTTCCTTTCTGATGCGTTGAAAATCATTTGAAGTATTCTTCGGAAAACATTTAGGTTGGAGTTGGGCTGATGGTACTGCAACAATTTGGTGGGGTTAATGCCATTGGATACTATGCAAGTGCACTTTTTGAATTAGCTGGTTAGTATTAATGTTTTAAGAGGAGTTACTATAATTGTTTGGCAGTGGAACTTAACAGAAAACAGATACCTGAGTCTCTGCATTAATCTAGGTTTTCCAAGTAGCATAGGGACCATAGCGATTGCTGTTGTTCAGGTACGTGGAGTTGCAATCTTCGCTTTTGCAAGGCAGTGTGTGGATCATGGATTTGTTGACTGATTTATGGAGGGAAAGGAAAGGATAGATGAAAAGACAAGGGAAAAAATTGAAGTGAATAGAATAAATTTATTTATTCGGCTGCCTATCGTTCTTTTTTCTTTTTCCTTGGTAAATGAATCCACGAATCCATGACCAAACACAGCCTTGGTGAATTCTGCTTGCCACATTTACGAATGAAGTAGATAATTTCCTTCAGGTTCCATTGAACTTGGTGGGAGTACTATTGATGGACAAATCTGGAAGAAGACCGCTTCTAATGGTATGAAAAGAGGAGTCTTTTAAGGTTTAGCTTTAAAGTTTGCAATACAGCTAAGACATACTTCTAAATCATACTTTTGTTTGTAGGTTTCTGCAGCAGGAACATGCTTGGGATCTTTCCTCATAGGGTTGTCATTCTTGTTGAAGGTTTCTTTTAAGAATTGTCACAACTTTTATATCTATGATTTCTATATTAACATTTTTAATAAAGTAAACTTTCCAAAAGCAGGGCTTTCAAGTATGGACGGATCTCACTCCCATTATGGCTGTTGTTGGTGTCGTGGTATGCAACACTTCTGTCAATGTATTTTTACGTTTTGTTTTCGTATGTCAAGAATTTGAGTACTTGGTTTGTGAGGGTAGCAGGCACTCATGCATTCGCTTCTTTGGATTGAATGGGATGTGCAACGAACATTATAAACTGCACCAGTTGGTTCTAATTTCGAATTTACGTGTAAATGTAACTCAAGTTCTTATGTAAGTGGATGAAACATTAAATTCCCTCTTAATATGGTTTACTTTGGCATTAGGGGTTCAGAGGCGCGTTTGCATTAGGCATGGCAGGAATTCCGTGGGTTATGATGTCAGAGGTACGTACTTAATATCTGGTAATGCAATCTGTATTGCGTAATTGATGTCTAAATACAACGAATATTTGAAGCTCATTCTGGGGAACTATACACCTTCTTCTTGGGTTTCAGATATTTCCTATAAACATGAAAATGTTGGGTGGAAGTCTCGTAACAGCAGTCAACTGGTTCTTTACATGGGTTATTTCGTACACCTTTAACTTCCTATTGGACTGGAGTTCAGAAGGTACAACTTGATGCATCTCTCTCTCTCTCTCTCTCGCGCGCGCGCGCGCGCGGATTTATGTATGTTGTCTGCACTGTAACACAGTTTTTTCTCATCAGGAACCTTCTTCATTTTTGCCGGCGTGTGTGGATTAACTATCGTGTTCGTTGCATATGTGGTACCGGAGACCAAAGGACGAACTCTAGAAGAAATACAAGCAACAATGAATCCAACTACAGGCTGATATACAGAGAGTTGGAATTTATGCTTGCGAAACAGTACCAGCCCAATTACAGGCTGCCGCGGATCCTTCTATCGGCAGTTTTTGTGGTTTGGAGGTTTTGGTGTTTTGGGGGTTTTTGCTTCTCGTTTTGGGTTTAGGTTGTTTCTGGTTTCTTACCATCCATGTTGTTCTTGGCGTTTCTAGTCTCACATTCTTTTAATCTTTGTAATTCATTTTTAAAGATAAATAATTTTTTTGCTTAGCAAGAACAAAAAAAAAATAGTACCAGCCCATTTCTTCTGTTGAATTTATGGCAAGGAAACTGAAAAGTGTTTGGCTCATCATCTTCTTTTTTGATCATTTGTATTGACACCGTATGCCATTTGAAGTTTTTTTTCTTTTTCGATTCGTTGCATCAACAATGAATATCCTCATTCATAATTGCAATTCATTAATAATCTCAATCTCAATCCTACCTCATTACGAATCCCCGCAAACTAAACCTTGTATCAAACATGCCTATTCCGTTCGACATAAACAATTTATTCGAATGGTCATTTCTTATTTATGCAAATAAAACCTCACGGGGTGTAAGTGAAGTTTACCCATCGTTCAATAGTTTCATTCATGAACATAATTTATTGCATAAAGACCAATTTTCGAATGACCAATTTTGCCTCTTCACCAGAAAATAAGTTTGAGACCCATGCTGGCGGAGAAATACGTCCACAAGAAAATAGACGTCATGACAATTTTGCTGGCCGTCTCATTCAGCTCCTTCAACAAGTTAGAGAGTTGTTCCCCAAGAAAGTACCTCCCGAGCGACACGAGCATTCCGAATTTAAGCGCGCCGTGCTCAAAGACGATCCGATCCCACGCCAGCGTTAGGCTAAGATAGAGAATGAACATGACGGCTACGTTCTTCGATCTTCGAATCTCTCCTCTCTCCGCCCAACCGAACCAAAACGAGATGCTGATGACGAGTGAGAGGTGCACAGTGATCAGGTCCATCATCATTGAAGGGTACCAAGAGGGCTTGGATGCCACCATTTCGGGCGAACGGAGGCAGAAAATTTCGATGCAATGGAGGGAGACGGGTGCTGCTACAGCTAGGATTAGTGTCCACAATCCACGACGAGCTATAGCGGCTTTCCACCTCCCTCCTCTACTTATCTCTTCGACGCCATCATCGTCATCATAATAGTCGTCGTCGTTATCGCTATGGGTATGTTCGTCTTTGATATCATTTTCGGCATGGGTATGATCAGCGATGATATCATTTTCGGCATGGGTATGATCAGCATGATCTCGACGGTGACGGAGATCGGTCGCCATGAGATTTTCGGGGAGAGAGAGAGAGAGATAAACGAACGAAAGAGTAATGTATGATGGAATTTATAGGGAGTTTATTTTTGTGAAAATAAATTCATACGATGATTTATTTGGTGAAGCTTTTGAATTGGTCAAAACCCAAAATTTTCCCAAGAGATAGTATTTTTGGAGTGTCAATCTTGAGAAGGGAAAACCAAAATTCTCGGAGAAAATCAATGGATCGATGAGGATGATAGTGGATTGTCTAGTGTTACGGTTACGAAGGATTTGGCTGGATACCCGTTCTTGAGGGGAAAAAGATATGACATGGTTACATGTTTCAAAAATCACATGACAGTCTCTCTCATCAAGCATGTCGACCCCTAAACACTCTTTGATAAAACTACAAAAAAACACACTAAAATATGAAGATCATTGGAAGTATATTGGTGTATTTTTGGGGTGCACAGGGTCCGAAATGAACCGATTCTCTAGAAATTCAGTAACTAGACCATTTTTATTGGTTCTAAAAAATTAATAACCAAAGCCTAACCAATATACGTGTACGACTTGTTCAAATTCAAACTGCAAGACTGGACCGGTTTTGGTTCGGCTACGTACCCGATTGGCGTTGGAACATTTTTCACAACACATGACCTCAAAGAATTATTTAGAATTTGGAGCACCAAACAACTCATAAAATAATTATAGAATTTTATAAGATTTGAAACCAAATATGGTCCACATGATGTGCAAAATACTTGACAATATACCATCAATAAAACGACTCCTAAAATTGATGAAAACCACCATTAAAGTAACTTAAACAAAGAATATAATAGTCTAAAAACGAGAAAATAAATTCAATAGCATTTCTTACTAGAGATTTAAAATTGAAAATTGGGTATTAGTAGGGTCAAATAGTTATAGCAATATATTAAAAAACTTCCTAACAAAATAGATTTCTACTCTGAATAAATATAAAAGAATACCTACTTCAAATAAAAAGAAAAAGAAAAAAAATATATATGCAAAAGGGCAAAAGATACGTGTATATAAAGATATTTGATAGCTGATGCCCTTTTGCGATCTAACGGCCCAAAAGTATTGTCCCTCTTTTCTTTTCTTTTTTGTGAGGGAGCCCTCACAGAAAACTTCTTATATAAAAATATATATATGGGTTCCACTTCTAGTCCGGACCTCCGTGATCCGAGCATTTTTTTGACGATCCGATCCGTCCAATGTGTTCAGAAGGTGTTTTCCAGGATCCAAGCGGAAAATCTTCAAAAAAAAATACCGGCAAGGGCTTGATCCAAGCAGTTTTCGCAAAAACTTTATATTTACAGTTTTTGCGAAAACTGCTTGGATCAAGCCTTTCCCGGTATTTTTTTTTTTGAAGATTTCCCGCGTGGACCCTTGGAAACACCTTCTGAACACATTGGACGGTTCGGATTTTCCAAAAATAATTTGCAAAACAAAAAAAATCATTTTTTCTTATTCTCAGGAGGGTTTGGACTAGAAGATTTCCGTATATATACATATATATATGTATACATATATAGGGAGAACTTCTCCTTCGGACCTCCCGTTTCCGGACCTCCATGATCCAAATTTTTTTTTTGACGATCCGAGCCGTCCAATTTGTTCAGAAGGTGTTTTCAAGGGTCCCTCGCAGAAAATCTTCAAAAAAAAATACCGGGAAGGGCTTGATCCAAGCAGTTTTCGCAAAAATATATAAATACAGTTTTTGCGAAAAACTACTTGGATCAAGCCCTTCACGGTATTTTTTTTTTAAGATTGTCCGCGTAGACCTTTGAAAACACCTTCTGAACACATTGGACGACTCGGATTTTCCAAAAATAATTTGCAACACAAAAAAAATCAGTTTTTCCTTATTCTCGGGAGGTTTGGACTAGAAGCTACACCTACATATATATATATATAAATGAACCTCTTGAATCCCATATAGAAGGAATCCGTATTTCAGAACAACAAATCCCTCATGGAATTTACAGTAGTAGTGAGAGCAAGAAGCGTGACTCACCAACAGTATCTGAAATGGCTTTTCATATTTAGTTTTATGGATTATTCTTCTAACTCTCGTATTCGTTTGCTTATCAGTAAAGAATTCATGTCTCCTAAGCATCAGGAGTTTAGAAACTGGTATTTTACCAAGTTTGATCATTCTGAACAAGATTTTATCAAAAATCATTTTTATCAATATATATATATATATGAGTCCCGATCTAGTCCGGGAGTCCCGGATCCGGGACTCCACCTTCCCGATATTTTTTTGACGATCCGAACCGTCCAATGTGTTCAAAAGGTGTTTTCCAAGGCCCACGCGGGAAATCTTCAAAAAAAAACACCGGGAAGGGCTTGATCCAAGCGGTTTTCGCAAAACTGTAAATATGCAATTTTTGCGAAAAACTGCTTGGATCAAGCCCTTCCCGGTATTTTTTTTCGAAGATTTCCCGCGTGGGCCTTGGAAAACACCTTTTGAACACATTGGACGGCTCGGATCGTCAAAAAAATATCAGGAAAAGCATCAAAACGCTTCAATCCGGGAAATCCGGGATCCTTGATAGGATAATTCGTGATATATATATATCAGTTCCCTCACACTTAAAAAAACACATATAAAAACACACGATTTTGTTTCGGGCCCCACTGTGTTGTTCTAAACTGTTGATCTTGTTTAAATGAGTAAAATAGGAGGTCCTGCAAAAATTCAGCTCAATCGGATATCGGTAAGTATTTGATCCAAACAGTTTTGCAAAAACTGTGACAGGAACTAGTGTTTTTAAAACTGTTTGGATCAAGTACTTACCGATATCTGATTGAGCTAAAATTTTGCAAGACCTTTTATTTTACTTATTTAAACAAGATCAACGGTTCAGAACATCACAGTGGGACCCGGAAAAGTGAGGTGTTTTTTTATGTGTTTTTTTAAGTGTGAGGGGAACCGGCCCATATATATATATACACCTACTCTCCAGTCCGGTATCCCGAATTGGAGGTTTTTTGGTGTTTTAAAGCTTTTAAAATATGTTTTTGCATGATCCGAGCCGTCCAATGTGTTCAAAAGGTGTTTTCCAAGGTCCAAGCGCGAAATCTTCAAAAAAAAAAAAATACCGGGAAGGGCTTGATCCAAGCAGTATTTCACAAAAACTGTATATTTACAGTTTTGCAAAAAACTGCTTGGATCAAGCCCTTCCCGGTATTTTTTTTTTGATGATTTCACGCGTGGACCCTTGAAAACACCTTTTGAACACATTGGACGGTTCGGATCATGAAAATTTGATCCGGAACTATGAGTTCCGGACCTAGGAATCCCGGACTGGAGAGTCCCTCACTCTCTCTCTCTCTCTCTCTCTCTCTCTCTCTATATATATATATATATATATATATATAGGATAATGATCTATTGAGGACTCCCTTAGGATAATTCCGTGCGGACCTCACCATTCCGGATCAAATTTTGACGATCCGAACCGCTCAATGTTTTTAAAATGCATTTTTAAGGGTATATAACGTTTTTAACAAAAACTGATCCGATCAAGCCCTTCCGGGTTTTTTTTTGAAGATTTTTCGCGTGGACCTTGGAAAATGCATTTTAAAATCATTGAGCGGTTCGGATCGTCAAAATTTGATCCGGAAAGTCGAAAAATGGTGAGGTCCGCACGGAATTTTTGTTTGAGGGAGTCCTTAGTAGATCGGCTTCCTATATATATATATATAATATAATATAATATAATACTATCAACTTATCAAATCAAGACACATAATTATATACATGTATAATTATATTAATATCTATATTACATTACATAATGGTTTTGCGAAATGTCCCTTTCATATGTGTCCTCCGTGGCACATTAGAGGGATGTGATTGATTTTTAAGGTCATGATTCAGTTGATCCAAGGGTTCTTATCACTCTTGCTCAAAATTCAAAACCTCTTTCAATCAAGCACTTACGAGTCTTAAGTTTTTACCTAATGAAGATTTTGACCTAATTAAGTTTTGTATACCAAACTTTACATGTGGATTGCTAACCTATATTACATTACACAAGGTTTTTCAAAATGTCCCGCTAGCTCACATGTGTCCTCCGTTACACATTGGAGGACTATGATTGAATTTTCAAGTTCATCATTTAGTTAATCCAAGGGTTCTTATAACTCCTGCTCAAAATTTAAAACGTCTTTCAATCAAGCACTTATGAGTCTTGAGTGTTATACCAAACTTTAGCCATGGATTGCTAATTTCCCTATACGTCTGCTTTCAAAACAAATCTCAATATTTGAATTTCAAAATAGGTTTTTCAAATTTCAAACCTTCTCTTGGCATCCTTCTTCTTTACGAATAACGCAGTCTCATCCCATTATTGGGGAGGCCGGAGGTCACTACGATTTTAGATTTCATGCACTTTCATTGGATCAATATTCAATTGATTTTCCATTGAGATTTCATTTTCACAGGTTCGGTTACTATAGCTTTACACTCTCTTCCGTGTTGCAAGTATAGGACTTTGAGATATTATTAATCATTTCTCTTTCTTCTATTATCATAATCGTTTGATTTTGACCCTAAACCAACACGTTGTGTTAATTATGATAGACACAATGCTATTCGATTTGATTAGTTGTATTAGGGCTGATTAATTTTTTGTGAGTTAGCAATTTTTCTCTTATCATAGGTTAATTATTGGAGAATCTAAAAATTGAATGCAAGTTAGATGGAAGTACTACTATCATTTGATTGAAAGTAAATTTTAGTTTTTCATCTTTTAGCTTCTTCTTTTTTTCACTACAATTTATGATGTCAAAATGCTCACATTTGATCAGAACCTATTCGCATACTCATTAGTTCCATTCCTGGTTTTGTTGTTACAGGTTAGTTTACTGAATCTTTGCATATTGGGATCTCAATACTAGAAACTTCACAGGGAGAACAACAATAGTGTAAAGGTACATATATAACCGATTTAAGCCCATCTTTGTCCCATGTTTTGAATCAATATTTCTATGGTGTTTTTCATTTTTGATTGCATATTTTCACTCATCTTTGTCCTTAGTGTAGAAAATGTCCACCAATTTGCTTTTATAGGTAGCCAATACAGCTCATAAAAGAACCTAACTTGGCTTACATATTGAGAAGAGATAGTAATTATGATTATATAAACACGAGATAGTTTAGTGGTTAAAGTTGATTGAAATGAAGGCTTGGTCATGAGTAGTAATAATTATTTAGTGGCCGTGGAGTACTATCAAAATTATTGTTTTAGCATTATTAAATTACCCCTCAAAGGAATAAGAGTGAAAAGAGATGGCAAAATAAGAAAGTAATAGAAGAATATTTTTTTTTGATAACAGGATGTTCAAGCAAACTTACGTGCATCTCGACTAATTCTGGAGCCCTGAAGTTAACGATCGGGCAAATCTCTAGTGACTCCGAGGTAATAGAAAAATAATATAAGAGACAATATTTGCAAGACTACTTCTTGTTTGCTGTACAACAGAGTTATTTGACGTATAGCAAGCATAGTGACATGGGGATAGATATACAGGAACTAGCCAGTCAGGGATAGTTCCAATCCGGGATTGTCCGGACAAAGTCCTTCCCGATTGCATTTTGATGACCCGAACAATCCGATGTGTTTAAAACGTGTTTTTAAGGGTCTCTGCGAGAAATCTTAAAAAAAAAAAGACCGAGAAGGGTTTCATCCGAGTAGTTTTCGATTAAACACAGTTTTATTGAAAACTACTTGGATGAAACCCTTCCTGGTCTTTTGTTTTTTTTGATGATTTCTCGTAGGGTCCCTTAAAAACACGTCTTAAACACATTGGATGGTTCAGATTATCAAAATTTGATCAGGAAATGAAAGGTGTGGACTTTAAGAGTAGTGGACTAGGATATTGGTGTGTGTGTGTGTATACTAGCACGAACCCATGCTATGCATAGAGACATGATTTAAAATGTTGTGCGCATAAATGCACAGGATAAATTATTGCAACCAAGTTCCTCCTCACGTCGCATCCACGTTCCTTCTCACGAAAATATAAAACGATTTGCTCGTGCAAATGTTGCACTTGATTAATATAAATTTTTATCAAACAAATTCGTCTTTATTTAAAGTGTGAACATTCATAAACAAACATTTAGAAAAGGCAATTCAAGCAAATAAAATTGTCATTGTGCAAACATTCCTCTGACTAGTCTACTTTAAACACGAATGTCACCACATAGTTCATGATATAGTGGTTTTGGAGGGGGTATAATGAATATGTACGCGCGATCATGACATTGATACATTACACATAATTTTTCAATATTCAAAATTTATGAATGGTCTAACCATTGATATTCATGAACATATTCATAGATTTGATAAACGAGAAATAGCAACAGTGTCTGATGAGGAATCGAAGCTGCTACCGTACTACCTCTGATCTTTCCTTGAAGATGGTCTCTATCCCAAATGATTGCCTATCACTCTTCTCTAATTCTTAACCACGTGATTATAGATAGAATTTTTTGCAAAAATCAACTTATTCTGCAAATCATAGAGTAAAAAAATTCAGTTATCTAATCTCTCGGTTATGTAGTATAAACTTTTTGTTATGTAGAATTTTCTTCAATAATATAATAGATTCCCCAAATTGTGCCGAAAGGTTTGGTATTGTTTCCAAAAGGTGTAAAAACCTTGGGTTACAAACTAAGAAAATTATTCTTTTGAGATTTGGAAAATCTCACAAATCTAGAGATATATAGGTTCAGGTCTTCATATTTCTTTTCTAAAATGTTCATTTAAAAGTGTTCAAAAGTCTGAAATTTGATCTTTGCTACGGTTTCCTTTAGAGAATCATTTAAAGCTGTAATGGTTCAAGTTTTCTTTCTAAAAAAATTTCCCCTAATGAGAACGCATCTAAAGGAAACCATGGCAGTGACTAAAGGAAACCATTTTATTGATATACGAAGCCAGAGGAAACCATTTTGAAGTGGATACTTTTTTAAATTTGGGATGAGTTCATTTAGGAATTCAATAAAGAATTATTAGAGCAATAATTGATATTGTTTTTTGAATTTCGAAAATGACCTTTGAATCCCAATTACCATTTAGGACTTTGCTAAAAAAATGCAAAAAATTGGGGGACACGGGGCAAGCTTAGGAAGCTCTCCTCACCAAAAGTCATCCTTATATATATATATATATATATAAGCATAATGACATGGTGATGCTGCTGCTATAGCTTAGACCAAAAATTAATAAAATATCAATTATTATCTCATTTAAATCGATTAATCATACTAAAATACTCATCACTAAAATCAAATTTATTGAAACCAATTTGTTTTTAAGATAAAAAGGGTTTGAGAGACGATACCAATTTGCTTTCAAAAGAATTCTTAGTCCATCACCCCTTCTCCCTTGTTTGGGTACCGAATACCCAATTACCTTTTTTAGAATCGCAATTTCCCATGCATATATTAATTGTGTAATCTTAATTTCAAAATTTAACACATTTATTCAAATTCATTTCATGTCGTTTAAAGAAAAAACTTATCAGAGTATAGGTGTTGATACCGGATTTTACCCCAACCCTATTTATCAAAACAAATTGATGATGTCGACGCTTGCAGGGAAGAAATGTCGGATCATCAGTGTTCAGGAACAGCCTTACCGAGTAGAACACGCAATTCCCGGTAAAGGTAGACCGGGACAGTACAAAGTATTGATGCTGCAGTAAGTCAAAAATCCATTTCAAATCATTGAATAATATCTAACATCTGTATGTGCATAGCTTGGATGACAAGCATGCCATTTCAAGAGGCTATAGCCCTCCATTCTATATTTTTACAGGAATCAGCTCCCGGAAGCTCATTTCTAGGCCAATCGGCCAACTATATATTCAGGACATCCAATCAAGCATCGAGACCGTTGGATCTTCACCTTTTAATATTTTAGAGTGATCGGTTCAGGAAATGTCAAGATCAGAAAACGTTTAACCGTCGAACTATCACCTTATACCCTTTTACTTGGTAAAAACAGGCAAACAGGGCCAGAAGACCCAAGTTTTGTCTGTATAACTCCAAATCCCACCAAATTTTTTATTTAAGCTTAACGTGATGAAATTAAGTCTCACATCAAGTTTCGGGCGATTCCGAGAGCCCGTTTGCTATTTTCGGGATCACTGCGCTTCGTGAGGCGGCCAATTCCATGATCATGGATATCGGGACCTAATTTTTTAATCTAATTCATTAATAATTCATTTCTAACCATATTGAAGTTCCATGTAAAATTTTAGGTCAATCGAACTTCGTTTGGTCATCCGATCGCTTACCAACTCCAATTCAACCGAGAGCCGAACAATCGCATTTCTCTATCTTCGGAGCATAATTTAAAAAAAAAAAAACGTTTCCACGACGCTCAAAACACATCAAAACCCTAGGGATACCACCTTGGACGTTTCTGGATCAAAGAACTGCACGCAAGCAGGGTCGAGCCGGGATTGCTTTGCGCAAAGCGGTGCAAAACCCTAGGCACCTAATGAATAGGTGCCTAGGCCATGCGGCCTAGTAAGGGGTTGCCACGTGGCAGGTGCCCAATCCTTGGGCGCCTAGGGCTCCTCCAAAAACCTATAAATATGGGATCCCACTTCATTCTTCAACACGCACACTTTTCACACGGCTTCTGAGTTAGATTCGCAAAGGGCTGAGCTTTTCCCGTCGTGAGTCGACTTAGTTATCATTAGCTTCGGCGGTATCTCTGTCGGGTTTCTTAGAAAGGAATCTTGGTTGCCAGAGTTGCACTGAAGCTCTGCCGGATTCCCCAGGCGGAATCTTGGGATATATATATACTACGCGGAAGCTCTGCCGGTTTTTCTCCGAGAAGAACTACCGATGGTCAGGGCTACGCGGAAGCGCTGCCAGAGTTTCTCTAGAAATTTCATTGGTCATAATAGACCCAAACACCCTAGTTTCCTTGGTCATAATAGACTGTAACACCTAGGCTTGTCACTAATCTATCCGAGTTCCGACTCAGATCCTCCAGTCGTGTCATTACCCTGTTTGAGTGCCGGCTAATATTTCCATTCCTATCGTTACTCTCTTCGAGTGCCGGCTAATATTTCCAGTCTTGCCGTTACTTTATCCGAGTGCCGGTTCAGATATCTAGTCTTGCCGTTACTCTGTCTGAGTACCGACACGAAATCAACTAGTCTTGCTGCTACTCTGTCTGAGCGCCAGGTCAAAATCAACCACTTTCTGCCGGAGGCTATAGCTAGGGGTGCTCACGGTCCGGATTAGCATGAATCCAATCCTAATCCGCGAGTCACGGTTTTTTGAAAATAAAATCCGTGTCCGATCCAAAAGTCTCACGGTTCGGTTCCAATCCGATCCATGAGTCACGGATCGGTTCCGGATTTATCCACGGATATTTAACTTATTCTAAAAGAAAATTATCAACTCATTTTAAAACTCAAATTCAACATTGAAACAAACACTTCAATAGTATAGTTAGTAGATGAAAATATAAAGCATCAATAAGAACAAAGAAAGAGCAATCACTGGAAAGAAATAATGAAAGCTTGTTAAACATTAGGGAATCAAAATAGATAAACAAAAAACAAAACTCAAAATTCATTTTGGAATTCCAAACACAGTAGACTATAAATCTGAGCTTGAGCATTATAAATTTTAAATATCAAACTTGTTAAACATGCCAACAAACACATATAAATAGACAGTCACAAGCACAAAACGCATATCATTTTGGAGTTCTAAACAAAGTAGGCTACAAAAATACATATATTTATTTATTTTTTAAAATTATATATATAATAAAAATCTCACGGTCTGGATCGGTTACTCCACGGTTTCAAAATCAAAATCCGTGTCCGAACCGCGAGTCACGGTTTTTTATTTTTCGAATCCGTGTCCGGACCATTAATCCATGGTTAAATTCCAAAACGTACAGATCGGTTCGGTCTAGACCTGATTCACAGCTCACCGGTTTTTTTTAGCAGCCCTAGCTATAGCCGTTTTTTTCGGACGATATTATCCAATATTTTACAGAAACTCTGTATGCTTCTTTGCCCAAGGTTCTAGTCGGAGTCTGCGAGTAAATAAATTTAAATTACCAATAGCTGCCCGATTTTTTTGAACATGTAGAAATATTTTAGAACCGTGTCGGCCCAGCCACTGCTCGTAGGTCGGGCCTGCGTCCAACATTGGACGCCGTAATACTACATATTTATATTTAAATAACCTGTGTGTCAATAAAATTCATCATAAAATAGACGTACACTGTCGCAGTTCACCACATCAGTCTCGTCGAGGTTTGAGGCGAGGAATACAAAAAGACTGTCAAAACGGCGTACGTGCTGAAGGGGTGTGATACTTCAAACGGGTCCATTGCGAGGCTCTACCATTATCTCTGGGTCTTTTTCGGTATCTTCTGAGATCATTTACTTTGACTTGACCAGCCATCTAGACAGTTCGTACAAAACCCTAAAAATAAAACTTCAGGATTAATCCAATGAATACAATTATATTTTCATAAATCGGACCAAGGTCCAAACTATGGAATGACCTGATTCCCCCAAGTGCAAGATACGTAGGCAGCCCGATGAGGGTTCGGTCACAACAAAAACATTATTTTCTAACATCACGATAATATTATATTATCACAACGTTATTCATCCGCCCCTTTTATATTTGTCCGAGGGCACCCAACTATGCTGTCCGAGTTCCCGCACAGGAGCCGGATAGCCTTTTCTATTATATTTATGGTATTATTTATACTGTATTTTGTGTACATATTCAGATCATGTCATGCATGACAAGGAGTCGTAGGGTCTGTATTGACTTTGCTCCAAACCCGCAATTAGCTTCTCTCCCAAATTACCAAAATACTACTATCAGTCTCTCTGGCCAAAATTCCCAAGAGTGACACTTAGGAAGTGCACTAGGGTTTGTTTAGAGTACCCTCCGATCCTAGTGCCAACTCTATTTCAAAATTACCGAAATACCCCTACTTCACACCTAGAGTTAGTCTGGCCTACGGATTTGATCTGGAAGCACCCGAGCCTGCCAACATTATCTGGGCCCCCGAAAGCAAATTTTATAAATTTTTATCAAAATACCCCTCGAACCCCAAATACCTATATTTAGCTTGTAGATCCTACCGGGGACAACCCAGGACTCGCTAGAGACCATTTTTCGGCTCCGTGTGGCAAAAATCTAGTTTTTACCAAAAAGTCAATTGTGCTCACTTTTACTGTCTAATACCGTACCAGATATTTGATGTAGAACAAGTAACAAACCCTAGGTATCCCTGTACCTAAGGGTGAATTGGAACCCCTGTGTCAATTCTAAAGCAATATCTTTTTATTCAATCAATCAATGTCCCAAACAATATATGAGAGGCCCTTTATATAGGCTCCTCACAAAGTGAATACATGGAATAAAATCTCTAAATATGGAAACAACCGACTAAATCTCTAAACGAGGAATCAACCAACCAAATCAAATAAAATCCCTAAACGGGGAAACAAAATAAAATCTCTAAACATGAAAGATAAATTCCCCAAATAACAAAGTGGACAAAAATCTCTAGCCGGGCCCATTAATAGCATCATCCAACCACAAGGACATGGGTTGGGCTGTCTTGCGGTGCCGACGTTGGTAGAGCTGTGAAAAACGGGCTTGGGCCCTAGTCCGAGGACTACTAGACGCCTTTTTGGGCTTCGGACTTGATTTTTCAACTTTTTACCATAAAAACTATTATATTTTATATATTCACTTTCACTCTTCAAAACTATACTGGATATATCCCGGGGCCCGCAGGCAACCATTTTCAGTTCCCGACGAGATTTTTATGACTATGTAATGCCACTTGAATCAATACCTTGGTTGGAGGAATTGGTATTCACACCCCCAAATTGATTATCACACCTGAATCAATACTTTGGTAGGAGTAATTGAAGAATAGAACTTCAAGGGTTGTTTTCTTTGAACCGACCGATGATGGATGCATGTGGGCTGCTAGAATTACCGCCAACCTAAGTCAAAACAGGGTTGTTGAATGAGGACATTGTCCAAGCTTGAGGTCTTTGCTTAAATGAGAACCTCGACCGCTTTTTCGACCGAAATATTTCATATCCTTAACTCAGAGGGATAGGAGAAGCATGAAGATCAACATCGAGAGGAGTAGAGATATGAATGTGATCTAGGACAAGATTAGGAGGTTTCTTTATTTCTATTTTTATTGCTTTAGAATATGATTTTGATTAGGAATATTTTCGTTTACGTTAGTATTATTATCTTTCCGTATTCGGATTGATTTTGAGTTCCAATTTTATTAGGATTCTTGGTCTAGAAGAATTAGGATTCTATTTAGAGTTTTTCTTTTCCTTTTTAATGCCGCTTGTTTTGGCATGATTTATAACCTTTTAGGCAACAAATTTGATTGCCCTTTTTATTTTTATCTCTTTAATTAATTCGAGTCCTAGTCGAATTATGAATTGCTTAGTATAAATAAGGGTGTAGCCTATGGGAAAATGATATGGGTACACCACATGCACACCAAGGTGATGTAGCAAATAAGGAGAAGCCCAATGTGTTGCCCACCTGAAATGATGAGTTTCTCCTCATCTGCCACATCACCTTGGTAGCCTATGGGCATATTCAATTATTCAATCTTCTATCAATAATATTTTTAGAGTTCTCTCTATTTTCCTTGTGCGCACGGTTGTTTATCTTTTTATTGTGGATTCAAGAACCCGTATGTTAGAACAAGATCTAACCACTTCGTCTAGTAGAACGATATCTAGTCACCCATTCATCTACTAGAACGATATCTAGTTTATTTCCGCTACAACGCTTCGTCAGAACGATTCCGGCTGCGGAATTCCAAGGTTCTCGTTTCACTCCAATATCTCCCTGCGAGAACAATTTCGTCATTAAACAACTTTGTTTTGACTTCAATCTATTAGTACCGGGAGGCTTGTAGCCTTGTCTACCTCCTTGTAAAGCTCTTTATAACTCTTAAAATTCACCAAGTCAGAAATTACGCCTTATTTACAGGGTCTATTCCCAAGTCCTCTGACTTCACAACCCTTTTTTCTCCTTTTTTTTTTCTCGATAACTGGATATCCAGGCTAGCTTGCACGTACCTCGACTAATTCCGGGATCCTGAAAGTAACGATCGAGCATAACCCTCAATGGCCCCAAACTTGGCAAGTCACAGCCATGCCTTCAACTTCACAGCCATGCCTTCCTTATTGTAGAACTCCTAATTCATCTCAAATCTTGGCAATCAAGCTACGACACTTATTATTGCAAATGTCTTCCAATTGTATGTTGCCAGGCTCAAAAATTTCGCGTCTTGCAAATCTTTAAAAGAGGAGGATGCAATAACCCAAACAATAACAAGTACACAAACGAATGCTTCAAACATGAAGCGAATATGAATGATCAAGTCTTGCTTTCGTTGAGTTTGTTGGAATTTTAGAGCTTCTGTAATTGCCTTTTTTCGCTCCTCTGTATCCTCGTACCCCGGGGAATATTATAAAGCTTCTGATTTTGGATTGCTATGGAGGCTATCATCCCATGATCGGCAACCTCCCAGGATGTTGTTCGTATACCTAGTTGGTGCACCATCATGGCTATGTAGGAATTGAATAGGGAGTTCGTGTAAAATATTTTTTTGTAGCTCGAGATGTGATTAACCAACATGTGATTACTGAAGTTAATCAGCATAAGCAGATTTCAAATTCACCTAATATCTTGAGCTATGGAAAAATATTTTACCTGAACTCCTGATTCAATTTGCACGTAGCCATGATGGTGCTATCTAGGTCTGCGAACAACGTCCTAGGAATTCCCCGGCCATAGGATGACAGCCTTCTTGGCAATCCAGAAATCAAAGCTTTATAATCCCCCGGGCTATGGGGACACAGAGGAGTGAAAAAAGGCAATTACAAAAGCTCTAAAATTCCAACAAACTCAACGAAAGCGAAACCTGATCATTAGTATTCGCTTCATTATTGAAGATTTTGTTCTTGTACTTGTTATCGTTTGGGTAATAGCACCATCTCTCTTAAAGATTTGTAGGACGCGAAATCTTCAGCCTGGCGGCATTCAATTGGAAAATGTTTGCAATTATAAGTGTTGTAACTTGGTTGTCAAGATTTGAGATTAATTAGGAGTTTTACTATAAGGAAGGCATGGCTGTGACTTCCAAGGTAATTTGGGGTCACTGGGGGTTATGCCAAGGTAATTTGGGTAATAGCAATATCATCTTCTCTTAAAGATTTGTAGGACACAAAATCTTGAGCCTGGCAACATCCGGCCAATTGGAAAATGTGTGCAATTATAAGTGTCGTAACTTGGTTGTCAAGATTTGAGACAAATTAGGAGTTTTACTATAAGGCATGGTTGTGACCTGTGAATTGCCAAGGTAATTTGGGGCCACTGGGGGATTATGTCATCGTTACTTTCAGGGTCCCGGAATTAGTCGAGCTGCCGCAAACTGGCCCAGACATCCAATTGTCAAAAAAAAAAAAAAAAAAAGGCATGGCTGTGAAGTTAGAGGACTTGGGAACAGACTTGGTAAGTAAGGTATAATTTCTGACTTGGTGAATTTTAAGAGTAATATATACATCATAGAAGATTGCATGGCAGACTGTTACATTAAAAAGAATGACATTCCTATAAATACATCATGAAACACTTAAATTAGAAGCTTGATATGCACGAGCTAACACAGCATAAAAGATAGATTACACTAGGCTCTCCCACTAATGTAGGAACGAAGAATTAGACAAGGGCTTCAATTCTATGACTGCAGATTACGAGCAAGTAAAATAACAGTAAGAACTAGGGGTGGGTGCCGTGTCGTGTCGTGTCGTGTCGAATCGTGTTTGTGTCAAATCGGGTTCGTGTCAAAATGACATGCTTAATTAATCGTGTCAAAAAATATGAACCCTAACCCGACCTGCTAATAATTGTGTCGTGTTCAGGTTGACACGATTATTTTTTTTTTTTTTTTAAGGGGATTTTTTAATTTATTAATCCAGGGTAACCATTACAATAGATTAAATGGACTAAATATCAAAGAGAGTAATTATAACCAGCGAAAATGATGTGTAATTATAGCTAGCCAAAACAATTTGTAAACTTAGAACTTTAGCCACCATAACAAAACCTTGCAAATTTGAGAATATAGAGAGAATAACTTGATATCAAAGGATAAACTTCAGCTGCAGCAAGATTGAACTTGAAAACTTTCATGCACAACTTCAAAGCATAAAACGTACAAGTCATTTCGTGTCATTTTTTGGTCGGGTTATGTGTCATTTTCGGGTTATATGGGTTCAACCCGAACCCGACCTGTTTACTAATCGTGTTTTCGGGTCATGTCATATGCGTGTTTCGTGTCAGAAATACTCAACACTAACCTGCTAACTTCGTGTCGTGTCATAAATTCCCACCCCTAGTAAGAACAACTCAAGACCAGTAAATAAAAAGTTAATACTTAGTAGCATGTGTGCACAAGCCAATGCAGACACAGAATCAGAGTTAATGATGCTGAGGGAATCACCTAAGAGCGGAGGATTTCCGCAACTTTCAATTTCAGCATCAATTCTTCCAATTTTGTTGCACAATCTTAGAAGCTACTTGAAACTCGTCTACATGGTTCGCAACCCATAGACATCAGAAAATCAATATTGACAAATATAAGAGCATGAGATCGGTAAAAACAAGAGTTCTAGCTAGGAAAAGACACGGGTTAGAGATTAGGTGTTGATCATTAACTGCAATCAAAGGAATCCTATCATTAACGACCCGGGGATTCAAAACAACCAAATGTAAGTTATAAGGAATTCTTTCAAGCAATCTCAAAACTCAATTTTAGGAAATGGAAAACAAACAAGAGAGAAGAAAGAAATCAAACCTTCAACAAAAATTGCTACAGCTATGAAGCAACCATTGATGATTCTTTGCGACAAATCAGGCGTCTATTGCTATATGGCAGCCAATCGAACTTGTAGGGTTTGGATCGGACCAGCTAGGGCTTGGATCAAGCATGTCGCTATCTCGAATTTGTGTTGCACAGAGAGAGAGAGCTCCCTGCACATGGAGAGGAGGAGAGGCGGATGAGTCTCCATCTTTGGTGAATGTTATGTCTCAAACACAATCGGTTGATGAGAATCCCCGACCTGTTCCCTATTTTAAATTGTTGCCCTCTCTTCAATGACAGTCATTCTTAAAGAGTGTGATTAAAAATGTAAACAGCTATGTCGGTTTTTGTTGAACTGACATAGAAAAGTGCTTATCATGTCACTTATTTGATAAACTGACATAAAAAGTCTAGTGTGATTTTTCTTTAATGACACTTTAACAAAAACTGTTGTCCTTATTCGAAGAACAGTGGTTAAATCTGGGATTGTCCACGGAAAGTAAAAAGCTAAGTTACGGTACTTTCAACTAATTTCTAATTTAATTCGAAAATAAAATGGATGATTGGATTTGATTTGATTAAACTAATGATTAAGCTATAATTCAAATAAAAAGTGATTGCGGTTTGAAAACTAGTGAGATAAGGGACTAGGGTTTCCGATTCAACCTCCCCTTATTGTGCAAAATCTAGGGTTTCATTCAACTAAAAACTAGACCACCGTAGGGTAGAAAATCCTATCGATAATTCCCAAAAATATTTTCAAGATTTGTACTCCGTATAGGCTATCTGAACATGGCACAGACCGTCTCACCGGACTAAACGGGCGGCACGATCCGTCTCACGTCGTATAGTCTATCTCATAAACTATCCTGAAGCATTAGCATTAATAACCATTGTATGACTGTATTTAATAACGCGTATATAAATACGGTATGAAAATTGGAAGAATAAAAAGTTTCGTAAAAATTATGAATCATCCGAGCCATACAATCAAAAGTTGAATATAAAACCCTCGAAGTCTAAACAATTATATTACTCGGAGAGGCATCCTCGTTACCCTAGTCGAATAGTTTAACCGCTCATGGAGTTAAAACGAATAAACATTAAATAAATAAACTCCATTGAAACAGACTTAAAAGCACACAAAGGAATGAAATATTAAACCCCAGAGCTGTAGTCTTGAAATTCTGAAGTCGAACTTAAGCCGCAGCAGCGTGAGTTCTGTGTAATTGCTCCATGGTCTCCTCTGTTTTTGCTTCGCCAAGAAAGTCTCTTATGCGCAGCCTCGCGTCTCCTGATATGCGTGAAGAACAGATCAGCCGCTTCGAGATTACTCCACTGCGTGCAAAAAGTGATCCAACCCTTACTGCCTCTTTGCCTTTTATAATGCTCTCACCGTCTCACCCTAGCTTCCTCTCCAAGCAAATCCAATTCCATGCCTTCCTAAAACTCTCATCGGTGGACCCCATTTTTTAATATGCTGAAAGTTGCAATGCAACTTGGGCCCACCCTGTTCAAATGTAAATCACGGGCCGGTTACATTAATATTAAAATCTCAAGTCCATTTTTCGTCCCATAGCAACGACCAAACTGAGGGCCAATTTCTTGATCTTTGTAATGGACTAATTTTTTCAATAAGTCTACATACACACCCTCTCATTTTCACCCCTGCTCACATCTTATTGTGTGGGACCTACCTCGGGGTTTCACACTAATGATCGGAGCCGCTCAATTTGTTTAGAATATTTTTTTAAAGGCTCATGTAAAAAATCAGCTTAGTTAGAAATCGGTAAAACTTGATAAGTTTGTTAAAGTTTTGGTCCGTTCGATTCAGGAACTGAAACTTGATTGAGTCAATTGAGCCTTTACTGGTATTTGACTAAACTGATTTTTCACAAAGACCCTTAAAAATATATTCTAAACAAATTGAGAGGCTCCGATTATTTGTGGGAGACCCTGAGGTAGGTCCCACACAATAGGGTGTGAGCGGGGGTGTGAATGGGAGGGTGTATATGTATCATTACTCTAATTTTTTACCATGTGCTTCGCTTTAACGTCAAATAAAATCCGATTTCGCGCTTTAGCTCTAAATATTATTCACGTGTTCCGCAAGCCCTGAAACGAAAAAAACGAGTATCAGCCTCTACGCAATATATTAAAAGGACGTAACAACGATAAATTAGGAGCCGCCATGGTTACTCGTACATGTACTTTTGGTATGCATTGCGATTATCATGGTTCTGGTACAATCTTTCAAAAAGATTACTACTCATAGTAACCTGTTGAACCGGTAAAAGGGTTGTTGCTTGATTTGTGCTTGCGGAATTGGCACAATTGATTGTAGAATTTGCGATTTAAGTATGATCAAGTAATTGCCCCTCTGTCCTAAATTTTTGGGTCTGTTTGACCGAGTTTTTTTTTAACATGTACATAATTAATTTGGGTCAAGTTTTTGGATTAGCCGTTTGTCTAAAAAAGATGAATCGGAAAAATATTTAAAAAAAATTACCAAAGTTGAAAAAAGTTGATTAAAGACAAAAAAAAAAAATATCTTTTTAGTGTCATTGGCATCATCTTATATGAATTTTTTAAATATCATCTCATATGAATTTTTTAACTAATTATTTATATTATTATATTTTCCAGATTTTTGTCGTAGAGGTGAATGATTTGTGCCAAAACCTAAACCAAAAATCACTAAACATCAATAATATAACTTACTCCTATTTTTAGGATCATTTGCCTCTTAGTCACAAAATCGATTGTGTTTGACCCAACTCCCAATACTCTCAAGAGATTTGGTGACTAGTAGTACGTTGATTCTCTTGAACAATATACATGGTGAGATAAAGATTCTCATCAATCAATTTCTCAATTCACGAACTTCGGTGTTCCATTAACTTGGTTTTTTTGTTTTTTTGGATGTTTTAGTTCTACAAAAAAAACTAACTTGTTCCACTAACTAGCTTTTTGGTTTTTTGGTTTTTTGGTTTTTAGTTTTGCAAAAAAACTAACTTGTTCCTCTAACTTGTTCCATTAAACTAGTTTTTTGTATGTTTAGTTTTGCAAAAAAACTAACTTGTTCCACCACTAACTAGTTTTTTGGCTTTTTTGGTTTTTAGTTTTGCAAAAAACTAAGTGGTTTTTTGTTAATGGAATGAGATAGTTTTTGAGTTAAAACAAAACTATTTTTTTTAGCGGAACGGGGCCTTAAGTGACCCTTATGTGCTATGTCAGGCTGAAATGCTGGATGAATATAGAGTTGGAGTATGATTCAATAAATACATTTATATTAAACATAATCATTAATTTCCAACAATGCGTGACATTTCAACTTTTGAATGAAATAATTATTGTTGGCAAAATAGTTATTTTGGAAGATTGAATAAATTTTGTTTTGACAAGCAATTTGTAATGAAGCGAGTACTAAACTGGTAGAACTCGCTAAACAGCCAAAAATTCCACGATATGCTACCCGAATACAATTTAGTTTATGTTGTTGAGTGAAAATCCTATTTAGTGATACGAATAATGAAGTAAGCTAACTAAAAGGAATCGAAAAGCGATAAATAGTGAACACAAGGATATACGTGGAAAACCCCTTGAAAAGGGTAAAAACCACGGGAGGAAATCAACGCACTAAAAATTATCATTGTGCAGTTACAAAACAATCTTAACTAACATAATCGTGAATCCTCACCGACTAACCAAAGACTGTTTTGCCGAATCCACGTACACCGCACCAAGTGGTTGATTGCCGCTGCCTTGAATCCACAAGTCCTCCAAGATACTTCTGGAATCCACCGGAAGAATGATCCAATTTGTTGAATCGGAAGATAGACAAACTTCTTGGAGTTAATAGAAAAGCTTGGTGATCATATTGATCATGTGTACTCCAAGAAACAAACTCATACTGCCGTCATACTAATATGAGACCAAGAATTGCTCTGAATATTTTCCCCCCGAAGTGATACACGTCAAGCTGCTGGAAAAGTTGATATCTATAATCTAAACCACAGCCAACATCCAAAGTTACTAAACCAAGAGAAGTCCCTTTTCATTGCCTTTTCCATTTTTAAAAGGATTGCTGCAAATCATTCCATGTTGAGAAGCACGGCTCACAGTTAGTAACGGCATAATATATAATCTTCCCTTATTGCGGATATCAGCTTTGACAAAATTATAGAAATACTAATTCCCTTCCTTCCATGCTAACTACCTTACCAACCTATATATTTCAATTACACAAAAGATTTGATTCCCTCCACTTCCTAAACAGACACTCTAAAAATATGAGAAAAAATAAAATACAACTCGATAAATAGGGATACAAACAAATGTGTGTTTTGTCGTGGAATTTGCCGACACAGACAGACCGTGGCCTATGGTCCTAACAATCTCCCCCTTTGGCACTTTCATGACAAAACATACTATCAATAAAAATCTATCCCTAATAGATTGTGGTCACGACCTGCGAAACTGCATAAACACTAAATACACAATCTGTTAATCAATAAATTAGTCCCCCTTTTTGTCACGGAAGGACAAAGGTAGAGTTACTAAACAATTGGCACCGTTAACGAAGCAAATAAGAAGCAATATGGCATAAATAATCAAAGAACTAAATAAGAAGCAATATGGCCTAAAAAAAATGCCTTTCCTGTTACAATGTTTCCAATTATCAAAAGAACTAAATATTGTAAAAAAGGAAAATATATGGATGGAAAACACTTGTCTTTCTCTATTGATAGTTCCCATTACCCAATTAAAGAAAAGGAAATTGTGAAAACAAGAAATAAGCTATTAGAATTGATACTATTGCCTTTTTAGCCACGTATGCTCCTTTTTACTTTTGCCCTTTATTTTTTGTTTTTAAACGAAAAGCACAGCAACATGAGATGATGCAAGGAGAGAAAAAAAAAAGTTGAAATGCCCGAAAACAGTTGAAGTGCTGGTTGGAGGAAAAGAAACAGTGAAGGTGCTCAACACTATGCTCAAGCACAAATTGAAGACTGTCAAGCATAATTCCGAAAAAAATATATATATAAATATGGTCCGACAAAGCCTCGAAATTAAAAGGAACACCAAAATCACGTGTCACATCATCAATTTGACTTAGGTAGAAGCACATGCCTATAGGACTTGAGTTACAAAATATAATTAACATGCCTATGCAAATCAAATAAATTCAATCGAGGATCCATTGAAGAGTTGAATGTACCATGACACATTAAACTTCTGACATCGGTGAGTGTGTGTCACACATCATGGGAAGGTAAGACCACCATCCAAGCATCTGAAAAATTCTCATGTACCATTGGACTGTCACGCACTCTCCCCCTCACGAAGTCAAACCAAGCACTCATCGATACAAATTTTGTGCCACCGAAAATAGACAACTCCTCCTCAACTTAATATTTAATATTTGATAGAATTGCATAGTCATGTTTTCGCTTTTACCCCATTGTTGTTTGACGCGAATATTGGGAGTAAGAGTACCTCATACCCAATGCCCGGTTACTAAGCGAATGGTCCAATCACGAATGCTTTCACAAAGTCTATCCATCTTTTGACGCGAACACTCAGAGGGAGAGTACCTCACCCCGATTGCCCGGTTACTCAATGAACGCCCGGATAATCATATATATAGAATTTTTTTTTTAAACTATACTCAATTTTCTTTTTTCTTTTTTATTTTAATTGCACTTAATGAACCATTGTATTAAAAAAAAATATGATGCCAAAAAAATGGTCAATCGCCAAGAGAAAAATACGAGACATGTCCAGGTGCATGAGAATCAAACTTGCCTTGTCAAGCAATCTCTTTAACTTTGATGTGTAAAAGTGTAGAGGAGGTAGTCACAGAGACATGTGTCATGACACATTTAATTCTTAAATACGATGCACGAAAGAAATTAAGTAATATGCTCATGCACTATCAAAGATATTTTGATACTCAAACCCTATAACATCCGGTTCAAACTCCACAAAGTGACAAGGATATTGTGCTTAGATATTTTCATATATATTTTTAAAATAAAAAGAGATTGCAAAAAAAAAACTAATAAAAAAATCACACCACAAAAAAAACTTTGAGAAATAATCAATCTATATATTTTTTAAGGAATTTTAGAAAATTTGAACGTTTTTAGATTTTCATAAGAAAATACATACTAATAAAAACCAATAGCAATAGACAGATAAAACTAGACCAAAAAAAAAAAAAAACAAATCATAGCACTAGGAATAAGAAAAGCAGAGATGACCAACCTAGACTATGGAAACTACATGAAGCCTTAAAAAGCGAGGTCAACTACTCCAGATGATCCTGCGTCATTTAGAGTGTTGGTATATATATCTACTCGATGTTTCAAGTCCGACTTCCTCACCCATATAAGTCTAGTTTTTACGTTTTCAATTTTTTCAACATTTTTGCACAAATGATTAAGATTAACATTCAAATTTTGTCCTTGAGGACTCACCCTATATCTCTGCTTTCGGGTTCTACCCCCATAGTTATTAACACTGTAATATTGGGAAGACGAATTAGGGTTCTCATAAAGTTTTATGCAATTAGGTCGAGTATGACCCTTCACTCCACAAAAATGACAGATAGGGATAAACTTGATATAATCACGATAATATGCTAAGTGCATGTATGTAGTATTTGTCGCATGCAACTTCCTACAATGAGGCCTAGTGTGTCCTTTGACTTGACAGTAATGACATATAGGTGCGAAATTCTCTAAATTAGCCTTTTTAATATTAGGAGTCTTTTTAGCAATATTTATAGTGTGAAATTTAGGTGTTACCTCTTTTGGTTTAAACTCATCCACTTTTTCTCCATGTTGTTTTGAGGATGAAGCTTCATAGAATCCAAGTCCTGTTTTGTCACTTGTCGATCTTTGTATGCTGAGAATATCATCCAATGTCTTTGACCCTGTATTCAAACGCTCAAATAGTACATTAGGATTATCAATTTCAGTGTTTAACATTTCTATTTTACCTTTGAAGGTGGTATTTAAATCAGTCAAGACCCTGTTCATTTCTCGAAGACTCTCAATCTCCTTACTCAGCTTTTCTTTCTCATTAGTGACACTACTCAATGACCCTTGCAGCTCTTCAACTTGCTTTTTAACTATCACTAACTTTGTGTTGGAATTTTTATATTTTTCAGCCAACTTCAAATTAGTCTCACTAATCTTCACACTCTCTTTATAAAGCATATCATAAGACTTTTTTAACTCATTAAAACTCAAAACCTCATTACTATCCTCATTTTCACTCTCGTCAGAGGATTCCTGCTCACTAAAGTTTGTGTTATCTACATGTTCTTCCTCAGAGTTGTCATATTCGCTGTCGTCATCCCAAGTTATATTGGCCTTGAAATTAGTCTTCTTTTTCAATTTGTTTATGCATTCATTAGCAAAATGACCATAACCATGACACTCATAACATTTAGGGCCTGCAAGAGGACCTTTTATCCCTTTCTTTTGTCCACTACTCGAAGACTCATTCTTTCCTTTGGTTCCAGATTTCTTATTCCCATCACTAACAATATTTTTCTTTTTGAAAAATTGTTTGAATTTTTTGGCAAACAAAGCCATGGCTTCAAAATCATATTCCTCATCACAATCTGAATCTCTGGACTTGGATTGAGAACTTGCAAAAGCAATCGGTTTAGCCGAAGATTTAATTTTTGATTTCTGATACTCAGGTTGTAGCATATCAACTTCATAAGTCTGGAGGAGGCCTACCACTTCTTCGACGGATTTTTCCTTAAGTTTACGTTTAGCCTCAAACATAGTGACCTTTGTCTTAAACCGTTCTGGCAAGGATCTCAAAATTTTCTTAATAACTCTAAAAGGAGGGATAGGTTCACCGAGGGTTTCGCAACTATTAACAATAGAGATCAATTTAGAGTAGAATTGATTAAATGTTTCGTCTTCTTGCATTCTAATAACTTCGAATTCGGTAGTGAGCCTTTGTAACTTAGATTGTTTGACTACATCTGTACCTTCATGACAAGTAACTAAAATGTCCCATGCTTCTTTAGCAATTTCACAATTAGCCATTTTATGGTGTTCAATCACATCAACAACACTAAATAAAATATCTAAGGCACGATTATTTGCTTGTAATTCTGCCTTTTCTGTGGGAGATAACTCAGCAGTGAGTTTAGGGACCTGTTTTTCTTCTACAGTTTTTGTGGGATAACTATATCCCCTAACACAAGAGTTCCATATTTCCTCATCAACTAATCTCATTACAGCTTTTATTCTAGATTTCCAATAATCGAAATTTTCACTATCCAAAATCGGTATACGACTAGATATATGAGTCATGTTTGTGTTCATTGTTACTAAGGATCCGCTCGAAGAAAAAAATTCTAATATAATGAGCGACCCGCTCTGATACCAACTGAAAAATCCTATTTAGTGATACGAATAATGAAGTAAGCTAACTAAAAGGAATCGAAATGCGATAAATAGTGAACACAAGGATATACACGGAAAACCCCTTAAAAAGGGTCAAAACCACGGGAGGAAATCAACGCACTAAAAATTATCATTGTGCAGTTACAAAACAATCTTAACTAACATAATCGTGAATCCTCACCGACTAACCAAAGACTGTTTTGCCGAATCCACGTACACCGCACCAAGTGGTTGATTGCCGCTGCCTTGAATCCACAAGTCCTCCAAGATACTTCTGGAATCCACCGGAAGAATGATCCAATTTGTTGAATCGGAAGATAGACAAACTTCTTGGAGTTAATAGAAAAGCTTGGTGATCATATTGATCATGTGTACTCCAAGAAACAAACTCATACTGCCGTCATACTAATATGAGACCAAGAATTGCTCTGAATATTTTCCCCCCGAAGTGATACACGTCAAGCTAGTGGAAAAGTTGATATATATAATCTAAACCACAGCCAACATCCAAAGTTACTAAACCAAGAGAAGTCCCTTTTCATTGCCTTTTCCATTTTTAAAAGGATTGCTGCAAATCATTCCATGTTGAGAAGCACGGCTCACGGTTAGTAACGGCATAATATGTAATCTTCCCTTATTGCGGATATCAGCTTTGACAAAATTATAGAAATACTAATTCCCTTCCTTCCATGCTAACTACCTTACCAACCTATATATTTCAATTACACAAAAGATTTGATTCCCTCCACTTCCTAAACAGACACTCTAAAAATATGAGAAAAAATAAAATACAACTCGATAAATAGGGATACAAACAAATGTGTGTTTTGTCGTGGAATTTGCCAACACAAACAGACTGTGGCCTATGGTCCTAACATTGAGGATTAGGATTTTTATAAGTGGACAATTGGTTTTGTACACATCCTTATTCAGCTTCGCATCCCAACATCAAAGAGAATGGATGGAAGCATTTCAGGGCAATTTTCTTTTGAAATACCAATAGAGTAATAGCGAATATGAGATGAAGCTAAATTTGACAAAAACGAAGATCAACTGATAATTTGGTGAGAAATGTTCTACATTTTAAATAATGCTACCAACCTGTTGGAACAATTGCTTGAAAATAAGAACGTGTTACCTCAGTATCTGTGTATGAAAAGAGATTACCAAACAAAAATGAATTAATGGCTGAGTCGCGGACCAGGTCACTCTCTTTAAGACATTTCGCGGCTCTGCCCAGATTGTGCAAGCAGTTCAACACACCTCGCCGTCCCCAGGATAAAATAGCCCAGAATTCACTCCTTGTTTCGGCCTTCTCTGCACAAAAGAAAACCGACTACACTACACTGTTTCGACCTTCTTGCTTTCTGGATTTTTTAACTTGAAGAGTATAATTTTCGGAATGAAGAACAATGGAGAGTGGCTCCCTTTTTATAGCAGAAAATTGGAATGGTCGAAAATGTTTTTGTTTTTTGAAACGAAATGAAATCAATCGATATCAATCAGAGCGCTAATTGAATCAATTAGCGAACTGATTAACAACACATTTTACACACGTTTTTTAATTGATCAGAAATCAAAGCTTTCAGTTTTGACTTTAAAAAAACGGTTTCTGAATTTGAGAAAAAACGTGGGCTTTTCTTATGAGCACACGAGACCCAAGGGTAAATAAATTCTATAAATTCGTAGTCCGCAAGGGTGTCGGATTGTCTCAAACGTGTTTGTGCATTTCTTTGCATTCGAGTATGAACTATTGACTATCATTGGTTTTTAATTGATGGTTTACTCTAAATTATGAATGTCGTTGTTATGCCGGGTGATGTATTGTATCCCGTGTATCGGGTCAGGGGTGATGGCAGCCCACAAAATGCCGGTACAATGTGATTATCAGTAGAGAGTAATACTTGGACTGTTTAGTCATACTATGGATGTCTAGTAAACATTTGGGTTGTAGATGAGGAACATGGAAAACATTGAATACTTGTGTGCTTGCGGGAAAGCTTGAGAATTGTGAACTGGTGGAATGAGAGTAATGGGATTTACTAATATAAATGGACATATTAAGTTATTTGGATATGTGTGAATGCTTTGTGAGCACTTGGAATGTGATTGAGTGAATCTGAGAGTGACGGGTACCTTGTGTGTGTGTGTGTGAACGCTTAATATTGTGAATAGGTGACGTTAGAGGAAACCTTGATACCGTTAATATAAGGACGCGTAAGATGTATTTGGGTACGTCATAAACATTTCGGGACGCATTGAGAGATTTAATCACTTCTAGGATGCCATGAGGGCACGTGTGGTTATTTTGGGACTTAAGGTGCATAATTTAGTCCATCTACCCTTACGTGACGTGTGTGTATGGAGATTCTAGTTTGCAATTAAAATTATATTGGGAATTGGTAGCTTGGCTTGTGTGTATGTGTATGTGTGTGATCACCTTAGAATAAAATGAGACATTCATGGGAACTAGAGACACCAAGATACTTATGTAGAGGTTATTAAAATGACATGACTAGGAATCTAGTGACATTTATGAACACTGGTGTGCGTGTATGGGAACTTGAGAAAGTTGGTAATAAAAATTCGAGACTACGGATGTGTTGTTTACGTATGTCAAGATTTGAGATTTGAAAAGAGGAGCCTTTATGAAAGTAAAAGACTAACCATTATAATATTTACAGATTTGTCGAATTTGAAAATCTACGAACTTTGTCTCATTATTTCACCTAACTATTTTATCGGTGCATCTTCATACTATATGAATATAGTATTGTTAGATTGGGTTTCTACTGGGCTAGTGTGACTCAACCTATCATTTTCAGGTAATCAATGAGGAGCATGGCATGGAGTGTATGGAATTGTGTGCGTTGGCATGACCGCTTTTGAAAACATCAAGGATTTTCATTATTTGACCATCTTTATTCTTTTGTAACATTTTTTTTTGGGAAGATGACAAGGATGTATTTTAACTTCTATTATCATTTATTTGAGACGTAATGGTTCTGTGTATTGTTCTTTTTACATTTGGATACGGATACGGAGACGTGAGAGTAGAATTTGATTATGGAAATGTATTAAGATTTTGGCTTTTCAAAAGGGAGAATGTTTGACTTTTGATTTGTCCGACGTGGACTTATGTGGTAATTTGGTTATAAAAATTGAGGGCGTGACAAGTTTGGCTTTCTGTTCCTGTTCTGGTTTGGCTTCACAATCTTTCCCTTCGGTTTAAGAATACCCGAGCTATGGTTCCACTTGTTTGAGACAATCAGAACCTCTTCATTTTGATTTTGTCTCTGGGCTTCCTCCTCAATATGGAGACGAGCAATCAGAGTCTCCATGGAAAACTCCTTGGTCTTGTGGCAAAGATTTTTCTTAAAATCTTTCCAGAGAGGTGGCAATTTATCGATAAGGACAGTAACCTGAAATTGTTCATCAATAACCATACCTTTGGTATGAATTTCATGAGCTATTTTTGTAAATCATGGGTCTGGGAAACTATGGATTTTTCATCAACCATAGAAAACTTCAAATAATGACTAATAACATATTTAACAGTCCCAGCTTCTTCCGTATCATACTTTTTCTGTAAAGCATCCCAAATCTCTTTGGCAGTTCCAAAAGATGAATAATAATCGTAAAGATCATCAGCCATAGCATTCAAAATATAGTTCTTGCATAAAAAATCCTCATCAACCCATTTGGCTATCGCGTTAGTATTTTCAGTGGTAGCAGGATTAGCAACAACAGGTTTAACCGAATCACAGTAAGCAGCAAGTTTTTGAGTAGTGAGGTAGAAAAATAGTTTTTGCTTCCACTGTTTGAAATGCATTCCTTCAAACTTGAAGGGCTTGTTGATATCAGCGGTGGGAACAGAGATCTTATTTTCAGAATCCATGGCAGATTGATAACGTCTTAAAATTGTTGGAACAATTGCTTGAAAATAAGAACGTGTTACCTCATAATCTGTTTATGAAAACAGATTACCAAACAAATATGAATTAATGGCTAAGT
The DNA here is from genome assembly GCA_963854785.1 of Vaccinium vitis-idaea. Classification (NCBI taxonomy): domain Eukaryota; kingdom Viridiplantae; phylum Streptophyta; class Magnoliopsida; order Ericales; family Ericaceae; genus Vaccinium; species Vaccinium vitis-idaea. The sequence continues at coordinate 12,562,906 of OY978222.1, read as the reverse complement.
CGCGGACTATGCCACTCTCTTTAAGACGTTTCGTGGCTCTGCCCAGATTGTGCAAGCAGATCAACACACCACGCCGTCCCCAGGAAAAAACAGCCCAGAATTCACTCCCTGTTTCTGCCTTCTCTGCACAAAAGAAAACCAACTACACTACATTGTTTCGACCTTCTTGCTTTTTGGAATTTTTAACGTGGAAGAGTACAATTTTTGGAATGAATAACAATGGAGAGGCGCTCCCTTTTTATAGCAGAAAATTGGAACGGTCGAAAACGTTTTTTTTTTTTAAAACGAAATGAAATCAATCGATATCAATCAGAATTGGAACGGTCGAAAACGTATTTTTTTTTTTAACGAAATGAAATCAGTCGATATCAATCAGATCGTTAATTGAATCAATTAGCGAACTGATTAACAACACGTTTTACACACGTTTTTTAATTGATCAGAAATCAAAGCTTTCCAAATGAAAAGATTTTCAGTTTTGACTTCAAAAAAATGGTTTCTGAATTTGAGCAAAAACGTGGGCTTTCCTTATGAGCACGCGAGAACCAAATTGGCGGATTCGCAACGCGCACCCAGTTAACTTGTTTCCGGATCGGGTTCCCCAAATTGGCTTGGACCTCGGCCCATTTTGTGTGCGCGCGAGACCGCCCTTGGGACTAGCCACATTCATAAGTCCACTCAAGGGTTGTGTTATATAAAGCCTTTTAAGTAACTCAACATAGTACGACCTCTCTGGGATATAGATCGACTATGGGAAATTTACTTTACTTTACTTTAAACTAGGGGTGTACACCGGCCCTGTAGCCCGCCCAACCCAACCCGGTTTCTTTAGGGCTTGGGACAAAAATTCAGGCCCATAGGGCTGGGCTAGACAGAGATTTTAAACCCGTTTACAAAATGGGCTGGGTTTGGTAAATTCCTCTGAAGCCCAGCTTGGCCCAGCCCGACCTGTTTTAAATAATATTTTATTTTAATACTATATATAGAGATTGATAGATGTTCGAGAGTTCCATCTTTTTGAGTATTTTAAATGCACTTTTATTTATAGGTCTATTTTTAATATTTTTGTAAGAACTTAGAACTATATATATATATATATATATATATATATATATATATATATATATTATCACAGTTGTGAATTGTAATTGCAATTGGTATGGTTGATTAACTTATGTTTGTGATACTATGCTTTAGAAAAACAAATGGGCTTCTTGGACGAGTTTGAGAAATTAAAATTTTATTTGGGTTGGGCTTAAGCAAATTAAATGAAGCCCAACTATAAATGGGTCGGGCTTGGGAATGCACAAATCTCATTATTATCTAGTATAAGCCCCGGCCCGAACCTGGCCCGGCCCGGTGTACGTGCACCCCTACTTTAAACCTATTATTCCGTCTGGTTTTGTGATGAGCAGCAAAACCACACTAGTCAATTATGGGAATAAATAAATAAGCTAAAAACCAGATCTGCAATGCCAAATCCAATGGCTCAATCGACACGCAGCAAAAATTACAAACTAAGGGTGAGTTTGAAAAAATCCTAGATTGCCTAGGTTTAGAGATTTGCTATGTTTTAATCTTTTGTAAAAATCATTCCACCAATAAAAAAATTAATCAATCATACAAATGAAAGAAATCAAACAAATGAACACCAAATATACGTGGAAAACCTCTAAATGCAGGAAAGACCACGAAAGGAATAAAAAACACTATATATATTCAATGTGCAGTTACAAGCAATCTAACCCTACGCTTAGAATCCTAACAATCCAGCCTAAGATGTACTTGTCAAATCCACATTCACCACACCCAGTGCCTTGACCGTCACTGCCTTGAATCCACAAGCCTCTCGTTTACCTTCGGGAATCCACCGAAGGACATTGTACTGCCTAAGAATCCTTTGTAGGAGTTGTTAATGAAATAACTCTTAGAGATTTATTAACATTTAATGATACATAAATTGTATTTGTACTCCAAGCACAATCAAAGAAATACTCTCTAGTAACCCTAGAAATGTTTCTAGGTCTTTTTTATAGCGCTGCCATAAACTAGCAAGTTGCTTAAACAGCTTTCTAACAAAATCTTTTCATATATTGAAACCTTGATCTCCTTGGTTTTCTTTCCCACCGAGGCTGCTGAATATAAAATCCTTGATTGCCTTAATTATCTTCCACTTCCTAATAGATATTCAAAAAACAAAACAGGAAAATAAATTACAACTCGATAAATTGGGATACACAGAATATGTGTTTTGTCTATGAAATTGCCAATGCAAAGGAGATTGGCTTTTTGGAGCTTACAATCTCCCCCTTTGACGCTTTCATAACAAAACAAACTCAAAAAAATCTATCCCTAACACAAGAGCTGTCTATAGAAAGCTGCATAAAAAACTCAACATTTCAAACATGTTAGAACTACAATAATCCTACTCCCCCGTTTTGTCATGGAATGACAAAGGATGAATAGGGCATGATAAACCAATAATCATAAATAAATAAAAAAAATTCATTGAGGTGCGATAATACATTAAAATAACCACAATAAAATAATAATCAGAATATTCAAGAAGCAAGGCATTAAGAATGTAACACACCATGATACTTGACAAATGAAATGGTGAGTGTGTGCTTTAATGACCAAAATGTCAAGATGACTCAATCAAGGACCTATATTCTCATGTACAGGTATATCAAAATGATTCCCCCTCAAGAAGTCAAGCCAAGCTAGTTCCTCAATGATTTTTATTGATAAGTACTTGTGGAGTTCCCCTTGATCACCGATGGGAATGATTTTTTTATTATATTTTGCACTATCATCAGTGGCTTTCACACAACTAGGGTTTTTCATCGTAAATGTAGCCTTTTCCTCTAGTCAATCACTCAACAGTATGATAATAAAATTGATGATGGATGAAATTCAACATCACATTTGAAATTCTAACCATAGGTAAATCGTGAAAGGTAAATCATAAGATACACATTAAGTTCATAAGAACAAGATCCCTAACCGAGAACCCATCCATCATAGCCATGAATAAGTGCGCATAAAAATATCAAGCATCATGTCATATAACATCCAAAACTTCTTACATATAGAAAGATCATGGAGCATGTGAAATTAAGAGTAAGAACATTCATGCTCATTAAAACCTATGGCATACAACTACGCAACAATGATGACTATCATTCTCAACTCAAATCAAATACTAAATTTCTATCTAAAAACATATCAATAATAAGAAAATCCTTTTTTTTAAATGAAGGGACTGATGACAATATAACATTCCCGTAATGAAACCATATTAGCAAACCGAATAGAAAGGATCCACTAGAGGAAAAACTTCCCACAGATTATGAGCGAACCGCTCTGATACCAATTGAAAAATCCTAGATTGCTTAGGTTAAGAGATTTGCTATGTTTTAATCTTTTGTAAAAATCATTCCACCAATAAAAAATTTAATCAATTGCACAAATGAAAGCAATCAAACATACGAACACCAGATATACATGGAAAACCCTAATGAGAATAAAATAGGAATAAAAAACACTATACTCGGGGGGTGTTCCACTAACTTGGTTTTTTTGGTTTTTTGGTTTTTTTGGATGTTTTAGTTTTGCAAAAAACCTAACTTGTTCCATTAAACTAGTTTTTTGTATGTTTAGTTTTGCAAAAAAACTAACTTGTTCCACAAATTAGTTTTTTGGCTTTTTTGGTTTTTAGTTTTGCAAAAAAGCTAAGTAGTTTTTTATAAGTGGAACGAGATAGTTTTTTATTTAAAACAAAACTGTTTTTCTTTAGCGGAACGGGGCCTCAATGTGTAGTTATAAGCAATCTTACCCTGTGATTAGAATACTCACAATCGAGCCTAAGATGTACTTGTTGAATCCACATTCACCACACCTAGTGCTTTTAACTGCCGCTACCTTGAATACATAAGCATTTTGTTTGCCTCCCAGAATCCACCGAAGGACTTTGTACTGCCTAGGAATCCTCCGTGGGTCTGCTCTGAAACTTGTAGTTAATGAAATAACTCTTGGAGATTTATTAACGCACAATGATACATATATCGTATCTTACTCCAAGCACAATCGAAGAAATACTCTCTCTAATAACCCTGGACATGTTTGTAAGTCTTTTTCGCCATAGGGAGAGGGAGATTGGGAGAACGGTGCCTCACTTGAATTTGACCTAACTGGTCAATGTTTATAGCGCTGCCGTGAACTAGCAAGTTGCTTAAACACCTTTCTAACAAAATCTTTTCATGTATTGAAACCATGATCTCCTTGATTTTCTTTCCCACCGAGACTGCTGAATATCAAATCCCTTGATTGCCTTAATTATCTTCCACTTCAATTTCCTAAAAACTCGACCTCTCAATTACAAAATATTGTTGATTTCCTTCCACTTCCTAGACAAACATTCTAAAAATAAATAAATAAATAAAAAAGAGAAAAAAAAAAAAAAAAACTACCACTCGATAAATCGGGATGCACAAAATATATGTTTTGTCAATGATATTGCCAACTCAAAGCAAGTCGACTTTTTGGAGCTTACAGAGTTCACACTATATTTTTGTCTTTAGTATTATTTTTTTACTAAAACTTGCTTTTTGTTGTTTTTGCTTAGTTTTTCGTCGAAATTTTTGCAATTAATTGTTCGTCTCGATGAGAGGAATTGAAAAAGTATGGAAATGTGGATGTTGGTATTTCTCTGTCTTTCTTTCGAGAATTTTTTTTGGCTTTTAGTTATAACTTTTTACTTGTTAGACTTCTGTTGTTGAGATGGATGAGTAATCCAAAAAATAAAATGTGAATTCAATAAGAATTCAAAATAAACGAACAAGATACTCAAACGAAAATTTCCAAAAATATTAGTGTGAACTCACCCTAAGAGCAAAGGGACTTTTGGTCGAGCAGCAAAATGTATAGACCTCAAAAGAAGCATCCAGAGCCGGCCCTGACCTTTTGTAGGCTTAAAGCAAAAACTAAAAGTAAGCCTTTTTCAAAATCTTAATGAACAAAATGCAATTAGATAAATTACACTTCAAAAAACAGATACTACTATTCGCCAATAAGAAATAGGAATAACCCTAAAGATACCTAGGGGTACGATATACATTTGAAATTGGGCCTCTTTTGAGTTTGAAATTGTGCCTTATATACGATATAGTACTCAATTTTATTTTATTTTTGTATTACAAAAGATACCTAGGACTAAAATATGGGGGCTCTTGAAAATGCGTATTTTTCACAACACTCGCTTTCACTCAACACCGGCTCTGGAAGCACCCACCAATACTTTTCCCCCAATATAGGAAAGAACAGAATAGACATTCCTTCAGATATCAATACTTTAACATCCTTCATCATCTCTCCATTCTTTTTCACATCACCAGAATGATCATAAATTAGCAACCAAAAGCAATGTCATGATTCTAAAGTTTTTGAGCTACGTTGCTTCAATTTATCACTCACCGGATAATCTCATACAGTATAAGTGGAAAATGAACTCCACATGTCATGTTGAAGATAAGAAATCCAAAATATCTACCAATGTCATTAGCTAGGGAGTGTTTTGAAACGTTTTTGTTTTCTATTTTTTGTTTCGAAAAAATTAATTGTAGTATTGTGTTTATTGTTTAAAAAAATATGTTTGGAAATAAAATTTCTGTTTTTGGTTTTGTTTTTTGTTTTTAAACGACTCTGTTTTAAAAACAAGGCAAATCACCTTTTTTGAGTTTCAAAAAATTTCAGAAATTTTGAAAACGTTTTTAATAAACACAACATATATAAATTACGACACATTTTTTTTTTTAGTTTTGAAAAAAATTGAAAACAAAAAGAAAATAAAGGAAACAAAAACGCTAACAAACACCCCCTTAGTGTTTCAAAATAAAACCACAATAAACAATTTCCGACTTCAAACACCTTTCAACTTCTGGAAAAAGACCCGAAAACACAAGTTTATTAAAACACAGCTGAAAACGATCTATTCAGCCTTGTTTAGATAACCTTCTACTGCTATGCAGCTCCCCGGCCAAGTTCAGGGTGTACGCTATTTCTTTTTGTTCTCCTTGTCCTTTTGAAAGTTCTTCAGCTGCATAACAAAAATACAAGCGAAAACCTCATTTGTTCAGCACGATAACTTTGGGAGTGACTTTGGGCACGGAAAATCGATTTTGCAGTTCAGCAGAACTCACCATGATGTAAGGTACTTCGATGAAAACACCGATACCATCGGTGGAAAGGACCATGGCATGCTTTACATAGTCCAGATCCCCACGGTGAGCCTTCTCAATGAGACCCTGGGTATCGAGTACAATGTAGCCCACAAGCATCAAGAACCCAAAATACAACTGCAAAAGGAGTCAATCAATATTCTCCGAATAAAAACACGAAGTCTACAAGACTACAGAGTGGTAGCTAGGCATACGTTTAACTTGAAGACCGCAGCAGAACCCCCAGAGAGAGTGGATGCATAGTGCAACAAAAAAATGAGTGAGAGGAAAGATGAAAGAAGGTGTAGGGGAGGTCAGCGTAGAACCCCCGGTTGACCAGAGTCAACGTTGACCCGCCAATAAAATCATGGCAAATGTCGCCCAGGTGGCACAATGCCCGCTTGACACGTGGCGCTCTCCGCGGAAGTCTCCGCGTGTGGGGGTCCACTAGAGCGGGCCCAGGTCTCCGCGAAAGGGGGCCACTGAAGCGGGACCCCCTTGCGCAAGGCGCCCCAGCGGCGCGCACCCCAGGCCCCATAAGGGCGGTGCTTGAACGACCATGAGCCATCCAGACAAGGAGAAAAGCTCATGGCCCAAATGACTGGCGCGGCCCAAAACACAGGCAAAAACGCGAGAGGCCAGTCCAAACTAGCCCAGGTAATGATACCTGCTGCGGTCTAAAGGCAGGACCCCGGGGGCCAGGCCCGGCCCTGTGTTTCGCGAGGCCCCAACCCTATTCTCAATTTGAGGCCCTTCATATATATATATAATTTTTTTTTTTTTTTTTATATATAAATTTTTTTTTTTCTACGAGAAGGGGCCCCAAAAACCGGGGGGCCCCAGGCCCGGGCCTCCCCAGCCTGCCCACAGGGCCGGGCCTGCCGGGGGCCCCCCTGAGGCTTGGCTGCGGTATAGGCGAGACCGAACAGGTCACGACCTTGCCCTCACGGGAATAAGGGAGATCTAGTGGCTTGGTGGCTTGGAACAGGAGGATCGCTGCGCTGGCGAATGGCTCGTCACCGCGCGGGTCAGCCGCGCGGTGATGACGTCACCCGTGTGGTCAGGTTGTACGGAAAGGACACGTGTTATCATATTATAGGACAACAGCCTGGCACCTCATGATTGGTCCAGGGTGCCTATAAATATGGGACATTCCCTTTCATGCCCAGAGGTTGGTGAGATCTTGGCAGAGACACACGCCATTCTAGAGAGAGAAAAGGGCAAACACTGAGTGAGAGAAGAACATTCTCTCTAGTGGATCCTTGTCCCATCTCCTAGGTCACCAAGGGTATCACGGATTAGACTCAGAGCAATCCACTGCCTTAGTCCCTTCTGTGCACACCTGCTCCGTTCTTCACCCTTTCTCTAGACCACCTCATTCTCTTCTTTCACCGTGTCTTTACTGTTGACTATCCATATCTCTCCAGCTCATCACGTAAGCAAGAACCATCACCTACATTCAGGCGACTCTGCTGGGGAGGTTGCTTAGTTGATGGTAAACACGAGAAGTGGTCTACAAACTTCAGGCATGGCAGCGCCAACAAATCCCAACAACCTTGTCCTCGATGGTCTACCGCTGATAGAGGATGCTACTTCCAGCCATGGAGGGAATGAAGAAGGAAACCAGAGTGCTCCAACCATGGAGATAATCCACGCCATGCAGGCTGGCATCACCCAGATGCAAACCACTCAGACGCAGCTGCTCGCCACCATAGCTGGCCTCACGGAGGTCATCACGGCCGCCCTACCAAGGGCCCAACCAGCGATGGTGACCCAGCAGATCCATGCTGGGGGGGGGGAGTCCAGCCACCTGTGCTTCCACGGGCTGAACAGGCCCATGGGACTCAGGGGGTGGCACCCTTAGCTGGTGGCCTTGGCGCTCAAGTCATCGTACAGCCAGTGGTTCCTGTTCACCCTGCCTTGCCAGAAAACCCTGGCCTGCAAACCACAGGAACTGGTTCTGTACACCAGAGAGCCGCGCTGGGAGAACATGCCGGGCCACAGGCGGTAACCCTGGCAGAGGTACAGGCTCTCTTGCAAAGAGAAAAAATGAAAACAACTTTCCCCTCCCTCCCTAGCCCAGACATTCAACCACCATACCCCATGGTTGTCCTCCAGATGCCATATCCAGAGGGGTACACCCCACCAAAGTTCACTAAGTTCGATGGCAAAGAAGGCAACGCACAGGAACACGTGGTGCGGTTTATCAAAACACTTGGGGCCTTCTCTAGAGACACAAATCTCAGATTAAGAGAATTTTCCAAATCTCTGACCAATAGGGCGTATACCTGGTATGTCAACCTCACTCCTTATTCCGTGTCATCATGGGAAGACATGGTTAGCCGCTTCTACGAGAAATTCTTCCAAACACGCGAGAAGATAACGAGCCTGTCCCTCGTGAAGGAGTCCCAGGGCCCCAGTGAAGACATCATCGACTACATCAGGCGATTCCAGGACCGCGCGGTCGATTGCCTCGAGCCTGTTGGGGAAGAGTACTTGGTGGAAATTTGCATATCTGGACTCTTGCGCGAGTATCAGCCATTCTTGGTTAATGTCAAGATTCAGACATTCGCCGCCTTATTGGAAGCAGCATACAAGTTACGCCATACTGTACAACCACCCGCGCGGGACGGTTGGAAGTCTAGAAAATCTCACTCCGTCGCCGCAGCTGCAACTTCCACTCCCTCTTCGCGCAAGTCGCAGGGGGGAAGAGGCAGCGGCGGAAATGGCGGCGGACGTGGTGGATGGAGCGGAAACAATAATGGACGCGGCGATTGGAAGAAACAGAAGGTGTATAAAGAAAGTACAGGGGCTCCAGACTACCCCTGCAGCATTGAGGAGGTAAAAGCATTGGTCAAGGAGTGGATAGCAGATGGTGGTCTCACGCTACCAGATATTGAAGTCGCTCCTTCGCGCGCAGACCGAGAAAGCCCAAACTATTGCATGTTCCACAGACACACCAAGCATCCTACTACTGACTGCTGGACCCTAAAAAGGATTTTCAAGAGAAAGTTGGATAACAATGAGCTGAGGATCACCACCAAAGCTCAGGACGTGCGCACGCATCCCTACCCGGAGCATGGGACGGCCAACATGGCCGAATGTTTTGAGTTCGTACGCGAAACCGAGGAGGAGGATTACGGCTGTGATTATGATTATGATTACGACTATGACTATGACTATGAGGAAGTATACATGACGTCTTTCTACGATGAGCTTGATGACATCGCAGGGTACGGAACCCCGACGGTGGCCCCTCCAGATCCAGAGAGTGGAGTCAAATTCCTGCAGAATAGCACAAAGTTCAAACAGTTCTACGACGGAATGGGGTTCACACCCAATGCAAGATTTTTAATGACGAAGGCTATCATGGCCATCGCGCAAGAAAGCCACGAGGCATGCGTTGCGCAAGGAGGCTCCCTTCCTAGAACCATTAAGGACGAGTCAAATGCTATCTCATTCTCCGACGCTGATAGAAGGGTTCCGCACCCACACAACAGACCCTTATACGTCACTGCGCGCGTCAACGGCGTGGAACTGAAGCGAGAGTTCATGGATGGGGGAGCCTCCATCAATATCATGCCAATGTCTACGCTGCAAAAAGTGGGAATCCCGGAAGAGCGAATTGTGAAGTCTTTGATAGGAATCACTGGGTTCCAAGGAGATAAGAAGGAGTCCCTGGGATATGTCATTGTTGATCTGGCAGTTGGGCCCATCCGCACTGCTACCAAATTCCACATCATCGACGCTCAGACGAACTACCACATAATATTGGGCCGCAGCTGGATGCATCGCTTCGCGGTTATCCCCTCCAGCTATCATCAGTGTTTAAAGGCAATTTGGGCTGGAAAGAAAGTCACTGTCGCGGCATCCGAGAGTCCATTCGAAGTGAACGAAGCCCACCTGTCTGACTCGGTATACTTCACCGAGATGGAGGAAACGCTGAGCGCGGCGGTTGCAAAGCCGTCCGGAGTAAAATTGCCTAAATGGGAAGATATCAAAGACGAGGGAGAAGCTTCCGCGAGCAAGCGGGAACCAACTACAGAAAGTGTTTCAGGTCCGAGAAAAATTACCAAACTCAAAGAAGGAGGGAAGACTGTGTACTGCTTATGACGGGGTGGCGGGCCAGATACTTCCATGGAGGCTTCTGACCCGCGGTGCCTAGAGGCAGAAGGAGCAGAGGAAGATGAGATGGTCAAACCAGAACCGGCCCCGGAATGTATGCAAGATGGCCCTAAGCCGCAGCCAGAAGTGTTGCAAGAGGTCAACCTCAGAGAAGGAGAGGGCACTCCGCGGCCTGTCTTTATAAGCGCGGCACTCGAAAGCGGCATGAAAGAAAGGCTTATCCAGTTGTTGCGGCGATACAGCGATGTGTTCGCTTGGCACTACGAAGAAATGCCAGGGCTAGATACCGAGTTGGTGGCGCACCATCTAAACATATTTCCAAATTCCAAGCCGGTCAAGCAGGGTGCGCGCAAGTACCAACCAGAGCTAGAGGAGAAAATCAAAGAAGAAATCGAAAAATTGAGGAAGGCTGGATTCATTCAGCCTATACAATACCCGCTCTGGCTTGCCAATATTGTGCCCGTGAAAAAGAAGAACGGTCAGATACGCGTGTGCGTCGATTTCCGCGACCTCAACAAAGCCTGCCCTAAGGATGAATTCCCTCTGCCGCACATTGACACACTGGTTGATTCCACTTCGGGTCACCAGATGTTCTCCTTTATGGACGGCTTCAGCGGTTATAACCAGATCAAAATGGGAGCTGAGGACGCGGAGAAGACTGCTTTCAGAACACCGTTGGGTAACTTTTACTACACTGTTATGCCCTTTGGTCTCAAAAATGCTGGCGCGACATACCAGCGCGCGATGACGGCAATCTTTCACGATATGCTGCATCACATCGTAGAAGACTACGTCGACGACCTGGTTGTGAAATCGAAAGAGAAGTTTGACCACTTGGATCATTTGGAAATGGTGTTTAAAAGGTGTCGGAAGTTCAGTATGAGGATGAACCCACTAAAGTGCGCATTTGGCGTCGCGTCTGGGAAGTTCTTAGGATTCCTGGTCCATAGACATGGGATCGAGGCAGACGACGCAAAAATAAAATCCATAATAGAAATGCCTCCTCCGCATTCTCAACGGACACTCAAGAAATTCCTAGGTCGGGTTTCGTATCTGCGCAGATTTATCCCCGCTCTCGCGGAAATCTCAGCACCCTTTGGCGACCTGCTCAAGGGAGGGGCGAAGTTCGAATGGTGCGCGGAGCACCAGCATGCATTTGAAAGGATTAAGATTGTCCTGACCTCACCGCAGACGATGATCGCACCGCAGAAAGGCAAACCTTTGATTCTATACTTGACGTCCACCCCGAGATCCATTGGGGCCCTACTTGTGCAGGAAGTCGACGGCACGGAGAGACCGGTGTACTATATCAGCAGGAAAGTGCAGGGAGCAGAAGAGCGGTACACGCCGGTGGAACGACATTGTCTGGCGTTGGTTTTTACCGCGCAAAAGCTACGCCACTACTTCTTGTCATTCAAAATCCACCTTGTCACGAAAAGCGATCCAGTACGCTACTTGTTATCGCGGCCAGCCCTCACGGGAAGAGTGGCCCGCTGGCTTTTGGCTCTGGCCGAGTTCGAAATATCATGTGTCACTCCCAAGGCGATTAAATGTCAGGCACTCGCAGATTTACTTGCACAATTCCCTAGCGGACATTGCGAGCCGGTTCAAGAGGAGTTGCCAGGCGATGGTTTCGAAGCATTAGCGGCCGCGTCTGTCACTTGGACGTTAAGCTTCGATGGGGCCGCAGGAGGTGGCGCAGGCGGCGCCGGAATAGTCCTTACAAGCACAGATGGCCAGCGCGAATACCTCGCATACAAATTATCTTTCCAATGCTCAAACAATGAAGCAGAATATGAGGCTTTAATCCTGGGACTCCTAGCAGCTATCACTAAGGATATTAAGATCCTCAAAATTGTGGGGGATTCAAAACTTGTCATCCTTCAGACTGAAGGTGTCTACGCACTCAAAGAGCCTACTCTCGCTCCATATAGGGCCACGGTACAGAAGCTGATGCAGCGTTTCGATAAGGTGGAAATTATTCACAAGCCCAGATCGGATAACAGATTCCCTGACGCACTTGCCACACTAGGAGCGAAGGTCGAATTTAATGAAGAAAAGATAGCCATAGAAATTGTCAAGAAGACAGAGCCATCAATCACTGACGAAGTGAGCCAGGAACAAGTTTTAGAGGAATGGCAAGAAAAGTTGATGAAGCAGTTGGCAACCGGGCAGGGGGGTGTCCCCTTAGCAGAATTGGCACAGTTCACCGTGATTGGGAAGAAGTTATACTTCCGCGGCCCTCAGGGGTGGCTCGCACGGTGCATCGGGCTTCAGGAGGCCAAGGCCAGGTTGCGTCAGATCCATGATGCAACTTGTGGAGAAAACGACATCTCTCTCTACCGGAGGGTTCAGAGGCAAGGCTATTATTGGCCTAGCATGAAAACTGACGCCGCAAAGGTACTGAGGAATTGCGAAAGATGCGCCCTAGCCATCCCAGCGCAAGAATGCTGTTTCTCGGTGGAGCAGGACTGAAGGCAAAAGTATATTGATTTCCTACAGGAAGGCGCGCTACCCGTGGAGAGGGAATACAGGAGGCAGATCAAGATGTCAGCTGGACGGTTCTTCATCAAGGACGGAAGCCTATACAGAAGAGCATTGGACAGCATCCCTTTACGGTGTTTGTCCAACGAAGAGGCTGAGGAGGTATTATACAAGGCTCACGAACTAGAGCATCAAGGCGGACGAAAACTATATGAGCACATCATCCACTTGGGATACTACTGGCCACGGATGGAGTCTGATGCCAAAGCGCATGTGCGTCGGTGCCACGCGTGCCAAAAGTTTGGAAACCTGGTCCATGCGCCCGCGGTGGAGCTTCATGCGATCCGCGCGCCATATCCCTTCCATACCTGGGCAATGGACTTGGTCGGGCCCATCTCGCCCCACTCGCGCAAGCACCAATGGATTTTAGCAGCAACGGAAGTAAGTACTAAGTGGGTGGAAGCAGTACCACTGAGGAACGCGACCGGCGCAGCGGTGGCCCAGTTCATTAAGGAAAATATTATATGCAGATTCGGCATACCAAAGGTGATCCTGTCAGATAACGGAACCCCGTTCATCAACAGGGACATGGGCGAGCTACTCCAATCCTACTCTATTGAACACCAGACTTCAACTCCGTACTACCCCTAAGGGAATGGCCAGGCTGAGGCCACAAACAAGTCGTTGGTACGAATCCTGAGCAAGTTACTGGATGAGAAGGGAGGAACGTGGTCAGATCACTTGATTACCGCACTCTGGGCCTACCGCACAGCGAAGAGAAAAGCCACGCGCACCAGCCCCTTCAACTTGGTCTACGGTGCAGAGACAATACTCCCTGTCGAGCTAAGCGTTCCCTCCGCGCGGTTGACTCTGTCATCAGAGGTCACCGCCGCGGAGCGGCGTGCGGACTTAGAAGCTTTGGAGGAAAGGCGGGAGCTCGCCGCAGAGCATCAAGCCAAGTATTGGGAGTCAGTGTCGAGATTCTACAACAAAAGCGTGGTCCCGCGAGAGTTTAAAGTCGGAGATTTGGTCTGGAAGTCAACCACAGATGTGATGAGGAATGTCAAGCTCCCCAAATTCACCCCGAGATGGGAAGGACCATACCAAGTCATCAACGCGGGGACAAGCGGTCACTATAGGCTTTCCAGAGTCTCCGATGGATTTCTGACAGGGCCTATCAATATTAAGTTTATGAAGAAATTTTATCCTTGAACGAAAAGGTGTTTTATTTGGGGCCCTTTATCCATTTTTCTTCTTCTTTGTAATTCCTTCTCTAATGTTACTGCCAAGTTAATGAAATATTCAGTTTGAGGTAAATCACTATGAGTACAAAAAAAAAAAAAAACAACCAGGAAAGGCAAAACATAAACAAAATACTCTTTATTATCCATGATGTTGCAATTCCATTACAAAAACAAAAAAAAAATGTGTATGGTCAAGGCGGAGGGAACAACCCCTTGGTAATCAGGTCGTCTTTCCCAGGTATTTCCCCGCCAGCGGCTTCATATTCAGTCTTCTCGCGCAGAGCGGCCTCCAGCTCGGCCCGTTTATCTTTCAATTCTGTTTCCCTTTGTACAAGAGCGGCGCGAGTAAGGTCCACCCTCCCCTGCGCCCATTGAACCTCTCTCTGTTTCGCCTCCACCCGAGATGAGAGCTTGAAAGCCCGGCGCGAGCTATGCATACGCTCCATGTGGGCTATGAGCCATTTAATCTCCAAACCTCCCAAATCTTAAAGGTCCTCAAGAGCCCCCTTTGCATCTTGCAGCGACGCATCACCGAACTTCCTCAAAGGAATGTTGTGCAAGGAATCAATGATTGTGGCCAAGCTGTCCAGGAACATACCACCTCCTAGGGCGCTCTGTGCCCGGAAGTTGGCAAAAGTCTCAGGGTGTGTCCGGAGAACAGCCTGAAGGGCGGACAGGCTAGTACCCGCGACGCGGAACGACAGGAACATCTTCGTGGATGCGGGGATAGCAGGAGGGACCTGCTCCTGGCACTGCGAATCGCTGTACTGGGAAGGGGACCTCTGCTGCACGTCAGGTCCCTGCGGCACATCAGGCTGTTGCGGCGCACTGGACCCTGCTTCCCCTGAAGCTTCTGGGCTATCATCAACATCTGTGTCCCTCTTTTCATAAATAACTAACTGCCTGGTACGCTGTTGCGGAGCACTTGACTCCGCTTCATTTTCACCCTCCCTATCGGGCACTCCTCCCTCAGAAATGCCAGCCAAATGTCCCTGCTGAGCTTCCCCCTGCGGCCCGGCCAGAGGCCCTTGATGTTCAGGGACCGGCTCCTGTTGCTCCGGCGGAGGCTCTCGATGAAGGGCATCTTGCATCCCCCGTATGCTTCCCCGGGGGTCCACAGCAGCTTCCAACTCTGAAAAATCATCTTTGAACAGTTCATGAATAATGGGATCAATTGAAGTTGGCACAAACTCTCCTATACTATGGGTAGTGCGTGGCCTAGAGCTTGGCCCCACATTAAGGTCGTCCCCTATGTTCCGGAAAGTGCTGGAAGAATCAGGGTGGTTACCTTTCTCAATGGATGACGCGCGCTGTGGGGAGCGAGCTGAGGGCTGACCCGTTTCAGCAGCAACGTGGGGCCCTGATCCTCGTCGCTGTCAACATAAGAGTGCATGAAACCCCGCTCAAAACCCCTGCCAAAACCCTCGGAGCTGGTTTCTGAACTGTTTTCCCCCTGTGGCTCCGGCTCGCGGCGTCCCCCGGAATGAACCTCTCTTACTTCCTTTTCTCCGGAACCACTCACGCCGCGCGATCCAAATAAATCAGTGATCGGAGGGCTAACCCGCTCCCCTGAACGTAGCATCTCCAAGAACCCGTGTCTCGCTACCGACTGCGGATGCGGGAGGGATTCCTCATTAAACTCCGCGGGCTGAGCGGGTGGAGAGGGCGCACGAGTAGCCTGCGCGGGCTGACCAGGCTCTTGTCCACCAGCTACAGCACTTCCTCGCCTTCTGCCAAGGGCGGTACTGATGGGAAGATGGTCCCCATTACTGTCACTGTCCCCTTCCCGCGGCTGTGCTGGGACAGAGGACCTGCGGTATGAGCCCGAGCCAAAAATGTTCCAGAGTCCTGGTCTGATCCGCCAGGCTGTGGAGACGCTGCACGTTCTGGCGAGGCTCTGACACGCTCGCCAGTCGCTGCCTGAAAATAGGGAAAATGAAGAGATGAGTAAATGACAACAATACAATAAACGTAGTGGATAAATTGAGCACAAGTGAAACACATACCCTATGAAGCCTACGACGCGTGGGTGGCCGCGCAGCCTCTTCCTCATCCACAGAAGTCTGGACCCGCGCCCGGGATCGGGTGACGCGCACGGCAGATAGCGGCGCCACAACCCTGGGCTCCAAAGCGTCCACAGTAGTACCCTCTTTCAAGGCCCAGCGGCTTCGCACGCCGCGCCACTCTTCGGATTGAGGCTTAGGCGTATGGAGTGTGAAATCTGGTTTGTACACAACACGCGGAGGGGCCCTGATGGCCTCACCTTGTACAAAGGCGAAGAAAGAGTCTAAATTTCTGCGCCAGTGCAGACGGAACTGAGTAGATACAAGGGGAGGACCGAGGGACTGCGGAAAACGCCAATGGCTGACCCCGTCCATAAAGACGTCTGTATAAGAAACAAGGAACTGATTAAACGCGGCTTGAAACTCCAGGGGCTCAGGCCCCGCCGCGGGTACCACCAAGTCATACCCTAGCTGACGCGCCATCCTGTCTGGTCTATACACCATCGTCTGCCAGTTCTCAACTCCAATCGCGGGCAAGCAAGCCGGGCGACTCATGCAGTATACACCAACGAGGAGGCTGCGCTTTGGCAGGCTAGCGTTGGAGAAGTCGACTTCCCCTGGGATACTTGGGGTATAGTTGCAAACACCGTCCAAAGTCTGAGTATATGGGCGCGGATAGAAGTGGGGCTCCTCATCCAAATACTCCTCCCATAGCTTTGTTGTGGCCGTGCTGTTCCAGCGGAGGATGATGGGCCATAAAGGGCCTTCGACAGTATACCTCTGGCGGCCGTCGTCCTCTCTGATTGGACGACCTCTACTGTCCAGGACTGGCGTGGACACTTGCGCGGGGAATTTCCTAGCCTTGGGAGCAACAACAGGGAAATGCTCGTACACCAGTGCAGTTAAGAACTGAGTATGCACCATGGAAGTGATATCAAAGCGACCCACAGACCGCTCGAAATCTGCGGACAGGCGGTCCAACTGCTGGTATAAATGCCCCAGAAACAGGGGGCCCAGCGGGAATCTGTCCCCTTGTGCGATCCTCACCGCAAGATAGAAAACAAACTCGCTGGGCGCATCAATGGGGAAATCTGGGAATACAAAGAACGAAAGAAAGAAGGCGATGAAGGCAGGAAGATACAGATCACCTTTGTACTCCGGACCGTCGATGGTCTGACGTCCTGCAGGTGGCGCGGGCTGGAGATCCTTGAAGAAATATCTTATCCATGAACCCCATGAGGTCTTCTTTGGGTCTGTCATGGGCCTCCTATGACCGCTCCTGTCCCATTGGGACCCCCTGTGGCCCGCAACCTTATAGGCCAACTTCAGCCTAGCCACCAACTCCTGATCAACACGCCCGGACTTGGTAGGTTCAAATTCCTGTCTGCCGCGGAGGGAAAGGTGAAAGAGCGCGCTAGTGTCCTGAAGAGTGGGGCCAAACTCCCCCCACGGGAATACAAAGGTGTGAGTATCCGCGCTCCACCGCGACACCAAGAAGTCGACATTCTCATTCCTCCTGTTCAAAGTCAGAACCTGGGAAATCTTGACAGGCTCCAGTATGTGAGAACGCTCCAAGACCTTCTTGAGAGTAGCGTCCCCAATTACATCGTCCACCCACTCGCTCCAGCCAGCAGGAGGGGCGGAAAGGGAAGAATACTGTACTGAGGAGAGAGGGAAGTCCCCCCTCTCTAGTCGAAGGCGAAGGACAGAAGAGGGAGGCACCATATCCCCATCCTCAAGCGATGCCTCTGGGCGAATGCACAAGACATTGTCCGGCTCGCTGCCCACTGGGTTGTAAGACTCCACCTTCTTCCAGAATGGGTCACTCTTGCCATGAAAATAAGGAGCCCTGCGCCATTGATCCGACGGGGGCACCGGACCTCCTTGAACAGCGGGCCTCCCCCCTGCAACTTGCTCACCACGAGTCATTTTGGAATATGAAGAAGGGATTTAGAGACGATGAAGGAAAAGAGAGAGTAAGAGTTGCAAAGGAAGGGGTTCGGAGGTGAAGAAGAGTTGCAGAAAGAAGATCGAAGAAAGTTGAGAGCTTCGGTTTTCAGAAGAAGAAGAAGTGAAGAAGAGAGGGTTCTTGGGCTATTTATAAGAAAGAGAGAACCCCTCAAACGGTCGCAATCAACCATCATGTCCGAAACAAAACGTCGGCAACAATAATGACCTCGGATGGCTGAAAAGGCGCCCCCAAACCGTCGCATCAATCAGCCAAAAAGTTGTCAGAAAACGGATAACTCGCTGACATCACGCGCGCGTGGGAAAGCGCGTGAATATCACGCCACGCGCCTGCGTGTTCCACACGCGCATGGGGGCCATTGTAGGGGAGGTCAGCGTAGAACCCCCGGTTGACCAGAGTCAACGTTGACCCGCCAATAAAATCATGGCAAATGTCGCCCAGGTGGCACAATGCCCGCTTGACACGTGGCGCTCTCCGCGGAAGTCTCCGCGTGTGGGGGTCCACTGGAGCGGGCTCAGGTCTCCGCGAAAGGGGGCCACTGAAGCGGGACCCCTTGCGCAAGGCGCCCCAGCGGCGCGCACCCCAGGCCCCATAAGGGCGGTGCTTGAACGACCATGAGCCATCCAAACAAGGAGAAAAGCTCATGGCCCAAATGACTGGCGCGGCCCAAAACACAGGCGAAAACGCGAGAGGCCAGTCCAAACTAGCCCAGGTAATGATACCTGCTGCGGTCTAAAGGCAGGACCCCGGGGGGCCCCCTGAGGCTTGGCTGCGGTATAGGCGAGACCGAACAGGTCACGACCTTGCCCTCACGGGAATAAGGGAGATCTAGTGGCTTGGTGGCTTGGAACAGGAGGATCGCTGCGCAGGCGAATGGCTCGTCACCGCGCGGGTCAGCCGCGCGGTTTTGACGTCACCCGTGCGGTCAGGTTGTACGGAAAGGACATGTGTTATCATATTATAGGACAACAGCCTGGCACCTCATGATTGGTCCAGGGTGCCTATAAATATGGGACATTCCCTTTCATGCCCAGAGGTTGGTGAGATCTTGGCAGAGACACACGCCATTCTAGAGAGAGAAAAGGGCAAACACTGAGTGAGAGAAGAACATTCTCTCTAGTGGATCCTTGTCCCATCTCCTAGGTCACCAAGGGTATCACGGATTAGACTCAGAGCAATCCACTGCCTTAGTCCCTTCTGTGCACACCTGCTCCGTTCTTCACCCTTTCTCTAGACCACCTCATTCTCTTCTTTCACCGTGTCTTTACTGTTGACTATCCATACCTCTCCAGCTCATCACGTAAGCAAGAACCATCACCTACAGAAGGCCTCCAAGGTAAAGGTACTCTCTACGCCTCGCCAAAGTTGCAGCCCCTAAGAAACAACCGAAAGCCAAAGCACATCCCACAAAAGCAATGACCAGAATGCTACAAGGTGGTACGTAGAAGACATACGTCAATAGGGTTATTTAGAAGAAACAAAATTTAACAACAAAAGGCAATTTATTAGCCTTTGAATATAAGATATACAAAAATTAAAGGGACCATTGAGCAACCAAAACATAATAACCAGTCAGAAATACAAAATGTGTTGCTGCACAGCCTGCACAAACCAATGAAAATAATGGCATACAAAGATCGCAAATGCACCAGCTATAATTTGAATTAACTAACATTAGAAGAGTGCAAAATGTGTTGCTGGACAGCCTGCACCAACAAATGAAAATGCATTATCCTTCTCATAAGGTCACAAAGTGATGAATGGTTAAGTGCAAATTTGTTGTATTAGTCTAGGGTAGTATTCACTTATATTACATTACTTCCTCCAATTTATGCTTAGTTGTTGGTTGATGGGTAAATTCTTTCTTTGTAAGTGAAACAAGTGATTTTGGTGACATTTAAAGAGCTTGGAGTTGAAGTTGCATCGAGCTCAAAGGAGATGGATTAAAGTGTAGCAGAAAAGTGCCAAAAAGTAGCCCCAAACACGTGTTTGGTATTGAAAATAAGGGTTCCGCCCAATAGTTGGTGGAGCCACACTTAATCCAGCATGTTATATTCATATTTGGACTCTTAATTCCAACACTCCCAAATTGGGCTCCTTTCATGAATTATGTATTTCTTTCTATTTATTAGTTATTTATTTCTCATTTACTATACATTTTCATGCCTTGTTGAAGAGAGAACCTTATCCATTGTGTTGTCAATTAGGATTTGAGTTTTTATTTGTTTTTTAGTTGTCATTATTTGGTCTGCATGTACTATTGTGAGAAGTTGAGTATGGTTTGCTTGTTCCTTTGCAAATTGAATGGAGGTAATTCATTGTTGTAAAGAAGTGTTGACTATTGTGAAAACCAACAATGGTGTACATTTTGAGAACATAGTGGATATCAATGAATGCTCAGAGGAGCATCATTGAAGAGAGGCCTAAGCAATCTGTTGAGCCGCTTTAGTAATACAGATGGAGATTTTTAAAAATATTATTCTGTTTAAAAAATAGCGTATCCTGTCTACTTATTTTGGTAGGAAGTCTTGAATAAGTATTCTAGAATATTTCCTTCCCCAGTTTAGTTTATTTATCTTCCTTTTTAATTTTTGCTTGGTCAATAAGTAATTTAGTTTCAAAGTTTATTGTTTCCTTGTTCTTCTTCTACTATAAATTAAGTTGTAAGCCTAAATGCAATTTGGTTGAGTTTGAATAAAGAAGAAAACATAGAGATTTTCTTTATATTGTGAGTTGTGAGATTGTTCTTGTGTTTGACTTGCATTTTCAATATGCTTTCCTGCATCAATTGGTATCAGAGCTTGCGTTCCAATCCTGGAGGAATGGTTCGAGCCGGTAGAATTGGTGAAACTGCATGCAAAGAAGCTAAAGATGCTACCGTTGATATGTCTGGCGGGAAGACGCTACACAGATCGAGGAGAGATGGCGGTGGATTAAGGAGTGGTGGCAGCGGATAGAGGCAGGCCATATGGCAATGTAAGCATGGGTAGCTACATTGTAAAGGCTGGAGGCTGCTCCGTTCCCTGAAACTCGGCCAAACAACTATTATCCTAACTGACATCCTATGGAGGACGAGGTTATGGTGGAGGACAATAGTGATGATGTCAAGGAAGAAAATGGTTGCCCAGTCGCTATGAATATGGCACGGAGGGGAGGACCCATGATGCAAGGAGATTCTAGGCCGTGGAAACCAGACTTCAAAAGTGACACAACGGAATTCCAAGGTTGCGTGCATCTAGAAGGATTTATGGATTCGGTTTCTGTGGCGGAAAAGTTCGCAGAGTGGCTATTCACGGAAAATATTATTCAAATCCAGTTGGGGATTGGAATAAGTTGCCTATTTATGATGAAGGACTTATGGGAGAAATTGAAGTTGGTTCAAGTTTGGAATTTTTACACTCTGAGAATGCGAGTAGTATTCTTTCCTTTTCGGCTGAGATAGAAAAGGAAATTATGCAAGTGATGATTCAACCCGCTCAAGATGTGGTTCAATTGGAAGCTAATGTTTTTTACCATCTCAATGATGGGGAGGAAATTATTCTTCGAGTTTTTGAAGACTTTTCCAATTCATATTCGAGAAAATCAAAATTTGAAGTTCAAGGTTGATGCGAACACATGACGGCAAATCAAAGTTTTTCAAGCTATGCAAAACTTGAGGATGAGTTTTCTCAAGCCAGATAGAATGATGGAGATGGAGATTTTAAGAAATATTATTATGTTTAAGAAATAGTGTATTCTGTTCTACTCATTTTGGTAGGAAGTCTTTATTCTAGAATATTTCGTTTCTTAGTTTAGTTTATTTATCTTCTTTTTTAATTTTTGCTTGGTCAATAAGTAATCTAGTTTCAAAGATTATTGTTTCCTTTTTCTTCTTTTATTATAAATTTAGTTGTAAGCCTAAAGGCAATTTGGTTGAGTTCAAATAAAGAAGAAAACATAGAGCTTTTCTTTATATTGTGAGTTGTGAGATTGTTCTAATGTTTGTCTTGCTTTTTCAATACGCTTCCCTGCATCATATAGTCATGTATCTATTAATTTACTTTGATATTTTTCAATCTATTTCGCCAATATTCTGTTGAAGTTTTTAAAAAGGGAAAATACAGGTGTTCAACCTATTCACCCCCTCTAGTTGCAATATCCATATATAGCTTAAAGAAATAGAACAAAATGATTTCATATACTTTTATCACATTAGGCTATAATATTATTGTCTACAAATATATATTGCATGGCAAGGATGGAGCCAGGGGGTGGTTAGTAGGGGCTGTTGCCCCTGCTACAATTTGAAAAACCCTACTATTACATTGAAAATATATATATATCATCCAATTGTGTAGCCCCACCCCTCCTTCACATATATAGTCCGTTCCCCGTACATAATAATCCTGGCTCCGTCCCTGTATACTGGAATACAAAACATATGTAATATAGTAAGTATATATACTTTTAGTTGAAAATATGATGATTAAGTTGGGCCCTCTCAGGCCAAAATTCTAACTCCACCACTGGTGAAAAATTACTCCCATCAACTAATAGGCTACAAACGATGGAAAAAAGAATAAGATACTAAAAAACTACTTCAAGAGGACGAAGGAAAACAAATTCATTCTCAACTTGAAACAAGCAGTAAACACACCTAAAAGGGAAAAAAGAAATAGCAACAACAAAAACTCACCTTGGATCAATTTCCGTTCCCTTGTCAATAAAAAGACAAAATGTAGCCCCATAAAGAAAACCAGTCGCCATCAAGAGGGCAACCCTCTTTTGCTGCTTACCAAGAAACGACAACACCAATGAACAAAAAATGGATCAAAAAACACACACAATCATTATTAGAGAAATTTTGGAGCACATTTATAAGAAAGTGGCGTGCAAAAATTACTTTTCAAAAAAAAAAAAAACACAATAATAACTACCTCTTCGTATGGTGGGAGGGCTATTATCTGCAACATACATCCCATGGCAGCTATGGATGTGGGATAGGTCATTCCAATGTCCCAGAGGATATGAAGATAAGCTCCAACAGCCGAAGCAATGAGAGCACAACATAGTAAGAGATAAACCTGCAAATCATCAATCGACAGACGTAAGCTGCAAGTGGAGAGGTAACCCACTGGTAGCTAGGCATTATGTATTCTAACTATCTACCATAAGATTTCCACCGCCGCCTTTTTTCGTCTTCGTTGAACAAGTGTCTGCTGGTCGAGGTGCCAATGGTTTCGAGGAAAGGCTTTGTGGCAGCGGAAGGGGAGGATTCCTCCTCTTGGTAGATTCCATACCACGACTCTAGTTCTCAGCCGCTCTTCCTACATCGCTTCTTCCTCTCCTCCACCACTCCGGTTCCGTTGGTGGTTGAGGTAAGTAGCTGTGTTTTGAAGATTGTGACTGTTTGGTGACGGTGGCCGATGGCTTGTGGTGGTAGGGGTTTAGTTTACTAGTCTTTTAGAGTATGTTCTGTTTTGGTTCGTTTTTTGTTTATCTAATGGAGTTTGTTGTTCTGTGTGGAACCTTTTCTACCCTTTATGGGCAGAGACGGATTGAAAATGCGGCACGTGGGGTCACGTGCCCCCACTCAATTTCAAGTTAGCAAAACACAAAAGAAGAATCCCCCAAATACCAAACATTTGCATATTTGCACTCGGAAAGCGATCTTCTGATTCGCAGTTCACAGTGGGCCGATCCAATCTGTTCATGATTCTCCATTGCTCATTGTTGTTCACCGTGCGTTCGTCACCCATTGCAACTGCTACAGTCAAACGAGTGATTTTCAACCATGAATATTGTGAAGAATCGGGTGCGGGACAGATTGAATGATCATTGGTCAACCATGCATGGGGATGTTTTTTATTGAATTGTCAATGAGACAAACCATGGGACACTTTCAAAATATAAAAATTGGGCAGGGTCAGCTCTAACAGGGCACACTATTGAGAAATATTTAAATTTTTTTATTACATTTATTAACTTTTGGAAGCGTATATGCTACTATAAAAAAAAATTGGTATATGCATGATGAAGTCTAATTTTACATAACTGTTCTTTGATTGTTAATTTTCGATTAAGGTTTAAAGGTTATGAATAATTGGTGCCCCACTATAGAGAATTTATGGGTCCGCCACTATTTATAGGTATTCAAATGTTCTTGGTGAATTTTTTTCCATGTCATATGGATAACCGAACGTTGTGGATCGCTATTCCCACTGAGGGCTCTAGAATTTGGGTATGTTATCCCTTTTGGAACTCCAAAAAAAAAAAAAACACATATAAAATTGCTAGAAACTACACCTTCAAATACATATTCAAAAGAAAATTTTCTGAAACATCATCAAATAGAAACCCAAATAATTCTCGATTTCTGTTAATTAAAAGAAGAAGACATCATAAAATTGCCGACATCATGAACGAAAACTATAACATTCCGGCAAATTTGGCCTGATAAATGTTAATTGACAGAGAGAGAAAGAGACCTTTTTCAGATGAGATTGAACGACGGGAGAGATGGGACGTAAGTTTTTGACAGAATCGCAAGTCAAACCATTGGCAGAGGCCCATTGAGTGAACGCACGCATTTTTTTAAAAGAGAGAGAGAGAGAGAGAGAGAGAGAGAGAGAGAGAGAGAGAGAGAATCATAAAAGCTGAAAGAAATATTATCACCTCTTGTCAAATTTTATCAAGGGTGAGTTTCCGAATGGATTTTATCTAGATTTTATCAAAATCTGATAAAATCAAGCCTTGATTTTATACATTCGTTCAGAGAGTTGATAAAATCTTAGATTTTTTAATGCAAAAATCTAAGATTTTATCAACTCTCCTCATGAATGGATAAAATCAAAGGCTTGATTGTATCAGATTTTGATAAAAGCCATTCGGAAACTCACCCCAAGAAGGATTCCTTAAAATAGGATTTTATCAATAGTAGATTTTATTATTTGGGTACACAATGTGATTTTATCACCACTCCATAAAACTCAACAAAAATGAAAAATGTGATTTTATCTCATTTTACCATTTGGCAAACTCAATATGGTTCCGATATTCAATTGAGTTAAACATATGGCTTTTGAATAATGCTAGGAACACAACTATCCGGACATAACCCCTCACACACGTGGATCCCACATAATAAATGTGTGTAGGACCCACGTATATGTGAGGAGTTGTGTTCGTGGTGGTGTTCAGATGATTGTGTTCCTAGCATTTTTGTAATTAAAATAGTTCATACTTGTAAAAAACTACTCAATTTGACAGTGTCTCGGGACAAAATTAATAAATTAAAACAATTCATACTTCAAAATAACCTTTACGTTTTGATATCTATCAATGTCCAATGAAGATAATTTTTCTAATAAATGCTCTTCTTAACAAGCCTTATACTATGTGCGGTTCAGATCAAGAGGATATTATAGTCTAAATTTTTTTCAAGATTCTTTCACATTTTAGGTTTTGAATTATGAATGAAAAATTGAACAAAATACATCAAATACTTACACATATTCGATTTGGCTAATTTTTTTCAAGACCATTCGAAGAATTATTTTAAAATCATTAAATGGTTCGGATCATTTGTGTGGGACACCAAGGAGTGAACCCCACACAACATACCAAAGTTAGCCCCTTGACTTGTCCCAAAACAATGTCGTTTTGGGGGCGATGTCATTTTGGGGGCTCTGCATCTTGCAACGTGCATATATACGTCACTACAGGGACCTGAGATCCCTATTATGTGGGTGTTTAAGAGAAATTATTTTTGCAAATTTCGATGTTCTAGCTTTTCAAAATCTATTTGTAGTGTTTACCAAAACTTAGTAGATAACATATTATGGGTGCTACAAATTTTGAAAAGCTAAAAAAGGAACAAAATTATGAAAATCCAAAAGCTGGAGTTTTTTTGGATAAGATTTAAGGTTTGAAGTTTTACAAAGTACCAGTTCTATTGCAACTTAATCATGATTTCACAGCTATGGTGAAGTTGTTTATCTATTTCTACTAAACTCTAAAATTTAGAATTTGCAGCAGAATCTGAAATTAGAATCCAAAATCTGTATCCACAGCTATCGCAAATACGCCTATTAAATGTATCGAACGCATACAAATACAAAAAACTATACAGTAATAGTAACTTCTTTGGACCGAATTAACTACCGAGCTAGCAGAACTCGAAAACAACCAAGAGCAAAGGGACTTTTGTATAGACCTCGAAAGAAGCACCCACCAATAAATTTTACGTTTTTACAACTGAGGTGTCCAGACTAGTTTACACGCACCTCGACTAATCTTGACAGCCTAATCGCCCACCCACTTAGAATAGACATCCCTTCACATTTCCATACTTTACATCCTTCATCATCTCTCCATTCTTTTTCACATCACTAGAATGATCATAAACAAGCAAGACCCCAACCAAAAGCTACGTCTTGATTCTAAAAGTTTTAGAGCTTTGTTGCTCCAAATTAAACTTCTAACACTCAGCAGAGAATCTAATATATGTGGAAAATGAACTCAACATGTCATTTTGAACATAAGAAATCCAAAATATGTACCACCATCACTAGTTAGTGTCTCAAAAATAAAACCACAATCGGACAAGCTCCTACTGCAAACACCTTCTAACTTCTAGTATATTAAAACAGCTGAAAACGATCTTTTCAATCATGTTTAGACAACCTTCTACTGTTATGCAGCTCCTCGGCCAAGTTCAGGATGTACACTTTTTTCCTTTTGTTATCCTCACCATGCATTTTGGAAGTTCTTCAGCTGCACAACAAAAATACAAGTGAAAAACGCATTTGAATATCACTGATTGGCACAAAAAATAGGTTGTAAACCTTGTAACGGGTAGTTCCAAATTAAAACCAATTATGCAGTTAAGCAGAACTCACCGTGATAATAAATAAACCTATGGAAAGAGTGAGAATACCAGTGAAAAGGCCCAGGGCATCGTTTACATAGTTCAGATCCCCTGAGAGAGCCCTCCCAATGATACCCTGGGTATGGATTACATTGTAGCCCATAAACACCAAGAGCCCAAAATACAACTGCAGAATTGAGTAAATAAGCACGCAGGAATGAAATATCAGTATCATATCAAGCAATTTTCTCTTGCTAAAAGAACAAAGTTTACAAGATTAAGAGTGGAAACTAGACATACATCAAACGTGAAGAGGGCATAGGAACCACCAATGACAGAGGATGCAAAGTGCAACCAAAAGAGTAAGGAGAGCGAAGACGAAAGAAGGCCTCCAAGATAAAGGTACTCTCTACGCCTCGCCAACATTGCTGCCGCTGAGAAACAACCGAAAGCCACAGCACATCCCACAGAAGCACTGACCAGAATGCTACAAGGTGGTAGAAGACTTACGTGAAGTTATTCAGATATGATAACATTGAGCAACCCAAAACAAAATAACTAGTCTTAGTCAAGGTAATGGGCATATAAAGAAACCAACTACCCTTTCATTTTACTAAGAACAATTGACGATTACAAAATTTGTTGTTGCACTAAAAAAGAAAAGTGCATTATTCTTCTCATAAGGTCACAAGGTGACGAATGGTCTAAAGTGTTGTGCCCCACACCACAGGTTTGCCGAAACACTCACACACACACCAATCACACGGAAAGTAATTTTTTCGTGGTTTTTCAAACTTGGGTATGTCTATGGGAGAGGAAAAATTTCACTATATATAGAAGGGAAGATACAAATACAACAGAGAAGGAGACACCACTCAACTCAACTCACCCTGTTGCTCTCACCCTCACTGGAGCCCCGGCTCACTCGACTCCCTCCAAGAGGAGCCTCTCTTGGTCTTTGTAATCTCTCAACTCTCTCTCACACTCTTACAACAAGAGTACCCTGATTTTATAAGCCAAAAGGGGACCCCAAAAGAACAAACTGAAGACCAAGAGAAACAACCCAAATCCCGCCAAACCCCGAAATTAAAATTTCAGAGAGAGAGGCATCTTCCTCGAAATCATCATCTTGAGCATTGATCCTTTCTGCTATTTCGGCCTCCTCCATTTCAACAAATTTCTTTGAAGTAAAATTCTCCCCCCTCTAAATTTAATGTCTAATGAGGCTTCCGTATCCAACGATTTACACGCATTGTTGAAAAGAGAATTCTTATTCTGAATGTCCTGAGAAGAAATGGGAGTAGAAGAGACCTCTCTAGCTTTGTTTTTAACATTGGCCGCCGTGATCCCAAACTCAGGGATAAGTTTCTTCTTCCTAATATTCCTTTTAGATCTCTTTAATCTCCATTCCAATTTAAGAATAGCTTGATGAGAGGATCTCTCCCCAAGAAAGCTAAGCAATTTTTTTTTATTCTCGTGTTCGGAATGTCTTGCATTTGTATTATATTACTTCCTCTCACCTGATCCAATATTTTATTTTTTTTCAGAAAGAGTAAGAATTTCATTAATAATAAAGAATACGAGCCACCGTATGCATCAACTACAACTAAAAAAAGACATAATGTGCACAAGAAAGACAACTAACACAACCAAATCAAATTAATGATACATCCAGCGATAAAATGATCATTTCAGGACTCTTTCAACACTCCCAAATTGGAATCCTTCCACTAATTACGCATTTCTTTTGTGTTTATTAGTTATTTGTTTTTGTTTTAGGATAATAGATTCATTTCCTAATTAGAAAAATTTTAGGATTTCCATATGTATAAACACATAAGAGGGACACAATTATCGGGAATTTTTTACCTAATTCTTTTTAGAGAGAGTATTCTTCTTATATGGATTGCTAAACCCTAGTTAGGGCTAGAGTTGAAAGCATTGTATTTAGGCTAAAATCAATCATTTGCTAAAATCATTAGTTGATTTTAACAAATCTTGATTTTATCTTTTGGGAAACTCCCCCTTATTTTATTGGTTTGTACTTATTTTTAATGCAAGATTCATATTGCCATATTTGATTTAGTTATTTAGAAAAGTTTATGTTCTGTTAAATTTTCAAGTTATTGGGAATTTTGGATACTTTGAATTAATGCTGACTTCTTCAGTAATGTGTACCTCTATATTGTGAGAATTTGAGTACGGTCTTCATGTACCAAAAGGTAACTCATTTTTTGTATTCAAAAATTGTTGGCTTATGTGAAAACTAACAACAATGCAAGTATTGGGAACATAATAAATACCAGTCATTGTGAAACATCATTGAATAATATTGGAAGTAATTTGCTGAACCATCATAAAAATCCTCTGCCACTATTTCCTTATTTTCATTTTGTTCAATCTAACTCTGCTTTTCTAATGTTTCTTTTGAAGTTTTGTATAGGGAAAATACATGTGGTCAACCTATTCACCCCCTATAGGTTGCAACATCAGTAGCCTAAAGAAATGGAACAAAATAATCGCATGTACTATACATGCACGAATGTATTAAGCTCTACAATATTATAAGTAAATTTACAGAAAAATAAGTTTATTAAGTTGGCCTCTCTCGGGCCAAAATTTATGGCTCCGTCGCTGGCGAAAAGTTACTTTCATTTACCAAGGGGCCACCAACCTAAGAAGATAGTAAAATGCTAAAAGCCTACTCCAAGGGTCCCTAGTTCGACAAAGGAAAATGAAAGTCATTCTCACTTCAAACGAGTCATGACACCTAAAAAGTGAACAAAACATAATAGCTACAATGAACACTCACCTTGGATGAATTGGAATAGCCAAGTCAATGGCAAGACCAAATGTAGCTCCATAGCAAAAACCAGACAGCATAAGGACAGCAACCCCCTTTTGCTGCTTTCCAAGAAACGAGAACACCAATTGAAAAGAAAAGAAAAGAAAAATGATCCAAAGAGAATAAAGGACAACTAAAGGTTTCTCCTAGGAGTATTTATTTCATGGTCTCAGGACACCGCCACGTTGTGCTCCAACACCTTTATCCATAACACATTTCTGTGGGATCCGGTACAATTTGTGGTTGATAAGTGTGTTGGGGGTAATTAGTTCTCCTAAGGGTGTCGAGCTTCCCACCTGAGGTCTAAGGTTTAAGGTTTGATTCCCCTTGTCAGCAATCTCTTGGGACCACTGGAGGTTATACCCGGTCGTTACCTACCCTGGAATTAGTCGAGGCACGCGCAAGCTGGCCCAAACATCCGGTTATTAAAAAAAAAAAAAAAGGGTGTCGAGCTTGCAGAGGTGGTCCTAGAGGGTGCATGTGGGGGGGGGGGGGGGGCCGGGTCCTTGCACGTCTCTCAATTACCCATTATTTTTGTAAATTTTAAGTGTTTGTAAAAATTATGAAAAAAATGTCCCCTCAAAATTGTGTTTTTAGTATATAACGATGATTTTTTGTTGTTAATTTGTATATACATTTGATTTGATGCTCTCATATTAAGAATCCTACGTATATCACCACTTGGTGTTCTTTCTTCTAGTGACGGAAAAAGGAAAAACACAACAATGACTACCTCTTCGTGTGGATTTTTTAGGATCGATGTTATCCAAATTATACTTCCCGCGCTACCAAAGATCGTGAGGAAGCCTCCAATATCCCACAAGATGTGAAAATAAGCTCCAACAGCCGAAGCAATGAGAGTGCAAAATAGAGTGAGATAAACCTGCAAATCAACAACATACTTCAAAGCTTGAAATGACACTGAAATGGGAATACCAAAATGAATTTGCAATGACTGGAAAGACCGCCTAAGCTTAAATACGTCCCTCCGTATGCGACACTTGACCCCGAACGTGGAGAGAAGAAAGGATCCATAACATAGGGATATGGATTGCTACAAATATTGGGGAAAAAAATGTGCTTAAGGCACAATCGACTACACAATCAATCAAGAAAGTTTGAATATCCAAACCAAAAAAAATCTCTGAAAAACCTAGCTCTAATACCATGTTAAATCATTTAACTCAAAATCAATTCGCAATGAGTAAAGAAACCGTCCATGCTCATATATATTAGAAACTGAGATTAAAATTAAGTAATTCGGGACAAGCTCGAACAATTTTATTCATCCATGAATCGGTGCCTTAAGACTCTACGTGCAAAAAGATGAACACCTCTCTCAACACAGTCAAAATCACATCTAAATTCTCTCTATCACACTTGTTAGAAACTCTAAGAAATTAATGAAAACTAACCTTTAGATAATAGAATCATAATTATAAGAAAACGTATCAAATTGCAACAAAACTACACCTCAAAATACAAATTCAATAGAGAACCAAACTTCTGAAACATCATGGAACAGAAACCGTAATAGGATGCGGATAATCTCCAGTCCATGTGAAAATTTGCGGCAATCAATATATAGTTCGTCCACATGAACTATCAATAATAAAAATACAAAAAAAAAAAAGAAAAAAAAACGGAGAGAGACCTTTTTGAGATGAGATTGAATGACGGGAGTGATCTGACGTAAATTTGTTAGAATATCATAAGTCCAAAAACTGCCTTTGGCCAATTCAGATTCCAAGTAGGAAAAGTACGACTCCATGTTTCTGAGAGAGAGAGAGAGAGAGAGAGAGAGAATCAACATTCCAGTGGTTTACATATATAGGGAGTTTGGGCTCCGCGAAATTCACATCATCAGTTACCGAATTATTAGTAGTAGGATAGACACAAAATACAAAAAGCTAAATGAGGGTATTTCGGGCCAAAGTTAAACAAATTAACTTGAAATGATTTTGAAATTCCTTTGTATAATAATCGCTCCAAAATTTAATTTTAATTATGCGTTTGGAAAATTATAATGGTTTGAATTTCAAATATAGTAGTAGATTTTTGTTAAACATTTAGTATAAATTCAAAGTACTTTTAAGAAAGTAAAACGTAAAAACGATTTTTTCTGAGTTGTTCCATAAACTAACACGTATTTCAAATTGACTTAAAAGCTAACATATTGCACTTTATGAGACAGGTCATTCTCTTATATTCTTATAATACCTCAACTCAAGAAGTCAACTAAAGCGAGTTTCTGACTTACCAAAAAGTAACATTAGTTACTTTAAGGTGTAAATTGAAGAAGCTGTTAAAAACAAGGGTATAAATTGAAGATCATGTGCATCGCACAAGTTATAAAAGGAATTAGATTTTGACGAAGAATTAGGCATGCAAACTGTTTTATTTTATGCTTTGGGTGAAAGACATTTGCCCTTTTTATGAAGGCTGAATGGTTTAGGTTTAATTAACAGGTTACTTTGATTTAATTTTACTCACAAAGTAAATTGATATTCCACTAATAAATAGATACTCCTACAATTTTCTCTGTTCCGAGCATAACGGGGGCAAAACGCTAGCTAGTTTTAAGGATGTGGATCTGTTAGTTTTGCTTGTTACGACAAAATACTCCTAGCTAGGATCTGTTAGTTTAAGTCGGACCGTAACCCGAAATTTTGCTTAGAACTGACCTGGACGTCGTTTTTTGGTTTGAGCTCATGATCTTATCTTATCAATGGCTAAGGTCTTGTGATAATACAAATTCAGCATTTAAAACTAAATGAATTAGGTAATAAGTGATTAAGTAAGGTGATGTTTGATAAAACTGAAAATTAAGCACTGATGAATTTGTTAAGCTGATAAGCTATTTGATAAGCACGGAATTTTAAGCACTAAAAATTAAGCTGTTTGATGTGCACAAGGAGCTGAAATATTAAATTCACTAATTTTTCTACTTTGTCTTTTATACATCCATACTGAAATAAAAAAATCAAATCAATAAATGAAGAAAAACGTATAGTCATCCAAATAAGAAAAAAAAATACATAGTATTGAGTTGTTATTCATGGTCACTATGTATTTGCTATAATGATGATTATGGTGGCTCAAGGATGGAGTTGGGGAGTGGTGGTTTGGGGGACATGGTGGTGGTGGAATACTAATGGGAGTTGTGGCAGTTTCGGTGGCAGTAGAGTGATAGTGGGAGTGTTGGTGGTATAATGGTGGTGGTGGTGGTGGTAGTGGTTGTGGAGTGGTGGAATAGTGGTGGTGGTGGATGAGGGAGGTGATGGTGGAGTGATGGTGGGAGTAGTTGTTAGGAAGAAGTGATGGTGATGGTGGTGCAGTGGCGGCAGTAGTGATGGTAGTTGTGGTGGGAGTAGGGGTAGTGGTGGTTGTGGTGGTAGTGGTGGTGGTGGTGGTAGTGGAGTGGGAGCAGCGGAGTGATGGTGGTGATCATGGTGGAGTGATGGTGAGAGTAGTGGTGTTGGTGGTATAGTGGCGGTGGTGGTAGATGGTGGTGGTGGTGGTGGTAGTGGCGGAGTGGTGGTAGTTGTGGTGGGAGTCGCGGAGTGGTGGCGGCGTGATTGGTGGTGGAGTAGTGGTAAGAGTGAGTGGTGGTGGAGGCGGTAGAAGAGTATATGTTTTAGTGGTGATGATAGTAGAGTAATGGTAATGTTTATAGTGATGGTGGTGGTGGTGGTGGTGGTAGTGGTGGAGATGGTGGTGATAGTAGAGTTGTGGAGATAGTGGTGGTGGTAAAGTGGTGGCGATGGTGATGACAATTATAGTAGCGGTTGTGAGAGTGTAGTGGTGGAGGAGAAAATGGTTGAATGAGAACACACACAAGTTCATCAACTTTTAAGCTTACATTTTAAGAGGCACTTAATTTTTTTAGTAATGCAAATGTAGTTATCAAATCTACTTAATTCATTTAGGATGTGTTTGGTTTGCTGGAATAGAAAATGGAATGGAATTGAAATTCCAATGAAATTATATTCTCATGTTTGGTTTGCAAAAGATAGATGGAATACCAATTCTAGATGGAACCATTATTCCTCTAAATAAGGGAATTTCCATTCCAAAGAAAAACTTAAGAATTCTAATTCCATTCCTTACTCAGTCAAAAATTTCAAGCTCCCGATCATAGAGTCCCCCCCACCCCTGGCTCTCTCTTCCGCCACCGGCCCACCTCCATCCCGATTTACTTGCTTTTTGCTTCTGTAATTATAGTTCGGTGAAGCAACATCACCATGTACCTCAATTGCACCCCTCTTCTCCTCTCCTCTCCCCTCAGCTGCTCCTCCACCAGCCTTTGCCATACCTACACAAACGCCACTACCGGCAAGTGTGAGGAAGCGTAGATCTGCTGCACGTTTCAAGCGGGGCGGGTTGATGACGTCCTACATGATTTGGATGTACACGAACTTTGTGAATTTGGATTACGGGTTGGCAATGAACCGATGGCTGCACCCTGGGTTGGAGATCCAGTGGGTGTCGTCGCCCGAGCCGGTTTGTGGGAGTCTATGCATCGTGAGCTGAAAGTGAGTTTTGACTCAGTGTGTTTGACATTTCTTCTGGTTTGGAGTTTTTTTAATGGTGTAGGTGTGACGTGTTAAAATCTGGACGGGTGTGGGAATTCAATATATAGTTCCTAGCCACAACCAAACATGGGAATAGAAATGACTATTCCAATCTCAATTTTTCCAATTCCATTCCATTTTTTATTCCATTCCAATTTACATTCCATTCCATCCAACCAAACGTAACCTTAGTTTTAAGTGTTGAATCTGTGTTATCAAATAAAGCCAGTTTGATAACCACATTTTAAATTACTTAAAAGATTATGTACCTCTTAAAACGTGTGGACGGTGCCACCAGAAGAATGTAGTTTGAAAAAGGGAAATATAATTTCTTATCGACTTTGCAATATTTTAGAAGTTATAATACATAATCCATATATGGTATTGCATTTGATTTTTCATATTCTTTTTCTTTGCCAATATAGCTGTCTCCATATGTCCCTAGGTTAGAACACAATGGAGAGAACAAAGACTTTGGACTGCCATGGAGTAGACGAGAAAATGCTAAGCAACGCATTCATCAAAGGAAGAGCTAGATTTACAACTGAACAAAGAGTGGAATATATCCAAAAGACCATGCGAAATATATAGGAAGAGGAAACGCAATTCACACAATACGACTCCTGACCTAAATCATGGTTGTGAATTATCAGAAGGCCAAACACGAAGTCCATTGCCAAATTCCCCTTCGGAGGACCACCAAATTCAATCCCAAACCATTGGTTAGTACTTTAGAATAAGTTATTTGATTGTTTCAATCCTTAAATGTTTATACTTTCCAAAATTACCTTACTCTTTATTTGTGAATATACCGTTCACGTGATGGTACATATAAAGAGGCAAATGAACAAGCAATTGTCATGTCAAGAAAAAGATATAAAAAAAAAAAAACTAAATGAGATTATGCACGTTTGACCATCGGAAGTGAGAGCACCCAAATTGCAATGGTTTGGGAAACAGGCAAGCAAAGTGTGGAACGAGTCAAAATTGAAGATGATCGATCGGCCACTTCCTTCCTTTGAGATCTAATATCCAACTCTTCAAACTTTGAAAGTTGGATTTTGATAACGGATGTCTTTTTTTCTTTTCTTTTTTGAAAAGGGAAAATTTTATAACCTCCGCAAATTACAAAGATTTGGGGGGGGGGGGGGGGGGGGGTGAACAAAACGGCATCCCAAACTAGAGGAGACAACATTCCACTAGAAAGATCATAGCCACAACCCACCCTGAGGAACACAAAGTTAGCGAGTAGCCAACTGAAAATGAAAGAAAGCTCAAACAGGACAAGCCTTGTGAAACAAACAGAAAGCAAAATGGATTTTGATAATGGATGAACTTGAACAAGTTAGTTTAACATGATCAACCAAATTATGCAGAGCACTTTTTGCAGTTTCAAAGCAACAATCATCCGTATTGATAATATCGACCAACCTTGCTATGATGCATGCAAAGTATGTGGTAAGAAAGTTTTCAAGACTGAACAAGGAGCAGAATGCAATAAATGTGCCAAGTCAAATCCAAAGCATCATCCAAGGTACAACAACCTATTTATAAAGGGTTTCTTGAATGTTATTGGAATAACTTTGTTTTCTTATAAATACAATTACTTTTATTAAAATCTAGATACTTGATGAATATTACTATTGGTGATGGACAAAAACAACAATTTGTGACATTATTTGAAGCGGCTGAAAAAATAATTGGATCGATGCCCAGTCACAAAATTCGTAACCTCCAAAGAGAAGGCAAGTGCAAATGAGAACAAGATTCAATGGAAACACAAAACAATTTTTTTAATGGTAACCGTATTATCGGCAATGTAGGAAGGCATACAAAGCGAATTCCACAAGGGATTAGGAAAAGCTTGCAGAAAATCATACATATTTACAACCAAGGTAGACAAAACGATCGAGTGGGAAGGATCACCAATCACAGAAAGTCATAGCAGAAGATCGAGTGGGAAGGATCACCAATCACAGAAAGTCATAGCAGAAGAGGTACAAATTGATGAAAATGAAGATGGAAAATACAAGTGCTACACACTTGGAGAAGCCCATAAGAAAGAGGATCAAAGTTGAGAAGGAGTGATTTGTGCCATTGTTTCCTGGCAGCTCTTTAGTTGTTTCATGTTTGAATGGAGACTGTAAACTTATGTTGTATTTTTATTTTTTATCGTCAAAGAGAGTCCACAGAAATTATTATGCCCATTTATTGGATAACAATGTCATAAGTTAAGAGTCCTTTTGTGTTCTATACCGGCTTTTTATTCCAACCATCCAACAATGCTATAGAAAACTGGTTTCCTCCTTAATTTTTTTCCCATGATCCTTTTTAGTCCATTAACAGTTTGCTGGAACTATTTTAAAATTTTCTGAAATTGCATTTTCCAATGGCTGAAATTGATTTTAAAATTCCCCCAACTACTTTTGAAATGTTCAAATGGATAATAAAGTGTAGCCGATAAAAAAAAAAAAGAATAATGAAGTGTAGAAATTGGGTTCTATGCCAATCAATACACCAAACAACTGTGAAATTGTTACACCCAGACACATGCAAAATAAATGTACAACAATCCAGTTCCAACATTGCTCCAACACACTCACTGTATGCAGCCCACACACACACACACTCAAGTATGTGTGAGTTTCACGCACCATGTGAATGTGTTGGAGCTGTGTTGGAGTTTTTTGTTGTACATGTATTATTGTTACAAAATAAAAATGATATGAAAAATGCTTCACCGAGCAAAACAAAATGTACCACGTGTAACGCACGTGGCAAAACCGCTAGTATAAATAAAACTATGAACTTTAGCAAACGTCTTAGGGGAGTAATTATTCAGTAGTCTTGGGAGACAGTCACATATTACCCCAATACCCTTTTTCATCATATATTGTTTCGGTGTTCATGTACATAAATAATACTAGGCCCCACATAAATCTGTGGTGGAGTACGATACCACATGAGCACCCAATAATTTTTCCTGTTAGGAAGATAAGTTGTAGTTAAGCCTTTTCTTATCAGGAACCAGCTGTCTGTTTTTTTTCATTATCCTAAACTTCTTTTTGTCTTTTTGGTTTTCATGTTTTGTTCATTTTTTCTCAATTTTTGTTAGATCCACGTTACAAGTTTTGGATTAATTACCTGGATCGATCAGAGAAGTTTAAAAGTAAAAAATTATAACCAAAGAAAAAAAAAAGTTTACGAAAGACAAAAAAAATTCCAAACAGCTGTCTTTTTTGTATAAAGTGTCGTCTTTTTTTTTTTTAATCGCAGTCTAAAGTGTCGTCTTACATGAATTTGTTCAATTTCGGTCCACATTTTTATCTGTTGCTAATTACTCTGGTCTGTACAAATGACTAATAAAAAAATAACGAAAATCTAAACAAAAGATTAAGATAAAAAACCGTAAAAAAAAGTCATTAAATAAAAAGTCAACGGGTAAATTACACTGGCCTCCCCTGAGGTTTCTGACTTGTACACTGACCACCCCTACTTTATCTGAAATAGCACTGACCTCCCCTGAGTTTTATATTTTAGTATCAAAAGCACCCTTCTGTTACTGAAATAGCACTGACCACCCCTGAGTTTTATATTTTAATATCAAAAGCACCCTTCTATTACTTGGCCGTCAGTGACAATAACGGGAATTGATGAGGTAAGCCATTAACCTTTGTTGAATTCCCAAAATAGCCCTTGACACTAATTACAATCTAAATGCAAAAGGCTATCTTCTTTTTGTAAATAATGATCATGCATGAATACTTAGAATAT
Organism: Vaccinium vitis-idaea; assembly: GCA_963854785.1. Taxonomy (NCBI): domain Eukaryota; kingdom Viridiplantae; phylum Streptophyta; class Magnoliopsida; order Ericales; family Ericaceae; genus Vaccinium; species Vaccinium vitis-idaea. The sequence goes on along the minus strand of OY978222.1, from coordinate 12,524,822 downwards.
AATTTATTGGTGGGCAATTTCTATAAAGAAAAATGAAACCAAGATAACAAAACATGGGAATGCTACCAAATACACATGTCTTTTAATTCAATTTTTTGTTTAACAAATGGATGTGTCCTAGTTCATAAAATACATCAAATAAGAGTATAAGTAAGTCATTTTCAGTTGCTTTGCATCACTTGGGTACTGAATTTTCTACTAATACAGTAGAAAATTTGTGACGTAGAAAATTCTGCTACTTATTGTATTGTGATGTGCAAAATGGCAAATTTTCTACTGTATTAGTGTAATCCAAAACTAGTGTCAAGGGCTATTTTGGGAATTCAACAAAGGTTAATCGCTTACCTCATCAATTCCCGATACTGTCACTGACGGCCAAGTAACAGAAGGGTGTTTTTGATACTAAAATATAAAACTCAGGGGAGGTCAGTGCTATTTAAGATAAAGTAGGGGAGGTCAGTGTACAAGTCAGAAAGCTCAGGGGAGGTCAGTGTAATTTACCCAAAGTCAAGAGATCGGATACAAAAAGGCAGTAGACCAAAAAGTTAGTACTCCAAAAAATGGGTAAATTACACTGACCTCCCCTGAGGTTTCTGACTTGTACACTGACCACCCCTACTTTATCTGAAATAGCACTAACCTCCCCTGAGGTTTATATTTTCGTATCAAAAGCACTTTTCTACCCTTCCGACGGGAACCGACGGCGCCGAAGACCCCCTTGTGGGTCCCCAACGGTCGATCCGAGCCGTCCATTCATTCCAGAATCGAATTCCGAGTGGGTCTATGCGGGAATCACCTCAATCGGACGGTCCTAAGTGCTCGATCCAAAAAAATTTGAACTAAATGGGGTGATTTTGGATCAAGCACTTAGGACCGTCCGATTGAGGTGATTCCCGCATAGACCCACTCGGAATTCGATTCTGGAATGAATGGACGGCTCAGATCGACCGTTGGGGACCCACAAGGGGGTCCCGGCGCTGTCGGTACTCGTCGGAATGGTAGAAGTGTGCTTTTGATACGAAAATATAAATCTTAGGGGAGGTCAGTGCTATTTCAGATAAAGCAGGGGTGGTCAGTGTACAAGTCAGAAACCTCAGGGGAGGTCAGTGTAATTTACCCCAAAAAATTAACGTAGAAGTCTCTTTTTTATACCTCCAACGTAGAGAGTTTGACCTTCGAATTTTGAAGGTTACTAGAAGAAACTCCAATCAACAGATAGATTTCAATTCAACTCCATCTTCCCCGCTGTCAAGCAAACACCCCCGTTTCCCATTACCCATTACCCACCTTTACACACCCATCTCGAAGCTAAACCCTCTCAGACCATTTCCCATTACCCACCTTTAGTTTTGCTTGGTCATTAATAACTCGAAATTTAATCGAGTTGTGTGAAAACTACTCCGAATTCTTGTTTTAAATGTATATATATACATATACATGTATGAATAAAGATACCAGTAGAGATTGAGAGGGAGAGAGCTCCAGATCGACATTTAAGAGAGAGAGAGAGAGTTTTGTAGAAGCCATGATACAGCAGCAGCGGCAGTCTCATCACAAGGCAATACCAAAGAGAATTATTCTAGTGCGGCACGGCGAGAGCCAAGGCAACCGAGATGGTTCAGCCTACGCCACAACCCCGGACTATAAAATCCCGCTCACCCCTCACGGCATCGATCAGGCCAAGCTTACTGGGGCCCAGATCCACCACGTCATCTCCGACGGCGGGAGCTCGCTTAACTGGAAGGTGTACTTCTACGTCTCCCCTTACGAGCGCACCCGATCGACACTCCGCGAGATCGGGAGGTCGATACCCAGAGAGAGGATAATTGGAGTGAGAGAGGAGTGTAGGATTAGAGAACAGGATTTTGGGAATTTTCAAGAGGAGCAGAGGATGAAGGCGATTAAGGAGACTAGAGAGAGGTTTGGGAGGTTTTTCTATCGGTTTCCTGAGGGGGAGTCTGCTGCTGACGTATACGATCGTGTTTCCAGTAAGATTTTTCTCTTTCATTCCTTTGCTTTTTCTTTCCCTTTTTTGTGTTCGGGTAGGAAACTGATGATTGTTTTCTGGCTATTGTTGTTTTCTCTGGGTTTTTGCTTCTGGGTTTTGGCTTTTATGGTTGGTGGTGTTGTTCATACAAGCAATGCTATAGACACTAATGGCTCGTTTGAGGGGTGGATAAGGTTTTGCGATAAGGTAGAAGGGGATAAGAAGTGGACATGTTATGGGATTAGATAATTGGGGGTTAACTAAGAGTGGTTTTGTTTGGTAGTTGAAATATATAGATAAGAGGGGGTGGGTAAAGAAATTTACTTAGTTTCACCTTGTAATGAGAATAAAAAAGGGGTTTGGAGACGTTTTAGGGGACGCCGGTAATTTTGCTCTCCCATATAAGCTTATCCTTGGGGTGGGGTGGGGTGGGTTTCGCTAAGACCCCCACTTATCCGCCGGGAAAGCAATCCTGTGCAAGGCGAGGAACCAAACACTGGATAAAAGTCGACCCAGATTAGCTTATACCCCTAAGGCCCTTTTCCCCCTTTCTCCTCCCTCCAAACAGGCCGTAAATGTACACATTTTACTACCACTTGAACGCATATGCATGGGTTCGTACACTAAAGAGTGCCAAAGGCACACATACTACAGTTGTTAGTACCTTATTTAGTGTCCGTAGACTTTTCCTATTTATATTGTTTATTGTATCTGTTTGTTTGCGGTTTAGAATTGTCATTCTATTGTACCTGTACTTTGCCCAGAATGAGTAAAGAGCAAATGGAATTGCCAACAACTTTGCCTTCTTACTTGACCTATTTGTTGTCTCTGTTTGTGATGAAATGAAGATGTTGCTTTGCTAAGGCTTGCAATTTGCAAAGTATATCCGTTGTGTCGAGGTCATTCATCTTCTGAAGATGTTGTGTCTTCAAGATTATAGAGTCCACAACTAGAATGAGTGAGAGGCTAAGAGCAAACCAAAATGTCTACAACTTGCCTCTTACTTGACTTATTTAAAAAATAATAATAATTCTTTGTTTTCGTAAAATTCATGGAGTTAAGTTTCCTTTTCTCTTACTTAATTTTGTTGGAATTCAGTGGAGGTTTCTGATATCTTGAAACTGAAGAAATATGTTTGAGGGATCCAGTTTTCTTTCTAAAAGAAGTATCTGGTTTTAGTCCTCAAAACTGTTGCAGAAGTACTCAGATATTGCCATAGCTGGTTTGAGTTTTGGATCTGTGGTCCTCATAGGACCACTGTTCACCTATTTGACTGAACAATGTTGATTATTTTGTTTCTAGGTTCCTGGTACAGATTTGTGACACAAAATGTTAATTACGTACTACAAGTACAAAGTAAAACCTCAGATCAATGAAAAATTAACACGAGAGGAGAGGGAAAAAAAAATAATTCCCCATTAATATTTTGGTTTAAACCCATGTTTACATAAGATGAAGCAGTACACTAGGGAGTTTCGAACCTTTACCTATTATATGACATCCGTAAGGTGCTGGATTTTGCCGACGACTCTACAAGCTTTCAAGATTCTGTCAATCCTGGTTGAGATATTTCCGCATTACTTTCTCCGAATCTCCGTATAGCCTCCCTTTAAGATGCTTTCTTCTAGATATTGATCGTCTCCAGTACCAAAAATTAAGAAAAACTGTTATCCTTATGATGGCCCTCTCTAAATAAGGGGGCCAACAATAAGATTCTTGATTAACAACCCATTTGAGTTCAAACAATTGTTATCACTTGTCGGTCATGATAAGATTTTTTTCACTAGACCGCAATCTTATCATATCTTTCAGTTCAAAAACTAACCTTGGTTGATGATTACTCTGTTGAATGTATTATTCTTCTGCAGACTCAGAGGATGTCGCACCTTCATCGATCTTGACTTTGATACGTGCCACGTGTCATTGGTTCTGAGACTTTGATTCTTCTCTGCTGACTCTGCTTATAGCAACTTAACATGTAGGCCCTATGTGATAGGCATGGGTCTGGTGTAGGGTGGGTCTGGTGTAGCGTATCTCTTTTGTTGGCCTTCCTGTGTATCATTCTAATTTATGGGCCCTGTGGGTTTTATCTCTCTGCCAACCGAAGTATAAATTTATTTGGTTTTTTGTCTTCAGTACCTGCAGAGGTACTCATAAATTGCTCTTAATCCAGCTTTTGGCATGATGAACGCAAAACTCGAAAAATGGTAAGAGGAAACTCTACTCTTTTTGTTTTGGGATACGAGTAGGTAAGGGAAGCAGGACCTACAACATGAACTAGGGATCACTTAGATCGATCTGAAGGCAGATTGTCTTAAATTGACCTCACTTAGCATGTGAGGCAATCATATCACATCTCAATTTGGCATGGATATTTCTAGGCTTCCACGGTTTTGGTTTTTATAGTCATAATGATACCATGAGCACTTTAGGGCATCCTCGAGATGTTTTTAAATACCACTATACAATTACGACCCGTTTTTGCTCAATGGATACAAATTACCTATGCTTTGGCGCAACAAGCACCAGTTTAACTTTCGGCAGTTGAGTGGCTTTATTGACTGTTCCAGTAACCACATAATTTTTGGTCTGTCACATTTATGTGTTTACGTTTCATATTGATACTCTTGAAAGGTGTTCTATTTTTCTTGTAGCTCCGGTTTGATGCTGGACAATGTATGACTCCACCACTCCATTTAAACACAGAAACACATTTAAGACACTGTTAAAACAAGTACACTTGATTTACCCAAAAAAAAAAACAAGTACACTTTCAAGCCTTCAGATAGCATCACAGATCTTGCAGAGACTGGGCACAAGTAGTCTTGTACAAGTGTAACAAGTCCCATAAACACGTTTTTTTCAGATAAGCACACTACTGTATTGCTTTACTAATGTGGATATCATTATTAAAATAAGGCAGAATGTTTAGCTTGTTCAAGTTTCAACATCCCTCTGTAGGGCATAGTTGTTGTGCTATCTGTCCCATGTTTTTGGCCAATAGACATTGACTTTTCATGCTCCTTGCATGTGCATCACGATGACTTGTACATTGGCCATGTACACTTTTCAGCTGTCACAGACTCGGTGCTTAGCTCCTTGATCTCGCAAGCAGTTGACTGTTCAAACTTCAACATTTCTGGTATTGCATAATATTATGGGCCAGGTTTGCAAAAAGATATGGACCATGCAGTAGTCTCAACTCGATTCGTTTCGATTTTATGGATTTAGTTTTATCAGGGCTCATCAGTAAATGCACTAATCTTTGCTTCCTTTTGTTGTCCTTGAGGGGCATTTCGTGCTATGGTCGATGAGTTATGTTTCTCTCCAAATATATTTGTGGTTTGCATAAGACGATGGTGTTTTTTACGGTTCTCTAGTTTTGAAAGTAGACGTCTATACTGAAAACCCAACTGAAACATGCAGGTTTTCTTGAGTCTTTATGGAGGGACATAGACATGAACAGGTTTCACCTTGACCCAGCTGATGATCTAAACCTCGTTATCGTATCCCATGGTCTAACTTCGCGTGTTTTCCTTACGAAATGGTTCAAGTGGACAGTGGAGCAATTCGAGTACCTAAACAATCTTGGGAACGCCGAGTTTCGAGTGGCGCAATTAGGAGAAGGTGGAGACTATAGCCTTGCAATCCACCATAGTGATGAGGAGATGCAAGAATGGGGGCTTTCCCCCGAAATGATAGCCGATCAGAAGTGCCGGGCCCGTGCCGCTAAGGGTGATTGGAATGAAAGGTGTCCGTGGTACCTTGATTCATTCTTTGACAAACAAGAAGATTCAGATGACAACGTTGAACAGGACCTATGAAAAATAAGGTCTGATCTTTTTTACTCTCTGCGACTAGGATGTCTGGGTTAGGGTTCAAATTATTTGAATCGTATAGAATGTATTTCTGCTGTAATTCAATTATCATATTCTTCAATGATAAAATGGAAGTAGATTGAATATTGTTTTATGGTTTGAATTTATGCATTAAAGATTACGAATCGATGCACGATTCAAGTTTGAAAGATGGAAAACAGGTGAGAAATGAGAAAAGGATGGCTTCCTATTTTACTTTTTTTCATTCCAACTTGACCTCAGGAGCAACAATCCATTACCTTAATCCATTTCGTGGGCTTGTTTGCCGGATCCCCACAGCAACCGCTAAATCCTCCCCTCATCTTACATGTCTCAGGTTTGGGATACAAAGGGAATTATTGACAAAAAAAAATGGTGTTGCAAATGACAATGAACCATTGCAATAATATTGCTATTTTTTGGCCAAATGATACTATTCGTGGCTATTTTTCGGGAATGTCTTTTATCAAAATGGCACGACCACTGGAATTACTCTAAGAAATAGTCTTTCATATGCAGATGCCAGGCATCATTTTAGTTTTCCAAATTCACGGTTTCACATGGCAAGGGGTGATGTGAGACAATGGCCAAGGTCGGCCCTGATATTTTAGAGTGTTAAAGCCAATTTAAAAAATAGACCCCAGGTTTCAAAATCAATATAGGTGTACAAGGTAAAAAGAGTAAACATGACATTTTAATTTTTTTAATTTAAATACAATAGATTTTTTAATTTTTTTATACAATTTGGAAAATTTGAATCAAATATAATAAATTACTGCTCTTACTACGCGTATTGATCAAGACATTTATTGCGTGTAACAGATTTGAATCTTGGACTTGAGTAATATCTACAACCACTAAAACATAACATAAACATTTGTATGGACTCCAAATGATTTTGATGATAGGGTTTTGGGTCACCACATGTCAAATGCCTCGTGGCAACAAAGAGCTAAACCCACTTTCAAGTGCTATCAATTTATTTGATATAGTCTAAACGGAGCTTTGTTGTCTCCTAGGATTGGTTCAGGTGTGCATAAGCTTGCTTGGATATCTTGACTGCCCCCCTCCCCCCTCTTCTTCCTTCCCTTTCAATCTGGCCACTTTTTTGGACTCTCTTTCTCTCTTCTGTCGTCTACTCTCTTGTCCATGGTTGTAAGATTGTTGAGACTCTCTGTTTTGTTATGTTTTTTCCTTGTTTTTATTCGGACTTTTTTGGTCTTTTATTGTATCTATTGTTTTTAGGTCTATAGTTGATTAGTTTCCCGTGTCGTAACAACAAAAAAGGTTTGGGTACAAAGTGACATTCAGGTCAACTTAAGGGTTGCAAAATGATATATACCCCTTATGTACCCCTTTATGTTAAGGTGTCTGTTAGAAAAGGAAAACCAATCAAATACCACTACTAAAAAAACGGATCCGGATCCTCTACGAGGATTTCTCTGTGAGGATCTTGTGAGGGTTTTGTTGTGGGCTTGACAATACAACAAAAAGGGGATCTAATGACTCACAGCCTCCTTCCTTGTTTCTAAATCAAAATTCTTGGACTATGATTATATTCACTGAAAAAATTCTTGGATTATAAACGGAATACGTAAAAGTGTTTGGATAATATCTTCATAATATATTTTGTTTAAAATCTAAATGATAATTGACTCAGATCAAACTCTCTCGTAACCGATTTTCATTTCTGTTTTATTTGTTCATCTCATATGTGAACATCATATTGATCCTCTATTGACTAAAAAATTTTGATCATGAAATCAAACATTATTATCCAATTGATTGGGTGATGGAAATTTGATCAAACGAAGCATTTTTCGAAACAGATGTCGAAAAGTACTTGATTAGAATATAAATTTTGGATTAGATAAAAAAATTTCAATCATGAAATCAAACATTATTATCCAATTGATTATGTTATAGAAATCTAATAAAGCGAAATATTTCAAAACAGATGTCGAAAAGTACTTGATTAAAATATATATTTTTGGATTATAAATGGAGGATAACGATCACCTAAGGGATCCCTTATTAAAATTTGGTGCGGACCTCACCTTTCTGAGCCAAATTTTGACGATCCGAACCGCTCTATGTTTTTAAAATGCGTTTTGAAGGGCCTACGCGGATATGTACAATTTCACCAAAAACTGTTTGGATCAAGCCCTTCCGGGTATTTTTTTTTTTTGCTGAATCTCCGCGTAGGCCCTTAAAAATGCATTTTAAAAACATTGAGCGGTTCGGATCGTCAAAATTTGATCCGGAAAGTTGAAAAAGGGCTAGGTCCGCACCAAATTTTAAATAAGAGATCCCTTAGAAGAACGGGATCCTATAAATGGAATACATAAAAGTATTTGGATAATATCTTCATAATATATTTTACACAAGAAATTTTTCAATGAAAATATAATCATAATCCAAGAATTTTAATTTAGAATCTTTTTGTTATGTTGTCAAACTCAAAGCAAAACTCTCACAAGATCCTCACAGAGAAATCTTTATAGAGAAATCCTCAGATGATTCGAATCCGAAAGAAACAGAGACTTCTTCCTCACTCTTAGGCTGTGTTTGGAAGTTAGGGATAGAAAGAGAAACGAAGGGAAAATAATTAAGAAGGAAATTAGAGGGAAAATTGAAGAGAAAATGGGAGGAAAATTAAATATGAATTTGAATATTTTCCTTCCTCTTTTTGTAGAACCAAACAAAGGAAGGGAAAATTTTTAAATTTTCTCTCCTTTTCTATTCCTTTCCCTAAGAACCAAACTTTACCTTAACGTAGCGTACCCGAGTCTTCCTCTCCGTACCTATTTTCCCTCTTTGCTTTAACAACAAATCTCCTATCAATTATCCAAAAAACAAATCTCCTATCGTACACACTACACACATTCTACAAAATTCACTCACTCTTTTCCGGGATCTGGGTCACCTTTACTTTCTCGAAAAAATAAAGATTTCCTGTGATTTCTGTCTCTCGGATTTTGAGCTTTTACATTTTCCACACATTCTTCATTATATCCTGCAGCATTCTTATTCAGTGAGTGTTTCAATGACTGAGGTACAATCAAGTTCTGATTTTTTACCCAGATCTTGAAATGGGTAGTCCAATGCTTTTCAGAAGTTCTGTTTTAAACCAAATCTGATTTGGGCTTGTCATTCCTGTTTCAAGACACTGGAGAATGAAATGGGTATTTCATTATTGATACTGAGGTGTTCTTTACTTTTGTGATCAAGTCTTTCCTTTTGTTATTGGGAACTTTTGTTTTCTTTTTCCTTGGAAGTGTTTTTATTTTATTTTTATTTTTTTGAGATTGATGTCTCATCCAGCAGACCATAGAATGTCTAGTCCTGGTGTTCTGAGATGCGTGTTGGTTTTGTTGATTCTGGTTTTGGTTGGTTGCATTGTGGGAAGACCCATATTTTGGCACTTTGGGGATAATTCACATGCTCAAGCTTCATGTCTTTCATGTGACTGTTATTGTGACTCAGACAACATCTTCTCTGCTCCCTTAGGTGAGCTCAACACTCTCTTAAATTCTATTAAAATTTCTGAATAGGCAAGTTCTTATAAGTAGCCTTCTAGCTTTTCACTCTGAAGTTCTGTAGAAATTTGGTTGGGTTGCTTTGCGAGTGAAATGTTTACTTGGAAGTAGTGATGCTTTAGAATGGTGGTTTAGCTAAGTCTCTTGTAGATGGCCTAAAATAAGATATAAGGAGTTGCTTGCTCAAGCCACTCAATTCTCTTAGAAGTTATTGCTAAAACAGCTTGGCAATCAACTACATGAACTGAATGTACAACTCATAACCTTTAGTTGACTGCACGAATAAATTTCTGGAAGTTCCATGGCTCCATCATATAAGCTAATGAACTTTTCCACCATGTCTCGACGGAAAGATCTTTCTTTGATGAGAACTGCTGATGTTTGTGACAACAGTGAAATGCAAAAAACTAATCAGAAGAATATGAAAGAACTACAACTGGTACGAAGATTCTGAAATATTGAAGAGAAATGAGTACAAAATTGAACTCATTATATTTTTCTTCACATGGACCAATATAAAAGTGCAAGCATGACGTAGATTAATTTGCTTACTTTATTTGCTGGATCTTGAGTTATTTTTTTACGTTTGTCACAAGTGCATGGAACAGAAGCTACTCCCGTCTTTTCGACGTCTTGTTTTGTTTGTTTCGACGTTAATAGTCTCTATCATAAAGATCTGACTTGTAACGATCAGCTTTTGCAAACTTTCTAGCTTGATGTGTAGTTGTGTTCCTTTGTACTCATGGATTGTGGTCCCAAACATCTTTCTCCAACGGAAGATTCTTTGTCGACTTCCCCCCCCCCCCCCCCCCCCCCCCCCCCCTCTTTGCCATCATATACTAGTTTTCTTAATTCTTGCCCATCGTATAAATACTTCTTTCGGTTTAATGGATAGCAAGCCTTTAAGTATCTGACATAACATCTAGACAGGACAGGATTTTAAACAATTCGTGCATCCTTATTTGCTTCATGATGTTTTTAGAACACTTGCATATGTTTGTCCCATCTGAACTAGCATTCAAGGCAATCATCTCGTCTGATTGTTTTGCTCCCATCAAGATAGTGTGTAAGTAATAGTGTTTTGCATGTAGAAGTGTTTGATCCTTCGTTCCGTTTTCTTGAAGTCGAGTATTCCTAACTAAAGTGCTGCTGAAACGGGTGACCCCTGCACTCAAAAAGCTTGAATCCTGATTTGTTCCTTCCGGAAAACAAATCAAGTACCAACCTGTGACCCTACTTCTTTGGGCATCCAAATCTCCAATTTGTGATCAAGTCTGCCACTGAAGGAGGCATCTCCCAGGAAACTCCAAATCTGAGAAAACTAATTCCTTGATTCAGTCCACCACATAGTATGCAAAAGATGATTAACACTCTCTCCCGCCTTCTTGCACTTGTAACACAAATCGATAGTTTTGCGCCTCTTCCTAATGCTCACAATAGCCCCACTAACAGCTTTCAAAGGAAAAGAAAAGGAAACCTTAGGAGGTAGTGCCTGACCTGGAAATTTTGCATCAGTGGGCCAGGGTATTGGACAATGGGGGGCCCAAAATAATATTGTCAAAGATCCAGAACAATTTAGGGCCTCTGAAGTATTCAGAAGTTGGAAGGCCCGCCTCTCTTCTGTGTCCGCCTTTCTTGCGGAAAATGCATCGCCAATAGAGGTTTCTAAAACCCTTGTTGAATCTACAATACTGATTTCATCGCTCGTGTGCAATACAGCTCTAAGCATATTTGGAGAATGGTAAAAATCTTACTCCCTCCGTCCCAAAAAAATTGTCTAAAATCACTATTCACCACCCTCAAAAAATTATCTACATCTTGCAATTTATAATGCTTTTTGTGATTTTAAAAACTTTGTTTAATAGAATTAAGTGAGATCTATCAATCGAGATCCATATTGCATACGTAAACCATTATACGTTGAAAAATATAGATAATCTTTTGAGAGGTGTGAACAGTGATTTTGGACAAACTTTTCGAGGCGGAGGGAGTATTACAAAGAAGTACTTTGTCATTATTGCTAATGACATCAATAGTAAATCACTGCAGGATCCATATTCACAAATTGGGGAGCCCTATATTTGAAAATGCTAGATTTGTTGAAATGCCATGGTATCTGAACACGACCCTTCAAATTCATATGGACTGTCTGATATTTCACTGTATATTTGGGCTCTTTCCATTTTCTTTTGACAATAGGATTGCTTCTTAACTCTGAGTGAATTTCCATTTTTTCTTGCTGGATTTTTTAACAGCTCATATTCAGGTCAGTTCATCTACCTTACTCATGTTTTTCTCATCTACACTTTTTGTTTAGTCCTTCAAGAGGAGAGCATCAAGTGCCTCATCTTTCTTAAGCCCATGATTAGCAAGACACTTCTCTTGAATTTGCTCTCATTTTGGTTTGTTATATAAGCAGATTGTGGTAAAAGTGATTCCGAATGGAATGAGGAATTGGAGAAAGACGCTATAACTTTACTATCAGAGGAGCTTAGTTTACAGAAAAATGTTAGTGAAGATAGCTTGAAACGCACCAAGGCATTGATAACTGATGCAAAGAAAAGCTCTTCTCATTATCAGAAGGAAGCAGAAAAGTGCAACGCAGGAATGGAAACTTGTGAAGAAGCAAGAGAAAATGCTGTAGCAGCACTTACAGAAGAGAGAAAGCTTTCGGCTTTGTGGGAGGAAAGAGCTCGTGAACTTGGTTGGAAAGACGAAAGAAGAATCTATTCATGAACATATATTCTTGCTTTTCCCCCTGCTAATTTAGGCTTCTAGTCTGGACTGATTGCGCCTGTACACCTAGTGTGAATATAACCATGCTATAGTGTTCTTTTCGAGATTGTCTTAGATGCATCTGAAAAACAACAAGAATAAATATGCTATTTATAGTCTCCCGGCGAATGTAAGAAGCAGTAGTAGGCTTTTCCCATTCATCCTTCGCATACTCTTCCAGAAATCTATGGTCCAAACTTTCTTCACAAAAACTAACCAATCTTTGATATCCCTTCTTGCAGGGTGTCTATAACCTTGATGGCAATTCTTTGATCACATTTGACGATGCAGACTTAGGGTTTTGGGTTTGGGTTATGTGCTCTGTTACATTTAAGGTTTCTGAGTGTAGATGCTTTAATTTTATTTAAGAAAAAAACGAATAGTATTTAACTTTAGATGCTTTAATTTATTTTAAAATTAAGTCAAAAAGATAAAAACAAATTTTTAATCAAGCCTACTATAAGTAGTTGTGCATTATTGATGCTTTCTTGCTTTTATTCAAGAGCATGATTCCACGACATAATTTTCATTGAGTTCCTCCAATTTCGGAGGTAATGGGGGCTACCATTTCCATTATAGGGCTTTTGGAGGGCATTCATTTTGTGCATATGTATTGCCAATGGTTATATTTCGCATTTCATGGATACTTTACTGGTGTATTGTTGAATCCCATTGTAAATAAACGGGACCTGCTTTGGAAAATACTATTGCAATTACTGCAGTATTTATTAATCGTATGAGCAAGTAGTAAAAACACCAGTTTTATATCAGAAGACAGAGATGAGGAGCCATGATAATGTTATCCAGTTCTTGTGGCACATCCAGTTGGGTCATGACAAACACCAGTATGCAGAACCCAATACTCAATTTTTTTTTTTTGATCGGCAAAAGAAATTTCATTCATCACGAGGAACTGAATACTCAATATTAGCCCGACTTTGGGAAACACCGAGGAACAACAAGATGATTAAAACGAGAGATATTCGATGACAAAAATCATATTGGTAGGTTCAGTCCCCTATTGGATCTTCGCCAAGTGAAATTACATGTGATTGGATAATAAGCAAGACATCCATCAATTCAAGTACACACTGTCCAAAACTGCAAATCCAGCCGCAACACCTCCCTCATTTGAGGCAGAAACCTTTGTCCGCATCAAGTAACCACATTGCTCATTCACAATCAGTCTTTCTTTGTTTCTGCACATTCAAAATTCCTCATGCTTGAGTAAGATATAAAGAGGTCATTGGCAACATTAATAATGAAATCACAGAGGGCATATAACCATCTACACCTTAGGTAAGGTTGGATTCCAGAAACTGACTTATTCCCAAACTAACTTATTGCGTTTTACGAGACTGGTCATTCTCTCACAATACATCAACTCAAAAAGCCAACTTAAGTCCATTCTTGACTTAAGTTAGTTTCTGAATACCATTGTCTAATGGGGAGCAATCGGCATTGCTTATCGTTAAACAATGAAAAGAAAATTTGAAAAAGCAAAAATCTTCTTGTCATGTCTCTAGAAGATAAAAAGAGATAAAATGTGCATGGAGGCACGAGGCACCGTCAAAAGAAAATTTGCAAAGCTTGGCACATGCTACGTACCTCAGATAAGCACCATATATACCAAGTTCCGAGATAGCGTGATCTTTATGACAAATGCCATCACGCAACAGATATGTGGGAGCAACAATTGGGAAAATCCTCTGCATAAGGATGTAGGCTGCATTCTCTTCAGTCCCCTCCTCTTGCAATCTCAGTAAACTTTTCCTCACATCATCTCCATAGATATTGTTTCCTGAAGAAGAACGATGATCAATTTGTAACAGCCATACCGAAGATAATAGCAACAATAAGAGCAAAAAGAAAAAAGAATCAGTAATGGAACCTCCTCCTTCTCTTTGTGGTTTCATGACATAAAATTCAGGCCTTTCAATTGCATCTTTGACAATATCAGAGTCATCTAGACTCCACAATCCCGCAAAGCATTTTCGAACTTTGGCAATGTCATCTTTATTCTCAAGAAACCTTCTCATAATCAAGGAAAAGAAACTTTAATGGAAGAATGTAAGCGAAGGTGTTTTTTACTGTAGGAAGCTGAAGTTTGAAACAAGCGTTTTGAAAAATATTACTCTTATGCTGCTTTTTTTTCCTTACGAATGATGTAAGCTCTATTCTACTTATTCTAGTTCCCTACACATTGTAAGTAGAAAACTAGTGTAAGGTCATCCACTTTATAGAAATTTCACGTTGAAGGTCCAAAACAGTCCAAATCCGCATTCACTTTGAATTGCAAGACGAAAAATTTTAAAGATAAATGTCCTCTACTCCTGGCTCACAAATTTGTCAAATTCATAGTTTTTCTTTCAGAGTTGCTCCAAAAGCAGGGTAAATGATGGCAATGATCCAAACCAAATAATTTTGCAATAAATGAACATTACCTCTCAAGAACATTGGGCTTTGCAAGCTCTTGCTGTATCTTCTTAGTGCCAGCTAAATGGTAAGAAATTGAAGGGCACTTGACGGCAGAGGACTGCTCCATTAGAAACCTAGCCCTCCACTCCTACAAAAATGGATGAAAAGGGATTATTCATGGAAATAATTGTAAGGACCATTTGGTGCACGAGTGGGAGAGGGTATGAGTCCAGAAGTTGAAACCATCCAAAATTGTCCAAAACTGTAATTATCAAGGAGCATAGAGTGTGATTTCAGATAACACAGTTTGGCTAGTAACATGCAAGAATATGGTACAGAAATAAGTATGTAGATTCTTCTACTGGTCTGCTAATATTTTTAGTTTCATAACCAACAAATAAAAAACCCCGATTCTACAGAAGAAGTAAAATATGTTACAAGATATTTGGCAAAGACTGTATGTTTATATTATGGAGAAGTCGTGATACTGAAACATCATCAGAAGTGCCGCTAATAGAATGAAGCATAGTTTTAGAGGCAATCAGTGCATATTGAGGTACCAAAGGTTTGTTGGGACCAAGGAGTGAGGCGCGGGACTCATTAAACCGAAGCGTGCCAAGTCAAGAGAAAATTGCAGAAGTAACAAAGACAAATGATCGAAGTCAAATGCAGATAAAACCATAAGCAACCAAAATTGGCATTCCTTTTTATATAGAACACCAAAGATAAGAGCAAGTACATAATCTGAGGTCACCTAGGCCTTTTGACAAGCATCAGGTGCATAATAACCATACAAGTAAAAGCAAACTAACCAGTGCCAAAACAAATAATGACCAATAGCAGAGAAACTGAAACATAACCCCAAATAATACCACCCAAAATTGAGCCAAAAAATAAGCCCCAGAGATGCAAGCTTTGATTGACAATTGATTGTGATTGAATGCTCAACGGACTTCATTTGAGTATTTTGATTTGTGGTATGGAGTCTGTGGACTACAGAGACATTGATTGGTTATCAAAGGACTGTTCATTCCTCTTTTTTTGCTTTTAGGGTGGATATTCATATTCCTATTTTATTTCTAGAAAAATTCACAGGATGTGATTACCTCTTTCGCCTTCTTCCTTAACAGGAGCCAAGAACCTCTAGCACCTATGGTGGTTTCTCTCACATTGTATCTCCCCACCCTATGTGAACTGCACAACCTAGGCCTAGTTGGGCCTCGTGCCAAGGCTCGCATTAACAACTATGCAATCAAGTCTCCATTGGAACCTTAGATATGCAACTACTACCTACAATCTACTATGTTACATGGATCCTCCATTTTGGGCGTGAAAACCATGTTGAGGGTGTGAGTAGTACGGGATATGTACCATCTGTGCATCTGTCACCTGCAGACTATGTGGACTGTTATAGCCCACATTCATTACCTTTTCTGGCTTGGACAGATATGGTGTGCATTAAGTGATGTGATTTACTATTATTGGAGCTGGAATCAATCAAGGGCTGTCTAATAAGACTACAACTTCAAAGTCTTAATTGGCTTAGTCGTGTTTATGGGTCAGCAAATTTCATACAAAGTTCTTGGCCAAGCTTTTGACTTCAATTTGTACGGGAGAATCCGAGAATGAATAACTAAATAGTAATGTAACATAGGTGTACATGAGAGTATAAAATTAAGATGCTATGTATCCTCTTTCCTCTAAATGCACCCAAATTTGGATCCATATATGTGCATCAATTTCTGGGTTTGACAGGTCCGACCACCTCATATACACCGTCACCCGACACCCAACTACGACATATATAAGAAGAAGCAACTTTCTCTTTTGATTTTTACCAAAAAAAACTTACTCTTTTGATTACAATTAAATTTGCAAGCAACAACAAACATGAGGGAAATCTACTCACTGATTCTGAAGGATAATCAGCTGGAGCATACCCAGTTCTGAAATAGATGACTGCAATTGCTTGATCCCCACTGCAATCGCAAAGCTTTCAACTGACGAAATCATATGCAATTTACAACACTAAAAATCAAATATTCAAGGCACAACGCTACCTACACGAGAAGAGATCCATCTGGTAGAAGCACCCCTTGCTCATCAACCTCGGCCAATGTTTTCCGAATAGTTGCAACATCATATGTGTTACATTGCTGAGGAAAACATCTGAAGGGGAACTCCTAAGCAAAAACTACGCACGCAGAATAGCAGATAGTATATTGATTGATAAATCTCTCAAAAAAATCTGAAGACCGACACCATAACACAAAAACTTTGACAACTTTTGAAGGCTCCAAATACCTTTGTTCCATATTCCAGTGGATCCAAAAATTAGTTGTTTGCTTGAACTCAAATATAACTGCGACCAAGGGGTTGGCCTTCTATGGCGCTTATTTAGAAAGAATATTAAATCAGCAGCTCGTCTCCGATAGGGTTCATGAACTATTACAACAAATTTCTACCCTCGAGTCTGATTTAAGAAAAAGGAAAGAACCCAACTGGCAAAAATACGCATCATATAGAAGATTCAAAAAAAAGAAAGGAAATCTTTTCTTACGGCTACGTTTGTTTTGATGTAAAATGTTTAACCATTCTTCAATGTTTGGCTGTACACTAAACACGTAACAAATTCTACATGAAAAAGTTTTCAACAAATCAAGGTAAAGTGACTAAGCCATCTTTTGACCTGTGCTCCTCTAGTTGTAAAATTTATGTGCAAAAAAAGCAACACCCACCCACAGTGCTACTTCAACTTTTTCTAAGCCAAACATGAAAAACGATAATTGTGTACATAACATTATCAAGTAAAAGGTTCATCCCTGAACAACGATAATTGTTTGGAAAACATTTTCTAAGCCAAACATGAAAAACAATAATTTGCGTAAATAACATTTTCAAGTAAAAGTTTCATATGGTAAACATTTTTTCATAGTAAAATATTTCACGCAGAACCCAATAGAGCCCAAGTGGGATTTTTTTCACGAAAAAAAAAAAAAAAAACTATGGGGCTAAGATCTCATATAATAACTATTAGAAAGGATATCTTTCCTTCAGTACAGTAGAAAGCCAATGTTGGTCATACATATTGCGTTCTTCAGGTTGAACCACAACCATAACTACAGCCCTGTAAACACACACTTCACGTCAGTCACACCTTGATATTAGTAAATGCATTTACAGAAAAGAAGTCCAGTCAGTCAAATTCAACCTTGGATTACTGTATTCCTCCCAAGCTTTAACCAATGCCTCTGCAAATCCATTCATGGCAGTGTTTACAGGAATCCTTCCAGAATCTAACCCAAGCTGCTCCTTGTACCAATTCAATAAGCTCCTGCAAAATGACCAGCTACAATTAAGACAAGATCTGGTGTTTACTGCTTTGGTGGATGATGCATCGGAGCACAAGAATACAGCCAAAAAATATACAACAGAGAATTAAATAACAAGAACTTGATAATCTCATGACCTACTGGGGACAAAAAATACTTCTAGGTACAAACAATGGTAGGAAAAGAGAAGAGGAATACATATTGAGATCTGCTAACCCCAATTTGATGTGTGTTTTTATATATTTTCAATTTCGAGACGTATTTTGGGGGCTATTAACTGTAAAAGGGCAACCCTAATTTGATGTTAGGGTTCTGAACTATTGTGAGAGGTCTACAGAGAGGGAAGAGCAAGACGAGATCTACATGACTCCCATTACCAAGAGCTTGAAGGGGTCCACGAGCGGCTAAACACCCTGTCCAGGGTGGAGATGAAGTTTCCTCCCCAGTAACTTTTTTTTTTTTTTTGTCCGTATGTCATCCCAAGTAACTTTGTTTTGTACAGTTTCTATGTTTTCAGATTGGATTAAATGACAAGAACTCTTTTCCAGAATCGAGACTATTGAAATTGATTACAATATTTTCTACATTGTGTTTGTATTCTAGATGTCAAATACAAGTCATGCAACGATTTTCTTGTGTTTGCCTTTTTTGTGATTGAGATGGGTTATACCTGTAAGACAAGTCATGCTATTAGACTATCTGTGCATCGACGCGGTCGAAACTGGTAACTTGGTAAGACAATTCATGCTATCTATGTGATAACCTATGCCGATTGATGAATAGTGATCATTTTCTTGACCATCATTGATAAGGGTAGCGAACCCTACCAATAATCATATTAATCTGAATAATGAACCAAAACTATACATACCTAGTTATGCGAAGAAAGTGATTGAAAACCCTAGATTTCTCCTCATCTTTTCACAATCTTATTGTAGTTAATTTTTTTCTTAACCAAACTAAATTTTGTTGGTTTAAATTAAGAATTGATTGAAAATTAGCATAAATTAGCCTTATAATCACTGTGGATTTAGACTTATTTATCCACTGTTCTCATGAATAGAGGTTAAATCAAGGTTTTGTTTATCATTTTTGGGTCATTCAGGATCTCTACTACTAACCAAAGCCGCCACAGAAAACCATTTAATTTATATTTTTTGGCTGCTATACTGCTAACTTTGAAATCTCAGCCAAACCAACATTGCAGCTGCTTCATTCTATACATGAGGTCTGAACCGAGGGTAAATAACGAACTATAAACAAGTTTAAACCATAATGATGATGCCTGGCCTTTAAATGCAGGATTTTCAAATTAAACAAAAGAAATTATAAACAAATTCGCTGACAAGAGAAGCAATTTTTTTTTTCTTTTTGATTGGCAACAATAAGAAGCAAATATGAAACAGCTGATACTCGTACTTAACCTGTGAAGCTCGCTGACAAGAGAACCGAGGCCGGCAAATGAAGATGAAATTGTGTTGATCTCTATCTGGAGAAGTAACTTAGTTTGTTCATCAAGCATATAATCAGAGCGATGTAATCCCAAGCGTATTTCCTAGTCAGTGATTGGAAAACAAGAGCGATTAGTATCCTGTCCCCATTAAAAACTTCATCCATTTTCCTTACAACAGATTCCAGAATTACTGAAATGTCTCAGGGACTCGTCCAGAAACCACATGTATATATATCTCTCTCAATCGATGTACACACACACACACACACACACACACATATATATATATACATGCATGCATACATATATGTGTATGCATGCATGTATGTATGTATGTGTATATGTACATGGTAATTAACAAGCTTTGATTAGGATATTCAGAATATAGAAGAATTAATAGGACAAACTGGCATATCCTACGCTATGAAACCAACATGTACTGCCTCTTCAATATGAAATTACCTCTCGCTTTCCATTTTCTAGCATCTTGGAATGAATATCCAGGAGTCTGGAAGTAAAATCATCCACCATTTTTGTTCTAAGGTAAGAAATAGACCATAATTTCAGTTCACATTAGTTCCAGATCTTTAAGAGAACAAAAAGGAAAACTGTATTAGGCTGAAATGTATGCCAAAACTAAAAGACACCAAGCATAGAAAAAAACAAACGCATTTTAACATTGTAACACTACTGGAAAATCATTTTTGGATAGATAAAACAGCATAGAAAACCTTAGGGAGGATTTTGACAATAAAAGAAGGCAGATCACTACAAGTGAAAAAGCAGACACCATGATGCTACAACTCTGATCTATCTGGCTACCCTCATCGTCATCAACCTCTCAAATAAGGTTATAAACAGTAAACTAGCTAGGATAAATGGACAAAGGGACTACTAACTTGATGCAGGCTTATGCTAGGAACTTTGGACGCCAAGGACCATGCTTTTAAGATAGAAGCAAGCATGTTCAGACAGATTAAGAGTGAGTTTCCCAAACGATTTTATCAAGATAAAATCAAGGGTTGATTTTATCAAATCTTGATAAAACCTTTTGGGAAACTAGGCCTAAGTAGACGTGCAAGAAAAGAGAGAGTTTAGAATGACAACACTTGAAAGAAGGCAGGAACAGCTAGAACGGCCAACAGCCGCCATACAAAACACGAGGCCCATTATGCTTGTGAAGACTTTAGATATGAAATCATAAAGTGAGGTCATGGACTAAGTGAGAGGCGATCATACCGAAAGAGAAGTTCATCAATTCCCAACTTAAGTGTTGAAAGAAGGCAGGAACAGCTAGAACAGCCAATAGCCGCCATGCAAAACACGAGGCTCATTATGCCTGTGAAGACTTTAGATATGAAATCATAAAGTGAGGTCATGGACTAAGTGACAGGCAATCATACCGAAAGAGAAGTTCATCAATTCCCAACTTAAGTGCTCCCACATTTCCTAGGACTTCCATGGTTCACAAGAATGGTATCTCGTCTAAATACATGCGAGTGTGTGCTATATGTGAGCTAAGAACAAGGACACAAACGAAACCAGGCAGGCAGCTTATATTTCCAAAAATTAGGAAATGAAATGAAAGGGATGGTTTCAGTATATAAGACTTTTATGGTATCTTATGAGTTCATGTAAAAATAAAAAAATATTAGTTCTATCCTAAGTCACATAATCCGTGAGCGCGTGCGTGTGCGTGTGCGGGTGCGGGTGCGAGTGTGGGAACGGAAAGCGTCGTTATTTAGAAGAACTGTTAACCAAAGCTTCCTAGATCGTCTACTATATATTCTAAATTTTTATATTTTATGCCTAACATTTCAACGTTCAGACAGTTTGTCATAGGATTTGATGCCATTACGCAAACACTCGAATGATAGAAGGAGAAGGAGCACAGTTTATGTCAAAATCTGCTATTACTAAGAGATTTATTCCTACAATAATACAAGTTTTCTCTTCTTTTTTTTTTTTGGAATTGAAGGAGCTAGGCGGTCTTCAGATTGGAACTCACAAAAACTATCAACCCTCAAACTATTGTCTTGTGATTGGAGCATTAGCTGTAACAGGTTGATAGCTGCACCCATAGACTATGCAAAGCCTACTGTACATACACTGACAAATTTGGGACAATGCGTATACAATTAATAGACTATGGGTGATTGAAAACAAGCCACCTCTATATATTCTCTTATATCATTGACATAATTCGTCAGATTTTTGTGCAATTCGTGAACTAGCAAAATTAAAATTGCAAATTTGCTCCGCATTTCAAGACAGTTTGTAAATCCGCGCATGGGAAGCGTGTTTGTCACCCTATTTGGGCGAACTATGTGCTAAGGTTCTATCACATTAGGAAACAAAAATAGCTGTAACATAAAATCTACATAGTCAACAATAAGAAGATACAAAATCAACAGTCGCTAAATAAGTTCATGAACTGGGCATCCATGAAAATTTCGATTCTGACTGACTTTTCAAAATGCATTTTGTCCTCCTAATGTGCTTTAGTGTGTCCAACTATTTCCCAAACGCATACTAGCGTGACCCCGATTGTGCGTGCTGCTTAGTAACTGGTTTACTTTATTTCTATGTGCCAAGCAACATACTATGACTAGAAAGCCCAATTCTCTCTGGAGGGAACCACAGATTGTAGCTAAAAGATACCATGAATCATGTTCCCAAGACTTGCTTGCACCTATGTATACTTCATCCTAGCTCCCTCAGAATGTGAGACCTACAGTTCAATATCCAGATAATAGCACACACACACTCTACTACACGCACTAGGAAGAGAGTGGAAGATAACCTGGACAGTGAGTCCTGTAAAAATTCACCATCCAAACTCACACGATCGATTAGTTCATTGAAAATTGGGGACACCTCACAGGCTTGCTTCCAATGATTTTCTGGGAATGACGTGGGAAATAAGGCGAATGGGGCATGAACAATACCCACACCAGGCACTTTTCCTGATTTCTGCAAGTTAAATTACACAATCATCAGATTCATCACCCTCAAAACAAGTAGTTGCATGTCTATTCTTCACACCATTTTTACCACTTTTGATATGTGAGAGTTGGATACAAATCACATCAAGCCATTACAAAGAAAATTTAAGTTCATGTTGGCACATACTAAACCAAGCTAAGACCCATGAACATCTGACAAAGCAAAGAAATCACTCGAAACGTGCAATTGTTGGTCTTGGGAATCCTGATTCGGATTCAGTTGCACTTCGCTGACTAGCCGGAGTTCGACATGGCATTACACTAAATTGGTGACGTAAACTTAGGATATAAGTACTTATAACCAGCAGCCAATGTGACTTGTACTCTCTCTTCATTGGATACACAATGGAAACTGGTGTGAGCCGTGATGTACTCAAAGTTCAGGGAACCACGCTCTATGTCTTGCGTTTTTGTTTTTCGTGTTGTATGTTTGTTGGTTTGGCCGAAAACAAAGCGCAAAGAGTATCTTTTCATAGCCACAACGATTTCAGAGAGAGATAGAAATCGAAACATGGTTTATTTTCAGCCTAACCTGTACGCAGTTCAAAAAAAAAGATTAACCTGTACGCTTTTGTCTCCAACAACAAGCCCATGAATTGAACTCCAAACCAGAGCATCATAAACCATTCTCTGAATTAATTCCGGGTCAATGTTGCGCAGATCAGACATGGGTTTTGTCGAATTTTCCTCTTGGGTTTCGATTTCTTCACTCTTGATAGGGGAAACCGCTGAAGATGAGGACTTGGACATGGTGATCTTGGTGGGTTTTTTATAATGGGTTTGGAATAATATAGAGTAGGGATTAGAGGTTGATTTTGATTTTGATTTGTGAGGGAAAAGAGTGGTGGCGGTCCTGGTGGAGGCAAAGCAAGTGGTATAGGGTAGAGAGAGAGAGGTGGAGAGAGAAGAACAAGATGAATAGGCAACACCCATCTTGACCGTTGTGTTTACTGAAAAGCGACTAATGGAAGCCCAATGCAAAAGAGAAATCCAACTTGGATTGGTACCCTTTTGCTGTTTTATTGATGAGTCATGCTACAATGCGCACCCTCTAAAAATTACTCAATATGAGATTTTGTGACTCAAAATATGAGATTTTGTGGCTCTAAATATGAGATTTTGTGGCTGGAGATACGAAATGCATATGGTATGCACACTCATATGAATAGTCACAAAATCTCATATTTTGAGTCACACAATCTCATATTGGATCCATGCGGACTTTGCTACAGTGCGTGCGGAC
Source organism: Vaccinium vitis-idaea (assembly GCA_963854785.1). Classification (NCBI taxonomy): domain Eukaryota; kingdom Viridiplantae; phylum Streptophyta; class Magnoliopsida; order Ericales; family Ericaceae; genus Vaccinium; species Vaccinium vitis-idaea. The sequence continues at coordinate 12,501,213 of OY978222.1, read as the reverse complement.
TTGTGCGGACCTCATATTTGGAGCCACAAAATCTCATATATTTCCAGAAAATCTCATATTTGGTGCCACAAAATCTGATATTTTGAGTCACAAAATCTCATATTTTGTGCCACAAAATCTCATATTTTGTGCCACAAAATCTCATATTTTGGAGCCACAAAATCTCATATTTTGGTGCCACAAAATCTCATATTTGGAGCCACAAAATCTCATATAGTCAATGGTCAGAGGTGGCACAAATCCCCACACGTCATACTGGCGCAATCTCGGTCGTCCATCCGTATGGGGTGCATACCGTATGCCATATCATATTTGGAGCCACAAAATCTCATATTATCTCATATTTGGTGCCACAAAACTCAGATTTAAAGCCACAAAATCTCATATGGGGGGGTGTACATTGTAGCATGCCCCTGATTGATGAGAGATGAGGTGCATAACGAATCGGACACGGGGAGGGACAGCAGGCGCTGCTGAGCCCGATTCATCGACTCCACCGCTGGAGTCCCTCGTTTCGCAACGAAAGAAAACTATCCACCCAAAAAAATTTCGCTCCAGCACTATTTTTGGGAATTTTTTTGGCTTTTCGTTGCCTTCATTTCTTTTGTATAGTTTTTCTTGTCCTTTTCTGATTCTTAATTAACGGCTTAAGCTCATCTTACACTATATCATATGCCATCCTAACTAAAAACAAAACATTTTTTTTTTTTTTTATAACCAGGCCAACATTCTCGACTAAAACCAAAATTTTAAACCACACTTGTTACCATCTTAGTAGCATAATCTTTTTAATAGGATTGTTCACTATCGGTTTTAAACATTACTCTATGTTCTGCACTGGATCCGGGGTGAGTGCTATGTGGTAGGTGGTGTGCGCCATGTTGTGCAGCAAAACTCCGTTGTTTTGCTTGATTTTTGTGCACACTTCCAAAACTTCAAAGAGCCTTGTTTGGAGGGAGAAAAAACCACTACAAAGTGCCTGAACCCTAAACTCGAAATACCTAAACCCGAAGTGCATAAACCCATTATACCCTACCTCAAAGAAAATCCCCTAAAATTGAACCCCAAAACTAACTCTCCAAACAGGGTCCTAGGATATACTAAGAAAATGAGCAAAACGACGTAGTTTTTCCGCACAACACAGTGCACCACACCTACCGCACAACACCTCCCCCGGATTCTTCTAGACTTCTGCTCTTAATCCTCGCTCTTGTGAATTCTAGTAGTTTGAGATGCTTTTGAAAGACTCTTTCATGTTCCTGCTCATGCGCGCGTACCCAAGGGATTATTGCATATGTAAATATAAACGTATATAATGTGGCCATACAAATGCAAAAAAAATTCAAATACAATCCAAACAATAATCTAAGTAAAAAATGCGAGGCAAATACAAGAAACATGGTAATTTTTAAACCTCATGAACTTGTCAAAAAATCATGCTAAAAATATGGTAAAATCTTGCTAAAAATACGGTAAAAATATAATGAACTTGTCAAAATTCAACCGCCCATGAGCATAGAAGAGATGGCGAAAAAAAACCAAAAAACGCCACATCAACCCAACCACCAACCAATCCTTCACCATTTTTTCCTCGAAAAATGAAACGAGCACAAACCATGATCGAACAGAGCCAATTGCAATTTAGTTTGATGCAGAGGGAGAGATCAGTGGGTCACTGACCCATTTAATTTTAGATTTGGAGAGAGAGAGAGAGATGGTGAACCTGCCAATTGCAATGGCACATTTATCTATCTAGTAGTGTTTTTGGTGAACTGGTAGTCCGCCACGTATATCCTAATTCTCGGTATTACACATAGCAAATATATATATGGGAAATCATCCCAGAATCATCTCATTATTTCAAACTCCTTCAATTTAGGAAATTATCAAATTCGGCTATAATAGGGAATAAAATTATCTAAACTCATTTTGAATCCTTCCCCATTTCAAATAATCCCTATTTTTAGGTAGTCCCACTATACATTTCCAAAAAATTAGGAACCGTTTGTATGTAAATATGTATGTCATAATAAGGGTAATAATGGTACATCAAATAGGAAGAGGATGGAAACATAACCCCAAAAATTGGGTAGGATGAAAACGTACACGATGTCCAAAAAAAATATGATTATTTTGTTAACTCTTAAAAAAATTCATGTTCATATGGTGCTTTGTGTTTTTCATTATTGGCTACGAGCAAGTGTTCGCAATGAATCCAAGGTTTTGTTTGGCATGATTAATGGATGAAGGCATTAGTGTTGTACAAAAATAATCTGTAGGAAAGGTCAGCGCGTCTAGAAAATAGACTATTGACTGGCCTATGACAGCTTGCCATGTGGGAAGAAATGTTGTAGAGGACACGTCGGATAATGGTTTAGTTAAGATGATCAAAATAAACCCCCGTCGCGAAGAGGATATCGTCGCGAGGAAACACATGACAAAGTCATAACTATGCTACATGAGACCCTAAGTAAGGGGACCCCATTCTAAAGGGAATAACCCGTCGCGAAGTCCATTCAACAGGGAATTGACGCGACGAGAAGAAGATAACACTCGCACTTGATCTCGCGACTGAACCTGGCCACAAGGCAGGGGCAGGGAGGTCATTACAAGTTTTGAGTGAAGCATTGGTGCGAGAAAAGGGGCTTGCAGCTATGATCAACATCGCGGGAATATGGGAGATACAAGTGGCTTGGTGGTTTTAAAGGATTAAGGATCGCCGCGAGAGAATGACGCGCACTGAATTAGCCCAAGAAATCTTCCTAACGGCCAGTGACGTCGCCCACGTCGCCCAGGTATATGGGAAGAGCACGTGTCACTATATTATTGGGGAAATGTCTGTAGCCCAATGATTGGGTGCAAATCCCTATAAATATGGGACATGCCTCCACAGACGAAGAGATTGATTCATCTCCAAAGCACGGAAATCTTAGAGGGAGAAGGTGACTCAGAGCTTTGGAACTAAGAACATTGTTCTTGCTAGTCCTCGCGAGCCTGCTTTTCCTTCTAGGACTGTGACTTAAGGATGATGATGACCTAAAACGTGAATGGATTGAACACTGCTGCATTCTCTTTCTGTATATTTGGCTTAATCCTTCACCCCTACACACACTCTCTTATTTTTTGCTTGACCATTAGTTATTGGGGTCCGTTTTTGGGAAAGGCATAGTAAAGGGGTATTTACTTCAATAAAGACATCAACTTTTTTTTTAATGCCAAAAGGACAAATCACCTACACATTCCAAAAATGCCCCCACTAGCCAATGAAAGTGTCTAAACCCCCAAATCTAATGAAAGTGCCTAAACCTAAACCCCAAGGTACCCTATGAAAGTGCCTAAAACCCTTGGGTACCCTATGAAAGTGCCTAAAACACTAGGGTACCCTATGAAAGTGCCTAAACAACTAAAACCCAATAATTGGAAAGTGCACTCTAAGTGCCTAAACCCTAGGGTACCCTATGAAAGTGCCTAAAAAACTAGGGTACCCTATGAAAGTGTCTAAACAACTAAAACCCTATAATTGGAAAGTGCACCCTAAATGCCTAAACTCAAAATGCCTAAACCCACTATACCTTATCCCAAAGAGCCTAAACCCCCTAAAATTGAATCCCAAAATTGAACACAATCCCACAATTAAAGAGACAAAATTAATTTTGTCCCACATCCAAGACCCACCGACGCATGAGAGAGAGAGAGGGGGAGAGAGAGAAAAGTGACAGTCGAATTCAATGCTAGTCCACTAATGAATTCAAGGACATGTCACTTTCAATGCTAGTCCCACTAATGCATTCTCGTGTTCCTCCTGGGTTCGTCAGTCCAAGGGCTTGCACGTTTCGTCAGTCAACCCTATAGTGCGCGTATTGTACCGGCAAAGACTACTCCACATAGTGGCTAGGGATGGCAATGGATCGGTTTGGTCCGGATTTTGCGATTACCATACCCAAATCCAAAGTATTTATCTATACCCAAATCCAAACCGATATCCGATGGGTATGAATTTTAGTGCACCATAACCAAACCATATGGATTTGAATTTTATCCAAACTGCACCAAACCCGCATTAATATTCATTCCATTAATGAACATATGAAGGAAAAAGATTATATATTAAAATAAAAAAGTAATATACCGTCTGATTTTTCCATTAAACATCTAAATTCCAACATAATCAAAGAAAATAACTAAATAATAAACTTTTCTTAAGAGGTTCCTATAGAGACTCTTGAGATTTTTAAGGGATTTGAGAGGAATAAGGAGGGAGATAAAATAAAAAATCACTGAAAGTTATGAATTGAAAAATAAAAATTACATGTACATAAAAAAATATGTGTGTGTGTGTGTGTGTATATATATATATATATCCTATAAAAATATTATATGGATCGGTTTGGGTTTGGGTTTGGGTTTGGCCGAATACTTGCTAAGACCAAAGTCAAATCCAAACCCGCTGGGTATCATGTTTTGAAAACCAAACCCACCCCATGGGTAGGAAAAAATATAAAAAACCGCACCAATTGGGTCGGTTTGGTTTGGGTATCCATTGGTTTTGGGTGAAATTGCCATCCCTACATAGTGCGCGTGTAGTGGGTTCATTAAGGGTATTTTTGTCTAGTATTGTCCTTGAGCCCTAAAATAATTTCTATCAATGTATTGAAAGCATTAAAATAGATTAAGATGGACTAAACACCATTTAAAGTCTCAAACTTGGCATTTAGACCAATTTTCTGTAGTTATTGTTTGCCTCTCCAAGTTAATTTTATTTGACTAAAACAAAAAAACCTCTCCTACGTAGTCTAATTTTTAACACAATCTCAAATCTAGACTTCGATTAAATTCAAGCCACTTTTCGATAAAGAAATCCATTGGTCAAGATGATGCAGCTGACACAGCCAAATTTACTTCTAAATTTGGAAGATAGTTTTTGACAGCAACAGCAGCTTTATGGGTGGGGCACCATTCTACCAAATATTTTTATAAATTTGACTTTCCACCCTACGGGTGAATATTTTCTAAGGTAAACATTTCAACCTTTTATCATAATTTTATGAACACAACTCGATGTCTTTGCGTCCAAATTCAATGTATCCTCCTTTCTGGAAGGATTACCTGGACAGATTACACCAAAATAATACGTACTATTGCTCCCTCTATAAGGAATTCTAAAGACTAAAATAGCTCTGGTTGTTTAAAGTATGCGAATTTGACCCCCAATACAATTGATCTTTGCATCGACAACCCTAAAATTCTTTTCCATCACCCAAAAATGTTGTGCTAAAGTACTGATCTATTCAATGTCCAATTCTCACTAACACGCTTCTGTGAGTGCCAGCCAAGAAAATCTATCCTCGTCAACTAAAGAAATTGCACCTAATTGTTATTTGTCTCCAACCAACCTGAAGAAAATGAGTCCAATTAGTTGGTTGGAGACGATGAAATGAAATGCGACTCAGATTCAAAAAACATAAATAAATAATTTTAAAAAAAAAACCCCATATTTATGGCAAGTAGTTAGTTGACAACAAATGAAATGTAATGTGATTCCTACTACTGTTTAGATTTCTCAGAAAATCTGCAACCTGAACCGACTTCGATACAGAACAACGTCTTAAAACAGACACGGTGATCGGGCTATAATAGCTCATTTTCACCACCATTCTCATTGGAACACAATCGACTCTCTAGATTTCGCCAGCATCATCCTCAGCAATGGAAAAGGAACCGAAAGGGAAAAATAAAAATAAAAAATAGAAGGAATAGAATGTAATGGTCCCTGGTCCTATTCCATCTTTATTCTCAACACATCAGGTTACAAAAAGTCACTTTCAAGAAAATTGAACGCCAAAAATGATCAGATGAAACACGATGATCAGGTGAAATACGATCTACCGAACTCTTGAAGCTAGGAGCAGCATATATATGTCATCAACACCAATAGATCACGTTCTGGGCAACGGATAGCGGCTATGGTTTAATCCGACCACAAAGACGCCAGTAAGCTCCAGGGTGGAAGAGAGATTTCTCAAAAACCCATATATCACGGACAAGAACCTATGCGAAACATGGAAAGACCCAGTTATGTTTTGTTCCAAAGGGAGTGACAGGCAATTAGAGACATGCATGGCTTCAAACAGCTAAAACTATTGATATTGAAAGAAGAAAGATATCAGTAACTGAAAAATAGTTCTACCTACTTGAGAAGAGATTAGAGTTTGAAGAGTACACTTAGGCCTCGTTTGATTCGGGTATTAAGTACCAGGGATTGGACTATTTGTATCCAATCCCGCGTAATCCCTTGTTTGGTTCAGAAAAATCGCATGGGATTAGCAATCCCAGCACAATTTTAATCCAATACGTATGGTATTGTGTAATACCTGGGGGGGGGGGGGGGGGGGGGGGTGTGGGACTGTGTAGTCCTGGATAAAAACACACGGAACTGAAACCCCCCATATTACAAAACTGCCACGGAACTATTAGAACCAATTCATCGCCTTCTTCTTCTCCTCTCTCTCTCTCTCTCTCTCTCTCTCTCTCTCTCTCTCTCTCTCTCTCTCTCTCTCTCCACCAGAGCAGATTGAAGAATTTCTTCCAGAGATCGAACCAGGTACGTCGCTGTTCTCCCTCTCCCTCCCGATTTCTCTTTTGTTTTCGATCTCCAACTTGCTCTTCTGTTTATATTTTCAGTTTTGTCCTTGATCCTCCACAGTTGATCTGAACTTCGGTGCATGAGGAAGCCCTTCGTTGGTGTTTCAATAAATTGGAGCCGATAAGCCTTCTTTAAGTTTAAAATGTGTTCGCCGTTTAACTTTTCGATTTGTTGGTTTTCGATTTTCTGGGTTTTCGATTTACACAATTGGGTTTGCCATTTTACTGATTTTCTGTGTTTGCCGTTTAAATTTTCTTGTTGGTTTTTTATTTGGGTATACATGGATCATGATTTTCTGGGTTTTCGATTTCTGGGTTTTCGGTTTGGGTATACTGGTGCTACTCGAGTATTGATTAAGAGAGAGTGTTAATCCCAAAAATTAGTTTGGGGAACCAAACACGGGATATCCCGAGGTTAATCCTATATGAATCAAACAAAGGATTGAGTGAGATTCAATACTAAATTAGTCCCAGGACAAATAATCCCGGACTATTAATCCCAGGACTACCAATCCCACCTATTTTAGTCCGCGAATCAAATGAGGCTTAAGATACAGGTAGCACGCAATGCCGGTTTTGCAATGCCGTAAGACCAGCATTGCCTAGTTAATTTGGACGTCAAAGTCGAAACAGTCACTTTACTTGGAACTCGCAAGCCCCAACTGTGCCAAAAAAACAAAGTGCAAGTAGATGTTCATAGCAGTAGAAGACCAACCCTATCTCCATGTATCATCACTGATGTAGTAACAGGTTTAGGCATGTTTACAGGCATATTGTTTACAAAGATGGGTGTGTTGATGCTTTCTACAGATCTAATCGCACGGGATTATCAAGACTAGAGTTAGGTGGCCTTCCATAAATCGGTGACTAGATCTACACCACATAATACATTTGATGACTGCATTTTCTTGATGGCCTATTCATGCGTTGGCTGCTCCTCACTGATAGAAGCAAAACTTAGTCAAACATCTATGACCACATTTTGGCAAGACGTTTTTTAAGTGCCCAACATTTTAGATCTAGGATTCTGGCTGGTCATGAAATTCATATACATTCACATGCAGATGTCAATCCATTATAGAACAACAGACTCAGCCCTTGATGCCCCTGAGGTGAGCTTGAGTGCACCCTTACTAGCGTTGGATTACACTTTACAGCAGGGCCTAAGCACCCCTTGCAGAACCTATGGAGATTTTTTGGATTGGAGGCTAGAGTTGGAGGCTTGCCAAGGCGAGGGAATGCCGCCCACATGGGAGTTACAACTCCCCCCCTGCAAGAGTCTCTCTCTCTCTCTCTCTCTCTATATATATATATATATAAATCATACCATGTCCTGAGGTGTTCTAGAGTGTCCTCAGAGAGTCCAAAGGAAAAACATTTAGAATAAAATTATGAAATCTTTGTTCAAATGTAGGATACGTGTGTCTCGAGGGTGTAAGTGTCCCAAACCGTACGTGATACCTAGCAAAGTTCCCATGCTTCATGGAGCTCATCCTCAAGTGCCTTCAATCTTCTAGGTTTTGTATCCACACTCATAAAGGAATCTTATTTGTGGTAATTAAATTCTTAAAACATCGTACAATAATTCATCTCTCTCAGAGCCCTATCATAGACTTCCTAAAAGTTTGTACATATGCTCTGATAGTATTCTCAACAAGTCAATAACTTCAGCTCAACCTCCCAAATGTAAATCCTAATTGTTGGATAAATCCTTCAGTTTCTGACATAATTTTATTATGTAAGTTTCGATGCAAAACTAGATCTCATCAAGAAAACATAGCTCCCCTGTGGAACCAACAAATGCAGAAAACAAATCTATTGCACAATGAAATATTGAATGTTTGAACTGTATCTGATTCATGGCGAAACCCCCCCCCCCCCCCCCCCCCCCCTCGCGCCCCGGCGGTTGTTCAACTTCAGCATATTCCACTAACATGAACACGCAAGAAAGTCAAAGTAAGTACTATATAATTGATCAGATGTACAAGTCACAATTCATTCATAAAAGTAGTTGGACAGAGCTGATCAGAAAATTTGTACAATTCTATATACCCTACCTCCTTGCTTTTATCTCCAGCAACAGCAGCACCTTTTGAATCATATGCCTCAAACTTCTGCAAGAAGAAGATACAACAAGTTGTGCTTAAGTGTATCCCAATATGGAGTTGATTACAATCCTCAAGAGGAGGGAGAGAGAGAGAGAGAGAGAGGTTTTCCCTTCAGAGGCATTGACAAAATGACTTAAGTCTATTGGACAACCAAAAGCTGCTTCTAATCAAATTCCAAACAGCAACAGACTTGAAAGAAGTCATTGCTCATATAACACAATCCGCACAACAGCCTTGATATAAATACTCAGGATACTCATGTTTACCCTAAACTCCTTTCTTTCTCTCTAACAACAATACCATATAATTGATTGGTTTCATTTGAGTCCGTTGCCACCCATGTACATGTTTATCAAGTGCAACAAAAGCTGATTAAAAACATCATACCTGCTTAGTCAGAAACTCAAGTGTAAGCTGTATAAACACTTTGTTGTGGTCATTTCGATCAACGCCTATCTGCAAAAGAAGTAGGTATACCCTGATATCATGAAAAAATGATGGCAGTACTGGCTGTCTCAAGGTGAAAATCATCCATGTTCCTCTTTTTAATACTACACTAAGGAAAATAAAGAGAAAACCTAACTTTCCTTGTTAGTACGATGCACATCGATGATCTACAAATCTGAATCAAGAATCCTGACAACTTTTCTTTTATTAGCCAGAAATTTGACAATCTATTGAGCAACACATCAAAATTACCCTCCACTTGTTCTCCTTCCTTTTCTCTCACTTAGACAAAACTTAACAATTGTTTAGCATGATAAATTGCACTTTCTTTTTTCAATTGAAGGGCTACTTCAACAGCTACAGAGTGAATTGAGTGAATCAATAGACTGGAGACAATGCAGCAACAACTGGCATTTCATGGGATCCTGGTAGAGAAGGGAGTAACTAAGACATTAGACATTGCCAGGAGGCTGCCGCTAATTCTTTCTCACATATGATCAGGTACCAGATACATGGAAGAAGGCCAACAAGAATAAACCAGAAGTTTATGCACCCTAACATACTGCAAACCACATAGAAGTGCAAAATAACATGAACAAAGAAAGGGCAGTCCGTACATATGCACATACATATTTTAATTTTTTTTAATACTTCTTTAAAAAAAAAATTCATTTTTCTATAACATTTCTGAGTTTGTTTAACTTGGGAAAAAATTGGCCAACATTCAACCACATGTGTTGTCAATAAACTAATATGGAATTTGTTGTTTAAGCATAATACTTGCCAGTCGAGCGCGTAGAGTTCTTATTTTAACAGCAGGTTCTATTAGTTCCCAGTAGAGTGTACTCCATCTCGATTCCCTTTGTTTGATTTCATTCTTGAGGCCCTGTCTTAGAGAAATGAAAGAAAGGGAGAAAAAATGAGACATGCAAACACATAGAAAGACAAGAGAAAGGAAGAGGAGAAAATTATGGAACATTTTTAGTAGAAATGTATCAAAAAAGAAAACAGCAGATACAGAGCAAGTTCAAATAATGAGGCAATATAACAAGGGAAAATGACCAAACAATGGTTTTTAAAACTAAAAATCCCCATTTCATGGTAAGGTTTTTGGAAATTACTGGATTCATGACAAGGAAAAAAATTATTCCACATACATGGCACCAACAAATTACAGGTCCAAAATACCCTTCACTCCCTTTCCCTTCCCTTTCCTCACGCACAGAGAAATCAAGAGAGAAGGAGAGGCGTGGATTGACGGCGAACCAAAGCAGCTGACTGAGTTGTGTTAGAAAAAGGAACCAAGCAGAGTTTACGAGAAGATCCGAGGAAAGGTGACTTGGGATTATTGAAAGGTTTATTTGCAGTGCAATGGCGGGGTTGTATAGTATTGATTGTATAGAAAGCCGAAGCCATCGCGTCGGCCTTGGAAATGGAAGTGAAATGAATCGGTGTGTCACAAGTTGCAAGTGTAGTGTAATGAGGGAGAGTCAAAGAATCAGGTGTAGTGTCATAGTAGTTTTTGTGTTTGGTTTTCAAAGAGGGCTTTGATTTTGTTTGTATTTTGATTCTGTGTTTTGGTTGATTTTGTCTCCGACAAGTTGATCTGATGCGTTTAGGTCACACAAAAATCTGGGTTTTGTCTCCAAGAGATGGGTATATTCATAGCTTCACATCCTGAAGCTCCAAATCCTCACCATGTGTTCGTAACAATGTCTAAATCCAACTTTTTGTATTGGAAAAAATAACCATTGCTCAAAAAATGTTGCTCCTGGACTGAATTAATATGGCACCATTTCAGGGAAAAGTTAAGGTGAAAGACTCTCTCTCTGAATTAACATGGCACCACAGTATATTGCACCATGTATGGAACTATATTGCACTCAAGTGAGAACAACTGGGGTTCGCTTTGTGATGTCTAATTACAACCATTTGGTTTTGAAAAAAAGCTCATTCAATAAAAAAACGTTGCACCTTGAGTGAATTAACATTGAACCCTTTGAGAATACCATTGCACCCCATGAGGAAGATTGAGTTGCACGTATGATGTCTAAATCCAATTTTTCATTCTGGAAAAAATGACAATTGCTCCTTTTATGAAACTATATATTGCACCTTGAATCAAAACGTATTGCATTCCGACTGAAACTATATTGCACTCAAGCAAGTACAACTGGGTTCGCTTTGTGATGTCTAAATCATATTTTTTGTTTTGAAAACTGAAAAGATTGCTCTTTTTATCCACTCGATTAGCTCAAACTCATTACAAGTTAGGTCAACTTGTCTTGCCATTTTTTGGTCAAATCAAACTGTTTGGAGTTTGGACAGATCTTTGAAATATTACACCGTAATTGAATTAGGTTTACACCTTGTATGACCCAACATTGCACCTTATCTCAAAATCATTGCACTTAGGGTTTTGCATGATTTGGTCAATGCAGTGATAAAATGCCATGTATGTGGAATCATTTTTCTCCGTGTCATGTATTGGTAATTTCCGAAACCATGACCATGAAATAGTAATTTTTTGCCCCAACTACCAATTTTGGTCATTTTCCCATATAACAAAGCAAAAAGAGAAAGGGAGAAGAGAAGTAGCAACAGCTTACAGAGTACATATTCTCTGTCACTGCTTTCCTCAATGATGTTTTGTCACCTGTCGCAATTTGAGTGTTTATCTGCGTAAGAATTAAAAAAACTGTCTTGGAGAGAGAGCAACTAGTATCAATAAAGCATGCAGATGAACTTGGAATAAGAACAAAGCAATACTAAGAGAATGCAGGAAGCCAGAGTTTTTTTTTTTTTCCATATCAATCAGGTAACTTGTGGGTTAGATGGGGCAGGGATTAGCACGACTAGGGCTTGTCGAAATCAAGGCCAACCGGAGTTTAGTGGTGAAAGAAGGGAAAACAAGAGAAGTAACAGAGGGACAATAAGGCACCTAGAAGCTATGAAAACCAAAGTCCAATCCGGTGCAATTCACCAAATTGAGTTTGAATGCAATGGTGAGGGTAATTGCGAGGCTCAAGCTCAAGTAGGTTCTCCTCACTCTAAGTGTCCCTAACACCTCTATTTCAGTCTCTCTCCTTTTTTTTCTTTTTGCCTCAGAATCATCAATTTTTATATTGCATCATTTCAGTCGTTTCTGATCTTCGCATTTGAAGGAAGACAAGATGTTACTAGTATTAGTATTTCTACCTCTTATGACGAATTCAAGGTAAATTCTCTTACGAAGCTTTCTAAGGTGATGAAGGAGCAACTTTACTTGTAAAGGTGTCTGTTGGTCAAATGTTTGGAGTTCAAGTCTATTAGAATAGAGTTTAGAATAGAGGTTATCTTTATCCCACATTGGTTATGTTGAGACTTGTAATAAGATGCTCTCTATACAAATAAAAGTTCCATGTGTTAGGGTTAATTAACACCCTATAAACTTCTTCTCTATCTCACAACATGGTATCAGTGCCCCATCTTAATCCACCCTAAATACATTGAGCCCTAACCTTCGTCCATCACCATAGCCACAGCAACCCACCGAAGACCCTAGCCACCATCTCTAATACAGAAAACCCTAACCGACCGAAAACCCTAGCCACCATTTCTAACTGCTGACACCCCTAGAACTCCTAATCCCTTGATATACCACTACTCGAACCCCTCTGTACACACTCGAAACCACTCGACATACCCTAAACCACATGTAAATCACTCGAAACCCTAACCTTGATACTCGAATTAACTCGAAATTGGAACCCCTACACTTGAAATTGATACCCAGTACTCGAAATTGAAACCCAGTGCACAAAAGCTGTGATTTTCTGCTCAAAAACCAAACCCTAGCCTTTGAAAATTAAACCTCTCCTTCGACATCCAGACCCAATGCTCATACATCACGATTTGTTCTCGTAGCTACGATTGTTTGATGGGTTGTTGCTCTGGTCTTGCACTATTTTCTGTCATCTCTTACGTTATCGGTAATATCTACATGTATATTGATTTGTTTCGATGTTGGTATGAGCACTGGTTGGTTGGTGGTTGGTTCACAGTATAGAGATGGTTGGTGGAGGCCATGATGTTCGTCGAATAGTTGTTGGTTGTGTTGCACGCGACAAGTGCTGCAGAGTGGGCATGTTGCGCGTAAGGGAGGGTGTGAAGCGAATTCCCACATTGTTTGGGTACAAAAGTAATATGAAATATATAAGTGTGAGGGCACCCTCACTTCATGAGCTAGCTTCTTGGGTCGAACTCAACCCCAAACGCAAGCTTATAAAGTGAGGGTGCCCTCACGCTTAGATTCTTCATATTACTTTGGTACTCAGGCGATGTGGGACTTCGCTTCACGTCCTCCCGCACGCGCAACGTGCTCACTCGGCAGCATCTGTCGCCGTGCAGGCTAAAGACACGCACCCTACCCCCTACCCATCTCTGGTACCTATCTTTGATACCATGTTGCAAGGTCTTGGGTAGAACTCAACCCCAAAAGCTAGCTCATGAAGTGAGGGTGCCCTCATGCTTATATAATTCCTATTACTTTCGTACCCAGGCGATGTGGGACTTCACTTCACAGGCTGGTGGTGGTGGTTAAATTCGTTTTGGCGATTGTTTTGGATGATTGAAGCAGGTTGTTCAGTTAGATACTTCATCAGTTGATTATTCATAGTTGGTTATTTTTTGGTTGATTCAGTTGAGTTGATATGTATGCAATCACATCTGAATCCAGTACTGTTTCTAGTTTTGTCTCTGCTACTGTTAGTACGTCTGTCTTTTCGATTTTGTGACAAGAAGCATATTACCTCCATTCTTTTGAATGATAAGAATTATGCTCATTGGGCCAAGGCTGTTGAGGTCTATTTTGAGGGTGATTCAACCTCACAATGGCTCACTGATGATCCTCCTGAGCAAACTAGTTTAACACTTGCTGCATGGAAATCTGAGGACGTTTGCATTCACACCGACTAATGGAATAGTATGGAACCCCATAATAGTGGTCCTTTGATGTTTTTACCACAGCCAAGCAAGTACGGAGACAGGCTTGGGAGATGTATTCTGGGGTTAACAATCTTCACCGGACATGGGAAATTGTGGGGATACGTTCATTTCTTGAAGAGATAGGTCTCCTTGTGCAGTTGCCCATGAATCTATATTGTGATAATCAAGCCACAATTCACATAACATCCAATCCAGTGTTTCACGAGAGGACTAAACACATTGAGGTGGATTGTCACCTTGTACAAGAGAAATTGACTAGTGGTGTGATGCTACTCTATTAGTGTCCACCAATACACAGTTAGCCGATATGTTTACTAAGCCGTTGTTCAAGCCACGATTGGAGTTACTTTGTGACAAGCTGTGACTTATTAATATTTATTCTCCAACTCGAGAGGGAGTGTTAGAATAGAGGTAATCTTTATCCCACATTGATTATGTTGAGACTTGTAATAAGATGCTCTCTATATAAATAAAAGCTCCGTGTGTTAGGGTCAATTAACACCCTATACACTTCTTCTCTATCTCACAACAAAGTCATGAGAAGATCTTTACCAACCAAAATGCCTTAGGATACATCATTGTATAGCTTACTGGTGTTGCATTGGCAATTGTGTTCAAAAGAATCTTTTGAACCTTGTTTAACTCTATAAGGTAGCAAGGGAGATCTCAGGTTTGTGCCTTGTGATTATGTGTAGGTCAGGTTGGTAAGGCGAACTTTATGAATGTCTTGGAGCATCTGATGAAATCTGGTAATAAACTTTCTGGAGTTGAGGACACACCACGAACCTGAGACTACTATACAAGATTCACACGATCGAGCACAATATCCGCAACTAAGACATAATCAAAGGGAGAACAATTTTGCCACACTTGTACAAAATTACCTACCGGCTACCGTTGACTAGTAACTATCAGATTGATCGTCTTTCTGGTAGTTTGTTTACTTAATCATGTGGATAATACTCAATTCTGGTGTATACTTATTAACGTGGTGTAATACAAAACTTACAAATTGATGGGACCTATTTAAGGAGTAATTCATATCGATTTACTATCAGCACGAAAACTGTTCCCTTTAAAACCAAGACGAAATGTGTCATTGTCTATTCAGTCTGCAATCTTAGAGCAAGAAATGAGAACTGGAAATTTGTTTCAGCAATGCGAAATAGAAATTTCCCACTATGAACAAGTAAATGAAAGAATTAATTTCAAACGGAAGATCTACAAAACAATAATTGCAGAGCTAAATTTACGAAATGAGAAGCACACCTCTTTGTACAAATTCAAGGCTTCTTTATAGAACTTCAGTTTTGAATATCCAGATTTCCGTAGTTTAGTAATTGCAAAAGCACTTTTGAGCTGCAAATAAGCATACGGATTATACGATCAACGTAAAAACAGAGAAAAATCAACCCTGCAAAGCTGAGGCCTTATTGTACAAATCAAATCTCCAACACACTTAGTTAAGGCATACTATCAAGTGGAATCTATTGCAGTGTCTCTTTTCTACTCAAAAGTACACAAACTCTTTGAGTAAGCAGATTGTTAAATAACAAACCAAACAACAATAAGCTACCTCAACTCTCCTATTTCATACTCAAAAGTCAAAACACCTTTCCTAGTCGTAGCAGTAGGCTAAAAGATACATCGGTCGGTAAAATTTACAGCAATAACACGTAAGAGAGTCACCTCTAAAATAATGTCCTCCTTTGTTCTTCTCCAACCGCTTCTCGTGAACCATCTGATAGCAACATAAGTCAGAACTAGAGGACAAAATTGTTACTTTGCAAAGGTGAACGACAATCAACGCGAGTCTATTATTCCATTAGAAAGTGATACTTTACACAGAAAAGAAAAGAGCTTTAAATAGAGAAAGATTATACTAAACCCTAATTAACAAAAAAGAAGCCCTAATTAACATAAAGACTAAACTATCCTTAAGAGCTATATAAAATAACAAAAAGACCGGCCGTCACACATATATTCACCCCCCCCCCCCCTCTCACTCAGGATGCGAGCCCGGAGAGCATCGAGAGTTTGCCAAGTAGAAAGCGAAAACGAGCAGTGGCGTGCGTCTTGGTAAAGAAATCGGCCAACTGAAGAGAAGAGGAGACAAACGGAAGAGTGATAGTACCGGACTGAAGATGATGACGAACAAAGTGGCAATCAATTTCAATATGCTTTGTGCGCTCATGGAAGACTGAGTTATGGGCAATTTGGATAGCACTCTTATTGTCACAATAAAGAGGCGTAGGAGAAGAGATAGAGACCCCCATATCGGATAGAAGCCAGCGGAGCCAAACAACTTCGGAAGTAGCATGGGCCATGGCACGGTACTCAGCCTCTGCAGTAGAGCGAGCAATGACAGATTGTTTCTTGCTTTTCCAGGAGATAAGAGAGTCGCCCAAAAAGACACAATATCTAGAGGTAGACTTGCGATCAGAGGGATCACCGGCCCAATCGGCATCAGCATAAGGCCGAAGGGTCAAGGACGAAGAAGAAGAAAGATGTAAACACTGAAATATGGTGCCACGAACATAACGCAGGATACGAAGCAAAGCAGCCCAATGCGTAGACCGAGGAGCACAGACAAACTGACTGATGACATGCACAGCATAGGAAATATCGGGCCGAGTAACAGTAAGATAAACTAAACAACCAACAAGCTCACGATACTCAGTAGGATCAGCAAGAGGTACCCCCGTCAGAAGCAGAAAACTTAGCATGTAACTCAATAGGAGTATCAACAACTTTGTCATCAGTGAGGTGAGCACGATGAAGAATATCGGTGGCATACTTAGTCTGAGTTAAGAGATAACCATCAAGAGAAGATGCAACTTCAATGCCAAGAAAATACTGAAGGGGACCCAAATCTTTCATTTCGAATTCCTGAAATAAGTGTCGTTTGACCTCAGCAATAGCAGTAGAGTCAGAGCCAGTAATAATCATGTCATCCACATAGAGCAAGAGAAGAACCAAACCCTGAGAAGTGCGGCGGATAAAAAGAGCAGACTCATGAGTGCTCGGCTGAAAACCAATTTGTAAGACCACATCATGAAAGCGGGCATACCAAGCCTGAGGAGACTGTTTAAGACCATATAAGGCACGCCGGAGACAACAAACAAGACCAGGAGCATGAGAAAAGCCTGGAGGAGGACGCATATAAACTTCCTCAGAGAGATAACCATTGAGAAACGCATTTTTAACATCCAACTGAAAGAGAGGCCATTGGTGCACAGCTGCAACAAAGATCAACATGCGGACAGATGTCATTTGGCAACAGGAGCAAAGGTCCCCTCATAATCAATACTATATTCTTGAGAAAACCCCTTGGCAACTAGCCGAGCTTTGTATCGCTCTACCATCAGAATGAGTCTTGACTTTGAAGACCCATTTGCAACCAACAAGATTTTTACCATCTGGGAGGGGAACCATATCCCAAGTTTGAGTATTTGCAAGGGCAGTGAGCTCATCATTCATCGCAGTTACCCAGTTTGGATCATTATAGGCTTCTTTATAAGACCGAGGATCAAAATAGGTATGGAGACGAGATAAGAAGGTGCAATAGGTAGAGGAAAAACAAGTATTAGTAAAACCAAGTCTTACCGGAGGGTGACGATCGCGAGAAGGATACCGGTGTGCAGGCGGATCAGAGTCGTCCAAAGCAGAAGGAGGGCGGGGAGTTGGTTGAGCCCGTCGAACATAGTGTTGGGGAAAAGGAGGAATTGGGTGGGAAGGAGCAGGAGGAACACCCGTAACATCTGATAGGTCCAATGTACGAACATATTCCTCGTCAGGGACTTCAAATGGAAATGGGTCAATATGCACAAGATCCTCTTTGGCGATAGGGGCTTGAGTGGGGGGAAGAGAGAAGAAGGGCAAACGCTTGCGAAAAGAAACATGCGTAGACACATGCAATTTTTTGGTCACTGGATCATAACAACGGTAGCCCTTTTGCTGGATGTCATATCCTAAGAAGACGCACAAGACACAACGAGCACTGAGCTTAGTTCGGTCCTTTTCAGGGAGAAGAACAAAGCAAGTGGATCCAAACACACGAAGAAGAGAGTAGTTGGGCACCTTGCCATAAAGTCGTGCATAAGGGGTCGAACCAGACAAAAGCGGTGTAGGCATCCGATTGAGGAGATAAGCTGCAGTGAGCACAGCCTCTCCCCAAAAGATGGCGGGCACAAAAGAGGATAGAAGAAGAGACCGTGCAGTGTTGAGAAGGTGACGATGCTTGCATTCGGCACTGCCATTTTGGGCAGGTGTGTCAGTGCATGAAGATTGGTGAATAGTGCCGTGAGTTGCAAGAAAATCATGAAATTCACCAAGAAAGTATTCACCACCTAAATCAGTGCGAAGAATTTTGATTTCAGTGGAAAACTGAGTCTGAACCATGGAGTGAAAATTGCGGTAAGCTTGGTAAAAATCAGACTTATGTGTCAACAGATAGACCCATGTGAACCTAGTAAAGTCATCGACAAAAGAGACATAGTACCGGGAACCACCTTTGGTTGCAACTGGGGAAGGACCCCACAAATCAGTATGAACAAGTTGAAATGGAGAAGTAGTAACAGAAACACTTTTATTAAAAGGTAAAGCAGACATCTTTGCAAACTTACAACCACTGCATTCAGAAATATCACTAACAGAAGTGTTTCCCAAAAAACCAGATTTAACTAAAACTTTCAAACGGTCACTAGATAAATGTCCTAATCTAGAATGCCAAAGATAAAAAGAAGAAGACTGCTGATCTAAGCTAAATGATGACATGACAGTGGTAGTAGACTCAATGGGCACATGTAAATCCTCCAAAACATAAAGATCACCAACTCTACGCCCGGTCCCAATCTGCTTCTTGGACCTCTGATCCTGCACAACACAACCAGAAGAAGAAAACAATACATCAATACTAGAATCAGATAGTTGACTAATGGAAAGAAGACTAAGGGATAACTGTGGAACATAAAAGACATTCGGTATAGAAAGAGAAGAAGAGAAGGTCGGAAGAATAGAACCAATAGAGACAACATGCATAGAAGAGCCATTTGCAGTGGAAATACTAATTGGGGAAGAGGGGGAGACAATGACTTAGTAAGGACAAAGCAGGAGTCATATGATGGGAACAACTAGAATCAAAGATCCATGTGGTAGGGAGGATACCTGTGGTAAAGGAACCATGCAAACCTGACAAGGTGGTGGTCATAGCAGAAGCCTGCGAATGATGTGGCTGGGTAGCCAAGGATGCCTGATACTGCTAAAACTGCTGAAATTGATCAAACAAGGGAGAAGGAGGGACCCCATCAGAGGTAGCAAAAGCTGCTGGAGGACGAGAGACTTGCTGATACTGCTGTGATGGTCGAGAAGATTGCTGAGACTGCTGGGATGGCCGAGAAGATTGTTAAGACTGCTGGGATGGCCGAGAAGATTGCTGAGACTGCTGGGATGGCCGAGGGGAGGAGGAGGACTTAGAGCGAGAGTTTTGGCCTGTCATCTGTAATAATTTGGGACACGAGTGCTTCCAATGTCCCTTCTGACGGTAGAAACTACACTCATCCATAGCAACACGAGGCTTAGGCTTGCCTGTAACGTGTATGAGGTGAGAAGCAGGAGTAGGCAACAGAGGTGCATTATACTGTGCAGATGAAGCAACAAATACTGTCAGAGAAGAAGATGCATTAGAGGCCACCCTGAGCCTAGTTTCCTCAACAATAAGTTCACGAACTGCACTGTCAACTGTAGGGCGGGGAGAACGATGAAGCATAGCCCCACGTAGAGGCTCGAATTGGTCACGAAGAGCCATAAGAAACTGGACCAAACGACGCCTCTCACGATACTCGATAAAGACATGGGACTGCAAGCCTTCGGGTTCCATTAAGGTTAACTGATCCCAATACTGCGTCATCTCATTGTAAAAGTCCTGAATCGATTTTCCATGTTGCTTAGCATCGCAAATAGAGCTCTCAAGTTCATACTCCTTTGCAAAATCTGAATGGAGATACATGCCCTACAAATAGTCCCAAACTTCCTTCGCCGTATCATACTTTGAGAAATTCATACCAATGGTTGGTTCAACAGAATTATGAAACCACGTAAGAACTCTTGCATTTTCCAGTTCCCATTTTGCAAATGCAGTGACATAATTTGCATGTGTGGGATCATCTGACTTCACAGGAGTAGGTTGAACAACAGCCCCTGTTACATAGCCCCACATGCCCTTACCAACAACAAAATCTTTCATAACTTTTGCCCAATATGAGTAGTTAACACCATTCAAACGTACACTAATAGCATTAAAAGCCTTATCATCCGACATATTGAATAGCCAACAGTAGAGTATAACCAGACAGTCAGTAGACAGATAATAACTAGACAATCAATAGCCGGAAGGTGGATAGTGACTCACACAAAGCCAGTAGTGATCAGAGGTTCAACAGAAGTCCAGGGTTCAAAGTTCAGACAGAAATCCAAAGGTTCAAACAGTTCACCAAGCTTTAACAGTGCTAAAACCAGAGTCGGTGTTTAAAACGTACCTCAGATCTGGAATACGAAAGCCATTAGAGAGGAACAAAAAAACCTTAACAGCGTCGTGGGTGTCTGAGAAGTAATTTCCGGCTATTGTTGATGACAGAGGAGTCGTTGTTAGACCTCAGACTGTCAAATCCTAACAGCGTGAGACAGCAGCAGCAGTGAAACTGTTTTCCGATGGTCAGAAACCTCTTTACGGTGATCGTCGGTGGTCAGAAAATGCTTATCAGTGGTCGTCAGTGGTAGGGTAGCACTCGCCGGTGTTCGTCGATGTGTGGGTAGTAGTCGATCTTGAGCTTTGGCTATGGGTACTGCGTGTTTCAGGTCGAATGGAGAAACGAAGGTGAAGGGACGAGACTAACTGAAGAAAAGAGAGAGAGAGAGAGGGAGAGAAAGATATCGTTTGGGAGAGAGATGCGATTCAGCCCCAAGGAGGGGGCTCTGATACCATGTTACTTTGCAAAGGTGAACGACAATCAACGTGAGTCTATTATTCCATTAGAAAGTGATACTTTACAGAGAAAAGAAAAGAGCTTTAAATAGAGAAAGATTATACTAAACCCTAATTAACATAAAGAAGCCCTAATTAACATAAAGACTAAACTATCCTTAAGAGCTATATAAAATAACAAAAAGACCGGCCATCACACATATATTCACAAAAATTTGTTTTCCATAAGCTCAAATGGGTCGTAAGACAAGGCAATATTGAGAACAAAGGTTCATCTCTAACATGCACTTAAGTTCAGTGAATGGAACAGTGTTCTAAAAGTTGGCCGACTAGTCCCCGCCTAGGCGCTAGGTGGCGGTCCAACGCCTAGATCAGGAAGCCGACTAGGCGGCCGACTATGTTCCAAGTATATCACAGCAATCAATAGAAGATAACAATGACAAGTATTGATAACTGTCTTAGTGCAGAATCTGTTGACAGAAGAAGATGGTACCCCCACAAAATCTGGTGTGCACTGGTTACCAGTGAGTTGCCACCAGGCTACAATGAAGACAAGAATTCCGTCACACGAAATTACACCAGAAATACCTCCAATTTCCTAGAGCGCCAACAAATTGGACGGTTGTTTCTAGAAAAAAACTCCAAGAGCAAGAATAAAATGATTACCCAAAATAACTGTCACAGAAAGGTGTTATGCCTTTGAGAGAAAAGAATTGCAGGAGAATTGCTAATTTCAAATGGCTATGAATTTGCCGTCTTATATAACTAGAGGTGCCCTTAAGGAAAGGTTGCCATTAGTAAATCTCGTTTTTTAAACCCAAGATGTTCTTCACATATAAAGCCGCTTACTTGTTTGTTTGTTTGTCTTTATATCAGCCATATTTCTCTCTCCTCCCTGAATCCTGAAGGACTCCACATCTTTTGTTTTTTGTCTCATCATTCTGGATAAGATTTCTCTGTGTGCGTGCATGGGCGTGGTTTGTATGGATTACAACATAAGACTGGTTGTGATTCAAATACAAGTTTTCCTCTTTTAACTTCAAGCTCAAAAAAAGACAATGATAGGACAACAATCTAAAAAAAATAAGTATAGCTCGTAAAATCACGAGAGACGGAGAGACTCATGTAGGAACAACAATTGGATGAGTTAGAGTAGACACTAAGGTACCTATCCAAATAGCTTTTGCGTTGACGATTACTTGTGGGTTCCTTGCCACCATAAGAGATCTAGAAAACCTCTCAAGAAGATGACTCCTTGGTTTGGTCTTGCAGTCATAGTAGGATGACTCCACAGTCCTATGTGGATAATAACAAGGAGTTATAGTAACCCATGGTTGGATTCAGAAAATGGGAATACTCAACAATAAAGAAACAAACACGAAGTTTTGGACCTTGCGCAAATTCTACAGATTTCCAAATGACTGAAAGTAGCAGTCTGAACATTTTAAAATTTTAAAAGAGAGTAGTACCCTTGCGAATTCAAATGTGAACCCAAATACTCGTCGATGTCTCTATCTCCACTTGTCTCCAAAAAAGCTGAAAGTTGATATCTCCAAATTTGCAATCCTATAAAAAGTTATTTTCCTTCTTTGTTTCCTCATTTTCTGCAGCGGCTGCTTCTCGGTCTGTGTGTGTGTGTCGCGCGTGCGCGTGTGTGTGTTTCTTTCTTCTTGGTAGTAGGTTCGCTTTGTTAATGCTCGTATATTTCTTTTCACTTCTTTTTCAGAACTGGACCAGAATTGGTTGGGAATTGATTAGGAGCTTGCATGGAAATTGTGGATCATGAGTTTCTTTTTTTCTTTTTTTTTTTCCGTTTTCTCTTTTTGAGAAGTCGGTTGCACGGGTGAGTTTCGGTCCGTGTCTGATGAAAATGTTGGAATGGTTATTTTGTGGGCAGATTGGGTTATGCCTTGGGTTGGGAGGTTGCGTATTGAGTCAATAGCTATCGACTCCTGCTAAGATTTGAGATGGCATATAAAAACTTGCCACAGGAGACTTCCCTGCCAACCAAGGGTTGCAAACAGTGACTGATCGCATGAGCTTCGACGATGCTAGCTAGGGGTGACAAAGGCCACGGAGGTTTTCCCTTGGTGGTTATGGCTCAAGGAACACTGCCGGGATGCTTCAGTACAATACAACAGAAAGACTAATGATAAGAAAACTAATTTTTTTTTCTAGGAATAAGATAAACCTTCAAAGTTCAAATACAGATTAAATTGACTAATTCGAGTCCTAAATTCAACTACATAGATATATAGATTATCCTCCACAAAAAAATGAAATTAACGCATATAGCCTTTTGTTACCGATTACTTAGTCTTTTGTGGGCTAAGACCACCTCAACATTACAACTAGATAAATTCTAAGTTTCAACTTTCAAGGAACACTACCAAACTCTATGTATCTATTGTACATACTCTAGTTATTACATTGAGCTAAACAGGTGTTCCTTGTTATTCAAAACATTAGGGTCCTAACAGTGGTGGCTTTAGCCATCCAGAAATCAACTCATAAAATGTGAATTTGATGCTCATGTTTACTTCTTATTTCTTCTCCTTCTTCTTCGTTTCTCAATGCCCTGTACCTCCTTCTCAGATGGCTCAAATTTGTAGCGCAGTCTTTGTGTAAGAGGCTGAGTAGCCAGTGCCACACCTCCTTCTAGGTAAAAATGTTAAGTCTCTTTCTACTTTCTTGACCCTTGGCATATTGCTTCAATTTGTTATCTTCCTTTTCATTTGATTTTAAAAGCTAAGTTCCCCTAAGGAATTGTTACTAAGTGAGAAGCAGGATAACAATTAGTATCAACCAAATACTCCTCAAAATCTGACTAACCTCCGCCAGAAAGAAATGGATTCGCGAGGTGCATATGGCTCATAAATGATTCCAGGACTTGTCATGGACACTTTGAACGACCCCTGCGTGCATGTAATTGTAAGCATGTGAGAACTCAAATTTGCAATACGAATACATAAAACCAGGTAATCATTTGAGCAACTTAAGTACATGGTAGTGGCAAACAAACTTCACATAGTTGCTTCATTTTTTCATTAGTAGGTCATCTCCCAATCAAAGCTTAGAAACCTTTCTTGGCCAAAATATATTGATGTAAGACGCAGAAAATTTAAGTCAAAAGGAACTAAAATGCTAGCACCAAATAGCAAGAATCAAGCTATGTCAACCAAGTACAGTAGCCAAAAAAAATCTCTAAATGCACAATCATAGCAAAGTGGTAGACTGCATCAGATGATAAATAATTAAATACGCAGAATCAAGCATCGGGCTTCTGTTATAAATGTATCTAGCGTAGAGTTAAAGGTTTGGTAACAAAAGGACGTCCTTTAACTTGTAGCCCTCTAAACTTTTCTACTGGTATACGTTAATAACATTCCTCATGGGTCAACTCTGTCAAGAAAATAAGTTTTGACTTAATAATGCCAATCAAAAAATAGCAAAATCTAAGAATTAATTAATGCCAATCAAAAAATAATAATCTAAGAATTAATGTTGATACTTCACCATAAAATATGAGTGGCAAAACAGTATACTTAATTTGCAAAAGGAGGGTATCTATAGAAACCCCAAGGGATGTTTGAGTAATTTAACCCTAATAAAGAGTCCAATAAGTCTCCCAAATAAATTCATAACAGACTAATATTAGAAAACTTAATGATCGTTACAGAATTATTCATCAAATAAGTCTTGAATGCTATACTTAGAGTATATCGTCACAGTTGGGGATTTGGAATTGTAATATCAACAGTTAGAATCTCCAAATAATAGCAGACATAAACCAGATTGGTATAGCACATTTATAGAAACTCATATCCCACAAGTATTCCTTTTTAGATTTCTTTCTGAAATTTTGTCTGTAACCTGTAGCATGATGTCTTGCCTCGTGTATAACTGTCCAAGATTCAGACTTCCCAAAATATCGACTCCCCTGCTTAGAGACATAAGACATTCTACTCCCTTTAGGCTGACTGGCTTTGACTTTATCCCCACAGAATTTATCCCACTTAATACGGATTTTAGAGAAAATATATAAAGACCGCATAGAAAAAGAAGTTAGGGCATAAAGAAAGGTATCGCTACAAGCCTCCATGCCAAAGACACTCCTAACTAGGGGTGAAAAAAAAACCGACGGGACCCGAACCGACCGAAAAACCGAAAATTCGGTTCGGTGTTCGATCGGTCCAGCCTGGAAAAAAAACCGAAAAAACCGAAATACATCTCGGTTCGGTTTCGGTTTCCCGGAATTTTTGTCAAGCCGAACCGAACCGAAATACCCTAAAATCATCCCGATTTGGACCGAATTACCCCGAAACCACCCCTATTTGGACCGAAAACCACCCCTATCTCGGTTTCCTAAAATTGACCCCACAAAACATAACAAATCAGAGCCGTCCATCTCAATTTTAACGCCGGACCGAAAAAACCGAAAAACCGAACCACCCCGAACCGATCGGTCCATTGTTTTTTTCGGTCGGGATCGGTTCCAAGCAAAATCACCCCGAACCGATCGGTTCGGTCCTGAACACCCCGAAAACCGAACCGAACCGACCGATTTTCACCCCTACTACTCACCTATGTTCTAAAAAAAATCTTAGTACTCATGGAAAGAATCATATGCAAAATCTCTCTCTCTCTCTCTCTCTCTCTCCATGTATCGCTACAAGCCTCCAT
The DNA here is from genome assembly GCA_963854785.1 of Vaccinium vitis-idaea. NCBI lineage: Eukaryota > Viridiplantae > Streptophyta > Magnoliopsida > Ericales > Ericaceae > Vaccinium > Vaccinium vitis-idaea. The sequence continues at coordinate 12,475,365 of OY978222.1, read as the reverse complement.
GCCAAAGACACTACTCACCTCATGTTCCAACAAAAATCTTGTACTAATGGAAAGAATCATATGCAAAATCTCTCTCTCTTTCAACATGTATCTAGGCGTAGTCTGGCTTCGTTCAACTTATAAATACAATTAGTACGTGTATACACGCATATAGATGCATAAAGAAATGACTAATGAAAGTAGGCACTAATGCAATTCACTAACAATCAAAACCACTACCAAACTTATCCAGGAACAACCTCAAGAAGCTCAGAATCAAGAGAAATATATTATACCGTTTTTTGAGCTTGAGAAGGGGCTTTTGCTTGTGTTGTTACTGACCTCCTGTCCCCCATGGAAACATATAACTCAGCGGCCTATAAAAAAATAACACCAACAGGCGCTTGATATTGCAGCAAAATAAATTATTTTGCAGGTACAATACAAGAAACTCAAAAAACTAATCTTTTCATGAAACTATAGAACAAATTAAGACTATTGCCAGCAAAGATTAGCTCAGGCAGCATAATATGACATTTAAAGCATACTGGTTTTAACTTCTGTGTGTTTCAGAAAGTTACCGTTGTAGAACGAAGTGACTGTATCTTTCTGGAAGCCCAAGGAAGATCATGGTTGCACTCATATGAGCCAGAAGAAATACCCCGAAAATTAGTTTCTACAAGTGATCAAAAAAGGAAGTGAAATGAGCAACTCACGTTGTGTTCTCTCCTAAACACTTCAAGAAATACCAGTACACATTTAGTGAAAACAGTTTTAAAAAAGAAAGAAGTATACCCATACTTCTGTGATTACAAGGCATATGCTGACGCTTATATAAGAAAGACGATACTCTCCAGTACTTCAGTCTAATCAAAGAAAACACCATGACTAATGAGGAACTGGCATTTCACCACATTCAGAATGTATGTACAGAGTCTACAGACATTCAAATTTACAAATGCTCTTTCAGAAGTTTTCAGCAATCATAGGTACGCAATCCGGTCACTCCTTGATTGAATAAATCTGCTTCCATTTCATGTCGTGGGTAGCTCAACTATTTGACACCCCTTACGACCTTTGCCCACACCACACTAGCAAAATTTACTTAGTCACAAGAAAAATTCCCACGGCCCTCGATCTAGATTCCAAACATCCTCTTCTTTTTATGTTTATTGTACTTCCAAACATTTTCACTCAGCTAAGTAATATCATAAGGCAAAAGCTATAAACCACCCATTGGGTGGTCAATCGTGCTTTTCACGCGCTCTCATAAGAGTACAGCACTGTTGGCTGCCAACCTAGGGTCAATTTTGTTCTTGACTTATTTGATTTGCCTTTCAAATTAACCAAAATAACCTCCTTTTACTTTTACTCCACAAGAAGTAGTAGTAATAGTACTCTGTAGGTTATTCCACCCAACTTTATCGCATTCTCCAAACATTAAATCCTCTGTATCTTAAATCCCCCATCCAATCCTTTACCAAACCTTCCCCTCCATTTTTTTTTTTAAACTTTGGAAGAAGAAGTTTCCCTTTAGGTTACTCTCTCTGTTCCATTTTGATGGTCCCCTACGAAAAAATGTGTAATATTCAGATAAAAGAATAAAGCACTTTTGTTTATAATTTTTAATTTTTTATCCGAAAATTACACATCTTTTCATATGGGACTATCAAAATGTGAAGATGAGACAGAGAGAGTATACAGTCCCCTCTAGTAGGGACTATCAAAATGTGAAAGTGCAAAAATGCTAGAATTACACATCGTTAGGTACGCTTTATATTTTTTTTGATTAATCATCTGTCTCTACGGGAGGAGTCTAAGGGTAAAAACTTACGACCAAAATAAAAAAGAAATTCACTAAATACAAAAAATTAACCAAACAATTATTTTTTTGTAGATTAAAGTGTCGTCTCACATGAATTTTTCATTTTCGGTCTATATTTTTTTTTTATTCCCCTTATAGATACCAATAATTAATTCAAAAATTATGACGAAAAGTTAAACAAAAAATTACGAAATATGAAAACTAGTTATAACTTTAAATCGGTAATAAATTTTATATTCAATATTGATCTTGTTTGATAGATCTCAATTAGTTCTATAAGACAATATTTTCGGAATCACGTAAAACAATATAAATTACAAGATATAATCCATTGAAAAGTGACACGAACTTTCAAAAAGGAAAAATAAATTGGGACTGATGGAGTAATGTTGGGGAAGGTATCAGATGTGGGTGAATTGATGTGGTTTGGAAAACTACTGTTCAATCTTATATTTGCTTGCGTGGCGAGCTTTAAATGGTCAGTGAAGTGTTGGCGCCGTGCGTAATTTCTTACTCCCTCCGTTCCATATTATTGGTCCCTTTTCGACAGTCGTCCCACTTAACAAATTATCTATATTTCACAATCGATAATGTTTTTTGTAATTGCAAAAATTTTGTTTTATAAAACAAATCGAGATTTATCAAATAAGATCCATATTGGATATAAAAAGAACTATAGATTGAAAGTTATAGGCAATTCTTTGAGAGGTGCCAAATAGTGAAAAGGGACCAATAATATGGAACGGAGGGAGTACTATTTTTCATGGGCAAAGAAAGTTCCAGGTTGAAAGTTAATATTGTCATTTAACAGAACAAAGGAGAAGCTATTGCTACCATTTTGAAAAGTGTCATAGAGTACAATGACTGAAACAGTTCAAAGAAAAGAGTACAATGACAGAAGGTAAAAAAGTAAGATTAATTCTTTGAGGACCACCCATTGGGTTGCATCTAGCAAAACCCATATCATAAATCCGCAAAATTAGCTCATTGACATGATTTAAGTTGCCATTTTAACAAAGTAAAACTACACGACTAACATGGCATAACTCAATTAAGAACTTTTTCACCTTCTTTCATCGTAAGAGCAACTGCATGCCTTACTCAAACCCAAACTTAGATTCAAAATCTGAGTAAAAACCCTCAAATCTCTCCTCCAATCGTTTACCCTTTTCCATACCAAATCAAGGGAGGCCCCTTTTTTTCCCCAAATCAAGGGAGAACCAAAACCAAACTCAGATTTCCAACGACTATATTTTGGTGGCGATGGGTGGTTCATGGTGGTGGTCCGCTGTTTCCGGCTGACGATGGTGGTTGGAAAAGGTGGACGAAGTTCCGACGAAACCAAATCAAGGGTCTTCGAAGGTTTCCGGTTGGCTTCATCTAGTGTGGTGGTTACCGGTATCTGTTGGTGTTTTTGAACGATTCGCAGATCAGCGGTGGGGGACGATGATGAGAGCGGCGGTACTGGCTGTGTCAGTTGAGGAGTCGCAGAAGAGAAAGTGACTTGATTAGCGGCTGAAGACGGTGGTGAGGGGCAGCTTAGTGGCTGTGGACAGCGGAACCCTAGAAAATCTGAGTAAAGGACAGGGGATGATCCTATCAAATTGAGCTTTTACTCTAATCTGAGTAAGGGCTGGAGATGCTCTAATAATATAACGCAATTACATCCTATGTCTCAATCGCTTGGCGTTTGCTACATGAATCCATTTCATGTCAATCTGTCAAAGGGCTATATGCTCAACATTTAACAATATCGTATAATCAATTCCCGTGATAGCACATGTCAATTTAGGCCTAGACTTAATTCTCTTTCCCCAAGCATTGCCCAAAACAGTAGTCAAAACCCTATTTCTTACCAATCCACTGACACTGAAACATCTACCAAACATGCTTTCATCATACTTTGTTTTGAAACAGATAGTGATAGATTATCATACTCAATGGCCGTTACGCCTAAAAGTGAACAAAAACCAAAGAGATGCTTGTATGTACAGATTGGCATTTTCATATATACAAGTGTTGACACCGGATTTTGCCCCACCCGCACTCAAAATCCCGGGCTCGACAACAAGTAAACTGATATATGTGTATGAGGCTGACTTTACCATTCACAATAACATTTGAATAGCTCCTTACGCTTCCAAGCCTGAAACATTAACAAAACTGTGAGTTTCAAAGATTACGAGACAGATTCGAGACTCAAAAATGATATCAAAATCATAATTTTCTTTTTCCAGAGAAAATGCAAGAAAAAAAGAAAATGGAATTGCTAACTCGCATAAGAAGAACATAAACACCTACAGAATGCACTTGAAACACAAATTTGGTGTTGGATTTCTTTTTCTTTTGCTTGTATTTTGTCAGCAAGTAAACAGGGGATCGAGATAGAGGATGAACTTACAGTGAAGAAAAATCACGAACTTCAAGCGTTCGATATAGGCTACGAATCGTCTGTAATCGTCCAAAAGCCATCTTTGATCAGAGAAGAGAGAGAGAAGATCGAAGAGTGGGGTTTTTGGTTTGGTTACGTCTTACGAGAAGGGTTTAAGAAAAATTATAAGGTATAACGCTACTTGTTCGAAGTCGCTGCCTCGTCCATGGATGGTTGCCACGTCATCGAGTTCCAAAGAGTGGACAGGCAGCATTTTTGAGTTTTAACCCAACCGCAGGTTATAGCGATTTTTTTGATCGGCAAAAAGTGATTGTTGCAATTGCTAAAATGGAAAACAAAAAGAAAGGGGATATTAAAAATTTCCTTCCCCATTTTTTGTTTGGGAAAAAAGAACATAGAAAAATAAAGTTGTAAGCACAAATATATATTCTCTTACATTGTCCTCACACTTTCTTGCCTACCAATTTTCTTTTCCTTTCTTTTCCACAATTTCCAAACAGATGCTACGAGTAGCTATAGCGAAAGCTCTTTTTTGCGTAGCTACAATATAAATTTGTGTAGGGACGTAATGAAGACACAAAATCAAGAAAAAAATTGCGTAACTACAATATAAATTTGTTTCATTAAAAACACTAGCAAAAAAGTGTTGAAGAGTGCCTTGAATTTGACCCCTTTTTTTTTTAAAGAAGTGTACAATTTCGTCGAGCTCCGCATGTTGTCAGGATTTTGGTGGTTCTCTGGAAAAGCCGCTCAGGTGGGACCGTGTGATTCAGGGCCGCCCAACGGGTTTGGTAGTTTTGAAGTTTTCGGCGTTTTTCTGAAAATCCCGTTTGGTGAAAATCAAACCCACCCGGGCGGTTTTGTTCGAGTTACGTATGTATTTACGCAAGTGATGCGTTTTAATAGGTTTTAACCTAATTTTTCTATAACTTCTTATATAAAGCAGTGTTGGGGTTTTTTGGGTTGCATCGCCTCTCTAGGGTTACGTACCATAGCCAGCTCTTTGTATCTTTTTTTCACCATTGATAGTGAACTCTCTCTCTCTCTCTCTCTCTCTCTCTCTCTCTCTCTCTCTCTCTCATTGCCCATGGACGTACCTCAAGCTTGGGGGAACCACGTAAATTTTTGTCTCGTGTGATTGCTTGTTGTTTTGTTTGTTTTTTCCTAACTTAGTCGCATTTATAACATTCGTTACAACAAAAAGTAACATATTCATTAACCAACGTCACGGTTAATGATTTTTGTAATCCACATCCAATATTTTTGTCTTTTATGCTCAAAATCACATAGAACAATTTTCCACAAACACTCTAAGATACAAAATTTGGAGTGCATTTATGAAAAAATTTGGAGTGCATTCCCTCAATCTCTCCTTCAAAAATACTAACAAAACTATCATAGTTATGAACAAAAGTTACTAAACTAAAAAATTAATGTCCGGTTTAGTGCGAAGAAAATTGCAAGCTTTTAGTATGGATTAAAGGACAATTAAAATTTTCGTGATAAATAAATCTATCATTGGGGCCAATGAGTAAGTCACGTAATTTGCATGCAAGAGTTCGAGCACGAGTGTTAAAACGTCTTAATATTAATCACATCTCAAATCATCAAACTCTGCGAGAGCGAGGATTAAGAGTCCAAGCACAGTACGAGGTGCACATCATTTTGAAGGGTTATGACTAAGGCAATGACCATAAAAACTGAGTTTAACCTTTAAAGCCTCTTTGATTAAATTGTGTATCTATGCTGGAAGCATATTACGAAACCCATGAAAAATTTAAAAAAAATTGACAAAATTTAATCGTAGAATCATTTATGGAAAATTTATACTAGAACATGTGGAAGGTTGATGAATCAGTCTCAATCAGCTGTGTTTTCTACCTATTTCTTTTCAGTATTTGTAGATTATTCAATTAAGTTATCCAAAAAAAATATTTCCATCAACCATTGGCCATGCAAAACCAAAAAAAATTTGAAATCTTAAAAGAATGACTTGAAGCATCTCTAATCTTCACCCATTTTGATACCATACCCAAAATTGGGGTAAAAATATTAAAAATTCATCTCCAATCTTTACCCAAACACTACCCATTTTTGGATTTTACTCATATCTTTTCCCATTTTGGGGACACCCCACACCTTTACCCATTTTTTCGGCATGTACCTTGCTTCACCAGAGCTCCACCAGACATCTCAATAGGATGTTGGATCTTCACCAGTTGGCTTGAAATGATGAGAGAGCTTCGTCTGATCTTTCAATTTGATGCCGGAGCTTATAGAGGGTCGCCAAAGCTTCTAGAGAATCACTGGATCTTCAGCGGAGTTGAATCTATCATCTATTTATTTACATATATGTATTTGTAATTAAAAAAAAAGAATTTGGGATGAAAATGGGGTTTTTCATTGGAGATCATTCTACCCAAATTGAGGATTTAGACAATTTTTAACTCAAAGTTGGATAATAAAAAAAAAGGATGAGGACCGGAGATGATCTAGAATCTCCATTGAACTTGTGAATTATACTTGGAGAACTCTCTGTTGTATGATACCAAGGCCTAAAGCGTATGTCTGGAAAAAAAAAAAAATGAAACATCATAAAAATCAAATGATGATGATGAAAAAATTTGACTCTTAGTTGACCCATTAAGAATTTTGTCCGAAAGACATTACGTGCACCTCAACTAAAGATTGGGGATGCAGCCCACAATACTCATAAATCCTCTAGAGCCCGTTTGGATGCAGTACTAGGCCCCTAACTAAATAATCCGGCTGCCCCTCATCCCTCTTCCATGAATTTCCTCCCCCTCCCTTTTTATCAACCCACAGTTTACTTCTGCTCACCGTGTTCTTCTTTTCATTCATGATATCTACGGATTCCACCATAACTCAGTTCCATTGAGCTTGAGCTTGATCCTTCCAACTACAGTTTTCCTTTGTTTTTCACCAAAAATATTCCCCAAAGCCAAGAGATCTCTGCTAGACACAGAATGGCAGTGATATTTGATCTTCAAACTCTGAATATTGAGGACTGGCTATTGATTAATGATTTCAAGTGTTTTGATAAAATTGCAAAACTTCTTAGTTTCAGATTGCCTTTAGCAAGTGCCGTCAAGATACTATCACAAGGTTCAACTTCCACAGTCCGTCATTTCCTCGTTCTCCTTCAAGAACGTACGTCTTCATTAAATTTTTCTGCAGTAGTCGTCTTTTGGTGGAAAAACTCAAAAAAGATTTGAATAAAGACAAAACCAAAAAACCAGTTTGGGGCTTTTTTTGCCAAAGCACCCCTTAGGCATGTTAACCAACTTTTTGTATAAACGCTTAGTCTTTCAACAATGTATGGGATCTGAGCATGCATTTTGCTTTCCTTCTCTTGCCTCTCTTTCACAAGCTAGTTATATGGGTGTGCATCATAGAATTTTTTTTTCTTTCCAAAATTCAGGTTTTTCTTACTTCCTTTACATATATATTTTGTATTATGTAAATCAAATAGATATTAAGGAAGAGGAATGGGGATTGAAAATGTTAAACCGGGAGTTTACTTTAAGGACCCATATTATGACTTCAAAAAGTGCTTTCCCGACGAGGGCTTCTTTAAAAGCAACTCAAGTTATTGATGGATACAGATATTCTCATTTTTTGTTCATTGGACATCGGAGCTGATTTGGAATGTATTTCTCATTGGTATCAAGAATATACTATGATCAAGTAACACCACACACTTTTATTCCAGGGTATAATGAACTGAACATTCCTCAAAGTATTCAATAAATTAAATCAGCTCTAATGTACATAATTGCAACTCATATTTTACTCATACTTTTCTATTTTACAAAAGCAAAACTAATTGAATACGTATTGTTCACCTTTGGACTCTTAAGAAGTTTCTTCTGCTGCACCAGTTGGTGAACCTGGAACAAATGGAACAAAGCCCCTTCCACCAAAAACTGGTCTCATGAATCTGTCATCGAATTTCCTCCAAAAAAAGTGAGCAGTAGATGTGGGATTTGCCATTAACAACCTCAGACTACTTTTCTTACGAACTGTTTGGTTGCTACCACCCTCATCACTTGGATCATCTCCATTTTCGAGGAACAGAAGTCTTAAATCTTCTAGGCTTGGAGAATCTGTTGCATCTGAAACCATTGGCTTTGCATTTCTCAACAGCACTGCTTCAATCAGAGGCTTTGTCACTGAACCAAACACCTGTTTGAGTTACATATGAAATCATAAATTTTGGTTTTAGCCATACTAGAAATTAGAAATTAGAAATACTATATGTAGCTTCAGTTTTCAACAAGGCACTAAAATTGAGAAGCGGTTGGGGGCTTTCGCAAACAGTGTTACCAGAAAGCAGTAATAGGTTTACATGTTGCAGGGTACATCCAAAGACATGGTCTACTTTCAATACAAAATGTAAATTTGGTTATTCAAATTCATCCAAATTTCTTTCCTATGTGGTTTCTTTGCAGTGTTACATAGGATTGGAATAATCCAATGTAATGAAATTCATTAAGGGAGGAGTAAGTTTCCATGACAAAATGTCAATAACGGGAGGCGTAATGGTTCTAGAATTCGCAAGAGATTCGAATAATGAGAAACTTACCATTCGGATGTCTACCAAAAATAAGTCCACACACATCAAAAACTGTTGAACATAAAAGTAGTTGTGTAACCTACATAAGCCTACAGCTACCACTATAGTCACGTGTACTTGGTAATGATTAATTGTGCTGGAACTTCTACAAGTATCATTTAGCTTTTACTTACCACTGTGCTAAACAGAACAACGATCATCGTACTCGTGATCATTAATGCTTTCTCGGAAGAATCTCCAGAAAACTGTAAAAATTAGATTGTGGAAATCAATACTCAGTCAAAAGCATTAAGTAAAAAAAATAATAATAGGAAAATGTATGAATGATAAGACAAATTATGGTACCTCGTTGTAAGATAAAGCAATGGTAACTGCACCTCTCATTAGGCCTGCCCACCACATGATAAACTGACATTTCCGGAAAAATCAGCAAAAATGGCAAGTCAAATGAAAGAAATAGCTTCATAGATGCCCAAATATTACCTGTTGCTTAAAAATAATCTTATCACTGTCTTTCTTTGTGAAGCAATTGAAAATATTCGCAAGAGGATACACAAATGCTGCCCTCCCAACCAACACCAGGCCAAAGAGAGTTGAGCTGACGGCAACTGAAGTTAAGGGACTGATGAAAGAACAGGAACCAGTTAGAAGAATTGGAGTCACTTAGACGGAATATCATACAGAAGGAATTTGTCATTTTGTTTCACCTTTTGGAAGGTAAGCACCAAATTTTGAATACAAGAAGTATTCTACAGCTACATTTCACTCTTTGCCATCGGCAGCATTGTAAGTAAACTACAAAGTTATCTAAAAAACATAACTTGTGTGATTTAACTGGGATGTGGCTTTAGTCTCAATGCAACCTTTTCTGAGGAGGATTGCATAATTGACTACCAAAAAAGTTTTTGCTTGGTTTAGCTAGTTTCATATTATTATTTTGTCATGTCCAGGAATCATAATTGGCAATCAACTGCGGGATTTAGGTCAAAACAGAACTATGTTATTTACCTTGCTTTGCTTGCTGTCCATTTGTCTATGTCTAATGCATCCATACCCACATACAAGAATATGAAAGTTTCCGCAATGAATGAAATTGTCGCGAATCCATGCCTGATAGTGTCAAACAAATCTGAGTTAGACCTATGCATCAGAACTCATGATTCACATATCCTGCCGGAACTTTTTCTCCACCGTCTTTCTCATTCATTGACAAGGATAAAGTATCTCTTTATCTATTAGACCAGATACTCAAACAGACAACAAACAAAAGGAAACACACACAAGCCTGACTAAAACATGGAATAAAGTGCACAAAGGGAATGAAGCCCCGTACAAAAGAAGCTATCCATGTGTTCACTGGACATTGAGAGTACTTTGAGAGCTACTTCATCTCTTGGTCAAAAAGTAATAAAGAAATGTTTACCATATTCTACAATTATGCTATTCGAGTCTCGGAAACAGCCTCTCTGCTTGCAGGGGTAAGGCTGCGTACATCAACCCTTCCCCAAACCCCGCATATGTAGGATCTTCGTGCACTGGGTACGCCCTTTATGCTATTCTTTTCCAATATGTCAAATCTCACCGGCAGCTGAATATTTTTTTGAAGGGTATTTGTTGGGCTTCTGTAATTCTTAAACAGGTTGTTTCATTTGAGTTGTGCTTTTTGTGGGGAAGTATTTGCCAGACTATTGTCCTGGGCATCTGACCCTCCATAGAAGAGTTCTTACGTTACAACAATGAAGTCGTAATCTATGACAATAACAGCATCAGCCGATTTTTTAAGATTCTGTCCATCCCCTTTTTATTCTTCGCAAAACTAAGAATTACAGTGTATGCATCTGAAAAGACCAATTAGTTTGGATTTTAGGCTTCAATTACAAGCACTAAAAGTCTAAAATTGATTGAGGAATTCTCCGTGTCCATTTAGCACTAAAAGTCTAAAACCATTCTTACGTTTCCCCATCAAAGTAAAATACATAACTCATATTCATATTGGAATAGAATATCATAATGAATCATATTTTTAGATTCTACAAATTCATCTATCTAGACTAATAATAGAAAGGAAGACAGAATGAATATAGGAAAATTAGAATGATGAAGAAGTATCGGCCCATTCCCTCATAAAAAATAGTACAACCCCCGTTGCGTACTGGCACTTATCGAGTATAGAATAAATTTGCTTCCTTTTGGTCTACGAACAGAATTGTTCTACTTCGCTTTCGTTTTTCTAGTGCTTGATCAAATCACTGAAGCTGTCACCTGGCCAGTAACTTTCACGAATTCCTCGCATTTGCACTTTTTTCGTTCTTTTTTTGGGATTGCTTTGACTAAATTTCAAGCAATTCATTTAAAATTTATCAGATGTTAAAAAATGTAAAAACGGTAACTATGAAAGATAACCTTACTTGGTTGTTACCCTTGAGCTGTCAGTAACATTGTGCCATGTGTAGTGAGACATGACAATGCCACAAAAGAAAACTGTCAAAATCCCACTAAGATTGAGCAGCTGCAAGATGAAACAAATATGTTATTTTTCAAAACATTTGACATCCGTGGAATGTTTCAACTATATAAATTTCCAAGAAATCCATGTAAGCACACGATCCACAAACCATGTCTGAAGTTACCAGCGCAGAAGGAGTCATAACCATCAAAATCGACATGTTTCTAGCGGGGGGAGAACAGTTTGTTTTTTCCCCGATGAGGTTAATTTCTTTAACAATGCTCAATTAACTTATGTCATAGCAAGTGAAACTCGGTTCTCCTTCTATACAATCAAGGGACACTTACCTTCCTTAAAGGAGGTTTATAGACTTTACTTGATAGGACATACATTCAGAACGTTCAAACTTTACTTGGTCAGCGGATTCATTCAAATTAAGAGAAACAGAACTCTGGTCTAGGATATTTGCTAATCATGAATCCTATTTGTGCAGGTTTTCCAACAGCACCAATAAAGTGAAATAGAAACAAGACCTCCAGCATCCAATCTCATATTTGAAAAAATTCAAGAACTTCTAGAGACACTAGAACAAGAGACAGAGATCCAAAAGTGTGCGGTTTGAGAGAGAGTAAAACAACTAAAAAGCCGAAGGGTTAATCCAACTCTTCCACTCAATTGATTTCCACAGCTTTGATAGCTTCTTTATTTGCCTGAAGTTGCATCAGCGCAGCACTAAGTTTGACATTTTACCAAAACAATACAGAAGCCCACGTTTGCATCACTAATTCTTTCTGTATAGGGAGCTAAGAATGCACTTGTAAAAAAAGGATGGGTTATTTAATACACCTCAGAGGGCCTAAGTTGTAGAAAACCCCACATTTATTGTGTTATTCATGTTTAGGTATGAACTATGAAGTACCAACACTCCTAGAGGTCGCACTGTCCGCGTATTGGACACGAGGACACATAAGGGACACACCACGTGACGTGATAGACACGCGTGTCCCACATATTCTCTCTCTCTCTCTCGCAATATATATGTGTATGTGTATGTGTGTGTGTACTGGTATATATTCCATGTATATATCTTTGTGGCTGTATGTATATATGTGTGTGGGCGTATGTAATATTATATATGTACCAGTACATAATAGTGTATATATCTTACATATCAATGGAAACGTGTCATATATCTGTGTATATAAACTGTTACTACATAAATATATCAATATACATAGTTTTTTTTTCCCGTGTCCCCCGCAGTGTCCGTGCCTATTTTTTTAGAATTCCTGTCCGTGTCGGTGTCCGTGCTACATAGGGTATGAAGGAAAACACTATAATCGAATTTATTGTGTCTTCTCGGATATTCTATTGCAATTTTAAGGAGGTAGCTAGTCTGAAAATGTCCTCTGAAATGTACGGTACCTCAGCCACCATGTATGACAAATAGGCCAGAAGCAACATCATTGCAACTTCACGATCTGTGGAATGTCTGTAAAGGTACAAGAATAATGTCAACATAAAGATACAATAATAGCAGAAAAAAACAGCTTAAAATGATGACACTGAAATTTCAATCCAGAAACAGTAGAACATACGCTTGAGTGTTGGAACAACTAATTTCGAGAAAGACTTATTTTGCTTCTGTTTTCTCTAAGGAAGCCCACAAACTATAGTTTCAGTATTCCAGTGTATAAGAGTCCAAAATGCTCTTTATGATTGTCGATCGCATCCATTTTTTCTTTGTCTGTTCATGTAAAGAGATTAATATACAAATTTCAAGATCTAGCTCATCAATCTTTGTAGCCTTTTTTAGAGCAATCAAGTGTGATGCAGTTCTCCCTTTGGCCGCCAACTTATGCACTTGTTCCTTCCATATATGGGTTGAAAGAAATGGAAGAATGCCCCTTTGCACATGTAATTGTTATTGTTTCAATTAATTAACTTAACTGTCATAACCTAGGCCAAATAATCCTTGGATAGAACTATCCATTCCGCTCTCAATCCTTGCTTTACGCTCCCGTTCTCAATCCTCGTTCTCACAACTGTTAGTAGTTTGGGATGGTTTCTGCTCACGATATAGGTCAAACTCACGAGTTTAAGCTTTTGCTAAGCATGACAACCATGTTCCTTGGTTGAAATATGTTAGGGAAAATGGAGTAAGGAATATCCTTATGTGGCTTGAGACATATGTGACCACCACCCTATGAAACCATTACACAAGTAGAATTCTATTACTCCCATCACACTTTAGTCATCAATACTGTGGAAAGTTCTAGTTAATTTTCTCGACTTAGTTTCAATATAAGAGCTCTTTAATTGAAGCAGGCCCAAGAAAAGGAGAGCAATCCAAATGCATTGGAAGCATTAGGCAGAAATCATGTGGCTTTACCGCTGATAGTGGGAACCATTTAACATGATTCAGAAGCAAAGGGACTATAAGAATTGGGAAGGAAAAAAAAAAAAAAAGGACTACATGGTAGCCAACATAAAGTTTCAGGATGAGAAGAAATAGCTGAAGCTGTTCATTTTTACCTTCCAAAGTAAAGTGTCTTTATAACGTATGCACTTAAAAGCCCCACCTGAAATGCCATGGAAAGCTAAGTTAGAGGTTGACTTATGACTATTACTCACAAACACTATTCTACACTCGGTGGCACATATTTTGAACAGAAGTTAGTGATTTGTGTTACATTGAACAAACAAAGGGTTGCCTAGTTTGAGTCACAGAATTCAGAACATCTTAATAATAAGATAGAATCGTGAACCTGATCTTTTTTTTGGGTAAATGAACCTGATCATAACAGTATGTCAAAATTAAGGAAATTCCCACTTTCTATGCATTTAGTATATAGGTACTTGCATAAAATTTGATGACTTGGTATGATAATATGTTGTGTCGTGACTGCTGGCCTTTTAAATTAAGACACATTCAAACTGAAACCAAGAAGGAAGAAAAAGATTATTATAACAACAATAACATAACCCATCTAGTCCCCAATCATTCGGGGTATGGGCGGAGATGATTGGAGACAAACTTAACCTTTGGCAATATGTACAAAGTGGCTGCTTTCAAAATATCACTGAAACAGTGGCCCCCCTAAATCTCCAAGAACCGAGGAGCTACATGGACGTTTCGCTGCAGAATACCCCCCCCCCCCCCAAAAAAAAAAAAAAAAAAAAAGATGATGAAGGATGGGAAGGAAGCTGGAGCCTCTCAAATTGCTCTCTCAAGTTATCGCGGTAAGATTGGGGAAAATATTGATTCTCGAATAAAGCCTCAAACTCTGCCCATGTGATGTTCTCGACATCCGGCTCCACAACATGCCTAGCCGCCCTATCAGCTCTCCGTGCATCCCTACGTGCCGACAAGATAGACTCCCACCATACGTTTGGCTCGCCGAGCGCATAAAGGTTTTCGCTTGCATCATAAAGTTGGAGAAATTTCGCTTGTCCTTATGGAGTTGAATTATCCAATCTAGCACCAATTAGAGAAGAAAAGGTTCTATGAAAAGCCCAGAGTGGAACTCACAAAGTCACCAGCATCCCAAACTGAAATAGAGTACGGATAGTGACAAAATAGATGCTCTATAGATTTGTCTTCCTCTATACATAAAGGACAAGTTGCAGCAATATGATGCAATCGGGAAGCAACATTATGTTGAACTGGTAAGATCCATTTTAAGCACTTCCATATGAAAACCTTTATGCACTCGGGCAGGTCCAAATTCCAGACCAAGATCCATTTTCCCCAAATCAATTTTTGTGCTCATTACTATGCTTCCTTCGTTCATGGTCCAGATCATCTCACTAATGAACACAATTATGAAAAAGATCATAGAAATTGCAAAATAAGAACGGTCGTATAATCCAAACACATGATCTGAAGATGCAGAATCCGAACACTAAAATTCAAAATAATCTGCATAATTTTATTCAATTTCTTTAGTAAGCAACAATGGTTGAGAAACAGATGATAACTTACTGCTAGTCCAAGTGCCGTACTGGTGAAGAAGAGGTAAAGGAAGGTTCCCAACAATTTTAAGGCTGTCAAACCATCAATGTTGCTGAAGTCAAGAGATTGGACGGAATTGAAGAGCACAATCGAGGTAGCATCATTCACTACTCCCTCCCCAAAGACAGCACTGTAAAGGAAGGGTGTATCATCTTGATTGAGGACCTTTGACATGAGAAAAAAAAAATGTAAATTAATTTCTGTTTGAACAATTGAGTATAACTCCACTCACCATCTTTCGGATTAATTTCCGGGATGTACCTGCAATGTGCAAACTGAATCTGTGGCTGATAGTATGGCACCAAGAGCTGCACGTCCAATGAAGTTCTGACAATCAATACGTGGGGATACAAAAGGGAACAAAAAAATCCAAAATAAACGTGAGTAAAGGTCACCTAAGTAATCTTTGATTGCCAGGGATGTCACGCCAATCCTATCGAATATCAAACCGACTCCTACAAAGTTTCCATAATAACCACAACAATGTTAGGCTCCTTTGATTTTATATTGTATAAGAACGTATGGTGTAAATAGCAATTCAACCAGTATTGACTAGTAATGAAAGGATTGGAATGGGGCGATAGTAATATGGATTTGCCAATGGATATTTTATACTCACTAATCAATTTATTGATGCTTAAGACATCGAAATGAAATAATTTCTATGCAATAGAAAAGAATGGTGTTTTGGAAGTCTAAAAGAAACACAAACACGCAAAAGCCACAAGCAATTGCTCATCTTACCAAGTGAAATGAGACAGAATGATATTATTGTGCCAAATATTCCGAACATCAATATTATTGAGAAGTTCTTGAAGAATTGCTTTTTCTTGACCTGGAAACTAAATAAAAAATTCCAATTCAATTCATCGAAACTCAAGGAGAAAAACAGAAGGGTATACATTTAAGTAAATTGAGAAAGAGGGACCATCCCAACACATAAAAATAGATCTAATTACCAAAATACCTATGATTTAAACATATTTTCATGCACAATCAACATTCACAATTCTAGACTTGAAACCAAACCATATCCCACATCAGTCCATTACTCAATGTTTTACGCAGTTTGAGCAAAAAAATTCAATAAAAACTTCACTTGATATGGAACACTCGAATGGGCACACCCAAATCCAAGCGCCAAAGCTCGATTAATGGCAAACTGGAAGACAATGAAGAAGCAAAATGGTCTTCAAACAATTGATTACTGATCTGGGTCTCCCCAGATTTCAGTAAAAGACTGGAAAACTCAATTCTGTAAGTTCGAGTCAAGGAGTGGGGGGAGATAAGAAACAAGTTCGAGTTTGTACAGATTTAAGAAAGAAGTGGAATCTGAAGATACTCTCACTTCACAATTTCTACATACACGTTGTGTACACAATCAAAGCTCTGAACATATGCTTGTACGCTCTCTTACCCAGCATTGAAAATGATTGGGGGCAGCAAATAGATGAAGAACAGTTCTTCACTGAACGTGAGTATTTGCGAGCTCTTGCCTTTACTGATCAACAACACCACTAACCCAGCAACCAAACCCTAACCCAAAATCCAATCCAAAATTTAAAAAAAAAAAAAAAAAAAACGAATTATGCCAAACTGATCCAAACCCATTTCATATAACGAAAACCCAAATAAAAAACAACAGTACAAACCAGAAGAAGGGCAGTGATTGATTCATTGGCCCACCGATTCTCCTCGACGAGGTGACCAATCACGATGCAAAGACAAAGAAGGGTAATGAACACGGTAACAGCAATGACGGTGTCCGTGTTGAGAATTGAAGAGGAGGTGGGTAGTGAGAAGTTGACTGGAATTGAATCAGAGATGCCCATAATTTGCTATTGCTACTAATTGTTGTTTTTGTTTTTTCCTCTGGATTTGGCATTCACAAATTGGGTATAAAAAGACAGGAAACTTAAAGGAACCAGTGAGGAATTTTGAACGAGGAAAGATTGAGATCAGGAGGTTCCAGTGAGTATATAAGTCACAGTTTCTTTGTGTCTTTCTTGACTTGGGCAGATTCTCTATCATTTCAAAGGTACTCAGGTCGTCAAGTGGAGGGAAGAATGGTAGTTGCGGAGCTTTACTTGATACTCTGTAAATATGATTTCAGGACTAATGATATTGGATAAACTTACTGGTACAGAAGTTTTTTCACAGAAAATGTACAGAAAATTTACGAAGGGTCTCACAAAATTTCAGCTCAATCGCTCGTGTGGGACCCAAAAGTGAGTCCCTCAAGCAGCTCGGTACATTTTCTGTCTCTAGCCTTCTGTATCCATAGGTTTACCTGAGCATTATATGGCAGTACTCCAAGACTATCAAATAATTTTTTATATCAAGTATCTCTCTATAAAGCGGAATTGGGAGCCCTGTAGTGAGTGAGCTCACTACATGCATGTAGTGAGCTCTCTCGGCCTTTCGATCCGAGATCAACGGTCCAGATAAATTGAAGTTAAAGTAAATGCAAAAATGTTTTTTAAAGTGTAAGATGATCCGGACCGTTGATCTCGGGTCGGACAACCGAGAGAGCTCACTACACTCATGTAGTGAGCTCACTCACTACAGGGCCCCCGGATCCAACTATGACAACACGCCACATCCCTTTGCCTATTTATGAATGTTCCTCTATCATTTTGTATATGTACATTTGTTTTCCGTAAAATATTTCGGCCGCAGATTGCATAGAAAGACTCTTAAGTATCAGAACCTTTTGTGCCATTCTGTTGCGGTAGAAATTGCATGGTTACAAACATCGACCATCGGAAAAAAAAAAAGAGAGAGAGATATACATACGCACAGACATCTTCGTTGTAAGTGATTTGAACTCTCAAACTATAAATTGTGTAGTGTTTTTTTTTTGGGTCATTCGTCATTCCTAATCTATTACACGGGGAGGGGGAATATAACTAGTTTTCAAAAAGATTTTAGCACCCAAGTGCTAAAATCATGATATTTCAAATCAAAAAATGAAGTGGTTCCGTGTATCGTTTTTCAATTTTTTTTTCGCACCAAATTAAAGTACTCGAGTTTTAGCACCTGAGTGCTAAAATCTTTTGGAAAACTGGGCCTTAGTCTCGGAATACAATGTAAGACATCTAAAAACTCTTCCGCATGATCTAGTCACAACTTACTAATTGTGTAGTGTTCACAATGGTAATTCTTCCGTCCTTCTCGCCCGTCCAAATGAGATCGATAGCGACTCGGCGAAAAAAAAATTATTGATTAATTCAATAATGGGTTGGCAAAACACATGTTGTTCACTCCACTATAGATGTTCTATCAATATATAAAATTTTTTTTGTAGAAATGTTCTGTTTTGACAAGATCCACTATTGATGTTCTATTCAATTTATATATATATATTTTGAATGTGCGGATTCATAGTTGAGATCCGCAAATGAAAATTTTAGGGAGATATGGAGGAGAGAGATATCTAAAAAAGT
Organism: Vaccinium vitis-idaea; assembly: GCA_963854785.1. Taxonomy (NCBI): domain Eukaryota; kingdom Viridiplantae; phylum Streptophyta; class Magnoliopsida; order Ericales; family Ericaceae; genus Vaccinium; species Vaccinium vitis-idaea. The sequence continues at coordinate 12,456,665 of OY978222.1, read as the reverse complement.
TCAAATTATTTTCATCGTTGGTGGAAATAAAAGTTCCCTCCAAATTGATCGCACTGGGCCACATATCCGTGTTCTACTATTTGAGACAATTGTTTGGATCTTGGACGGACAATGGGGGTGCTTTGCACCTCTCAGTTCTCCGATCATGTTTTAGACGGCCTGGATGCATTCGGCAATTTTAATTTAATTTTGATTTATTTTTACTGGTAAAAAATCAAAACACATCCGGACCATCCAAAACACAATCGGACGGCCGATGGGTGCACAGTATGATGCACAGCATCCCCCGTATTCCTGTTTGGACACATAATGTAATGCGATCGATTTCGAGAAAACTTTTGCTTCCACAGACTGTAAAAATAACTTCATCCGAAAATATATACAGTACAAAGTATCTTCCCTGTTCCTCATCTCATTGCAACTGCATATGATTATTATTTAAGATCTAACTTTGTCACTAGTTTGAATGCAATTTGATGAGTATTTAATCTTCATTAATTAGATCTCGTGACTGTATTTCGGAAGTATTTGGGCCCAACGACCTCAAGTTAAGATC